>JACEEZ010004718.1:17500-35000 GCA_016584305.1 Chionoecetes opilio | reverse complement strand
TTATATATTGTTAGGTGTTTTTTCCTTACTGTTTTCCTGCAAGCCTTGGCCGGAGAGTGGTGGGTGTGGAGGAGCCTTCGATTTTGCTATTCTTTTTACCTCTAACTCGTAGACACTATAATGGTAGAATGTAGTCAAACAGGCAGCCCCGTTAGGCCCAGTATACATAGTAATGCTGTTGCTGTCTGTTTTTTCTTTAAATTCCTTCTCCTCTTTTCCTCCTTGGTCTACTCTGATGTTTATCTTTCTCTTGTTACACTCGTTTGCTTATGTCTTCATTTCCACAGCCTTTTCTTCCTTCTACTTCTGCTCCTCCTCCTGCTACTCTTCCTCCTTCTCCTGTAATTACCCTGGCCACTACATGTTTTCCTCCTGGGTCTCCTATAATATTCGTCTTTTTTCCTGTTACACCTGTTTAGTCTTGTCTTAATTTCGTAAAATACTTCCTGGTAAGTTCATTTAACTTTTGGTGATTTGCTTGCTTTTCTTACATCGATCCGCCACATAACGCGATTATTGTCTTGTTTTATGTTCTCTATTATCCCTTTTTCAGTATGTTCTTTTTTGCTTCTCTTTATTTTCTCTCTAATGATATCTTCCATCACTGTTAACATTTCTTGGGAATTAGTCTCTCTCTCTCTCTCTCTCTCTTTATCTTTTTTCTTTAGCAACCCTTTTGATTTTAATAGAGGAGGAGGAGGAGGAATACAAAGGAATACAAAGGAAACACAAACAGCAACAGACCGATAGGTCCTTACAAGACTGTTTGCTTTAACTATACTACACTAACTAGATAATAAGAGAGAAAGGATAGGAAGTAGAAGGCTCCTCCTCACCCACCCATCCCTCCAGCCGAAGCTGGCCGGAAAAGAAGTGATACCATGCAATATAGAAAAACTGCATGGAATTTGTGAGGAAAGTTGAAAGCTGTAATCTATGGCTAACTACTACTAGTTTGTGGGGGTAGGTTTAGTGCTTGATAGATAGGTCATGTTATGTGTGTTTTGTAATGGTGTGAACACAGTGTGGAGGTTCAAGGGTGGTGCGGCAGCCTTGCCTGGCGCTTTCTTGGGAGGCAGCAGTCAATCAGGCCCCAGCTCCGTTCAATCCACTGCGGATTGTGTACTTTCCATGTAGGACGCCGTACACTTCAATGCCTCCTGCAGCAGTGACCCCTGGTACCTTAAATCCCGATGGTGGTCACTAACTGTCAGGACCCTAACTGAACCACAGCCCGTCACAGGTCGAGAGTAGTAGTGGTAACCGTTAACTCGGGGCTATCTGTGTGTGTTATGAGGTCTAATGTAGTGTTGGTGTAGGCTCAGTGTGGAAGTTCAGGGGTGGTGCGGCAGCCTTGCCTGGCGCTTTCTTGGGAGGCAGCAGTCAATCAGGCCCCAGCTCCGTTTCAATCCACTGCGGTAGTGCACTTTCCAAGTAGGACGCCGTGCACTTCAATGCCCCCTGCAGCAGTGACCCCTGGTATATAAATCCCGATGGTGGTCACTAACTGACAGGGCCCTTACTGAACCACAGCCCGTCACAGGTCAAAAGTTGTAGTAGTGACCGTTTACTCGGGGCTGTCTGAGACGTGTGGGAGGGGTTGTGTAGACGCGACTCGCAATCATTTTACGCAATGAGAGTAAGTTTCAGAGGCCCGCGAGATAAATTTATTATTCCGAGATAAACAGTGACAACCGGGGATTTGATATGAAATATTTATCGAGGCGACTT
The DNA here is from genome assembly GCA_016584305.1 of Chionoecetes opilio. Lineage (NCBI taxonomy): Eukaryota > Metazoa > Arthropoda > Malacostraca > Decapoda > Majidae > Chionoecetes > Chionoecetes opilio. The sequence continues at coordinate 33,269 of JACEEZ010004718.1, read as the reverse complement.
TTAAATGATTCTATTGTATTTGAGTTTACTACGTCTGACGGCAGCCCTTTCCATACGTTTACAACACGGTTTGTGAAGAAGGAAGAGGTGGAGGAGGAGGTGGAGGAGAAGAAGGAAGAGGAGGAGGAGGAGGAGGAGGAGGAGGAGGAGGAGGAGGAGGAGGAATAAGAATAAGAAAAAAAAGTAGTAGTTGTAGTAGAATAAGAATAAAATAAGTTATCTCCTTCACTTATACCACAGGTGTTTGTGTGTGTGTGTGTGTGTGTGTGTGTGTGTGTGTGTGTGTGTGTGTGTGTGTGTGTGTGTGTGTGTGTGTGTGTGTGTGTGTGTGTGTGTGTGTGTGTGTGTGTGTGTGTGTGTGTGTGTGTGTGTGTGTGTGTGTGTGTGTGTGTGTGTGTGTGTGTGTGTGTGTGTGTGTGTGTGTGTGTGTGTGTGTGTGTGTGTGTGTGTGTGTGTGTGTGTGTGTGTGACTATGTGTGTGTTTAGGTGTATGTGTATGATAGTTAATATAATCAAAACCTCCAACCAGCCACTATCTTCCATGCACTTCCATCGTGTCCTTTTTTCCCTCTCCCTTGTCCCTCTTATCAGTTCCCTCGTCTGATCTATGTAGTCTCCCCTTCCCCTTCCCTTGAACGTCCCTCTACCTGCTCCCTTTACCTCTGTCATCAGCGTCACCATCGTCTCTCTCAAGGCAGTAAAAGTCACTCGGGTTGGACCGGGCGGAATGCCACTAATTGTGTCCGGAATATGTGTCAGTGTTAGGTGAGGCGGACAACCAAGGTCTTGAGGGGAGGGGGTTATAGGGGTGGGTTAGGGTAGATTGTGTGGTGGGGGGTATGTGGATTGTGGATATGAGGGGAGGTGTTGGGGCAAGTGGATCATAGTTGGAGGTTGGAGAAGTTAGTGGGGGAAGGAATGATGAGGTGTGAGTGGAAGAGCAGAGGAGAGAGAGAGAGAGAGGAGAGGAGAGGAGAGAGAGAGAGAGAAGAGGAGGAGAGAGAGAGAGAGAGAGCAGAGCGAGAGGAGAGGAGAGCGAGAGCGAGAGAGAGAGAGAGAGAGAGAGAGAGGAGAGATGAGAGAGAGAGAGAGAGAGAGGGGGAGAGAGAGAGAGAGAGAAGAGAGAGAGAGAGAGAGAGAGAGAGAGAGAGAGAGAGAGAGAGAGAGAGAGAGAGAGAGAAAAGAGAGAGAGAGAGAGAGAGAGAGAGGGGAGAAGAGAGAGAGAGAGAGAGAGAGAGTAAGGAAGAAAGGGAAGGATAGTGGTTGCAGAAGAGAGGGGTGAGGAGGGAAAGGCATGGTTGAAGGGATGAGGGTAAATGGGGGGAGGGGAGGGTAGAGGGGGATAGAGTGGGCATGGGCAGGTGTATTGAAGGTGGGTAGTTATGGGTAGGCTTGTGGTCCTTCCTCATTATTGCAGCGATACCCTATTATCACCCTAACTCGCCTGCCTACCTGCCTGTCTGCCTGCCTACCCGAGTTCATTCACCTGCCCACAGACGGTCTTCTTTATTTTCTTTACAGGTGCGTGAGTCTTCGTCCTTTGCATACCAAGCTTACATTTACTTTTCTCAAGGACGTGTGAATTTTCTTACGTTTACAAAGGTACGAAAAATGACCTTCTGTGATGTTTTTTTTTCTTCCCTTTTTTTCTCTGTTGGTCTGTCTGTTTATTTATGTGTTTCTCTCTAGGTCTGTTTGTCTGTTACTATAAGTCTGTCTGTCTGTCTGTCTGTCTCTCTCTGTCTCTCTCTCTCTCTCTCTCTCTCTCTCTCTCTCTCTCTCTCTCTCTCTCTCTCTCTCTCTCTCTCTCTCTCTCTCTCTCTCTCTCTCTCTCTCTCTCTCTCTCTCTCTCTCTCTCTCTCTCTCTCTCTCTCTCTCTCTCTCTCTCTCTCTCTCTCTCTCTCTCTCTCTCTCTCTCTCTCTCTCTCTCTCTCTCTCTCTCTGTGACTCCTTTCTCTTGGGCCCTTTCCTTCTGCAAAAATTTCTTCCATACCCTTCTCACGCCATCCTCCTTCTCCTCCTCCTCCACTTCCTCCTCCTTCTACTCACCCTCCTTCCCTCCTTTCTCCCTTCTCTCCTTAAGGGTGTTGACGAAGGAGACTGACCGCTGGGGGAGGTGCCTTTGGACTTTGCTAAAACGCCCTTAATGTATTCTACAGCTTGAAGGGCTACGGAGGCAGTCATCAACTCCTCCTCATCCCTTCTCCTCTTCCATCTCTTTCTCCTCCACCTCTTCCATCTCCTATCTTTCTCTCGTATCTATTCCACATCTTTTATTGCGTCATTATTCTCCTGACTTTTTTTTCTGTTTAATTATTCCCTTTCTTGTTTCTCTTTCTTTATAATCTTCTTTCCGTTCTTTCGTCTCAATTCGCCGCAGTATTTACATCAACATTACATATACATTAGAACAAGACATTACAAGATTACATATACCAAAGACTACTCTATACTGGACTTGCTACTCGTGCATCGCGCCAACCCGCCCATGACCAGTGGAGGCCAGTTTTGCGATTCCTTCCATTTTCGAACATCACCCCCATTTCCCTTCCTGTGGTTTATCAGTATAAAAGATATACTGTTATCTTCGTAAATGTTTGTTCTATAATATTATCAAATAAAAAACAATAAAATACACTAAAGAAATGCCATTATGAGAGTGAAGAAATATGCATGAACTTAATATGCACTTAAACTTTTCGCCATTTAATATTTTGCGAGAAAACATTTTAGATTAAACATATCAATAGAAGCGTATTTTCATTATCTTTCCATTGATATATTTAGTTTTCTGATAAATGAATTACCACCATACATAAATTAGCGTTAACTAAAAAAATAACATCACCAATCGGGTCAGCAAGTAAAAAAGTGTTCCATGAATACAGTAGACTATGGCTTATCAGTATAAATGATACACTGTTATCTTCGTAAATGATTGCTCTATAATATTATCAAATAAAAAACTGTAAAATACACTAAAGAAATTCCATTATGAGACTGAAGAAATATGCATGAACTTATATTCCCTTAAACTCATCGCCATTTAATATTTTGCGTGTAGACTTTTTACATGCAACATATCAATAGAAGCAGAATTTTTTTTAGCTTTCCATTGATATATTTTGTTTTCTGATAAATGAATTAGAACCATGCATAAATTAGCGTTAACTAAATAAATAACATCATCAATCGGGTAATTTTCCCAATTGATGAGGTTATTTATTTAGTTAACGCTAATTTATGTATGGTTCTAATTCATTTATCAGAAAACGAAATATATCAATGGAAAGCTAATAAAATTCCGCTTCTATTGATATGTTGCATGTAAAATGTTTTCCCGCAAAATATTAAATGGCGAAGAGTTTAATGAATATTAAGTTCATGCATATTTCTTCAGTCTCTCATAATGGCATTTCTTTAGTGTATTTTACAGTTTTTTATTTGATAATATTATAGAACAAACATTTACGAAGATAACGGTATATCATTTATAATGATAAACCACAGGAAGGGAAATAGGGGTGAAGTTCGAAAATGGCAAGAATCGCAAAACTGGCCTCCACTGGAAATAGCCCAAAATGAGTAGCAAGTCCAGTATACAGTAGTCTTTGCATATACATTAAAACAAGAGGGAGATCGCAAGATCCTCTAGCGGCCACTCAAAGAAAGTATAAAAGAAAACGCACACTCCTTCCCCCCTCCCACGTAATAGCTCAACCAAACTAAATGAACCATAATTTGGCAGTGAAAGAACATAAAAACACCGCGTTGAAAGAGGTTAATGCGAGAAAGCCGGCCGCCAAAACACACGAAGTTAGGTGGTTAGCAAGGGTACTACTCTTAAACCTTTTTCATATTAAAGGAAAATCTGAAATTGAAACTAGAAAATTATGGAGGAATGAAACAGAGAAGTAAAAATAATGGAGGAATGAAACAGAGAAGTAAAATGTTGACCTTTGTCTTCTGTATGTGCGTGTGTTCGGGGGAGGGGAGGGCAAGGGAGACGGAAATAAATAAAGGAAAATAAAATGAATATATATGTACGTGTGAAATAAATAAAAAAGCGGAATCGTAAGTTATGCACAAGGGAATCCTGTATGGAGAGTTTGTCAGGTGGAAGCAGAATTATCATGCTCGTAAAAATAAAAGAAAAACCAAATATCTTCAGAACTCTTGCCCACACACACACACAACCACCCACACCACACACACTTGATATCCACATTCCTATCCACTCATATAACACTCCACCTTGCACTGACATATGCATATACCCACACCATTCCTTCTACATTGACAAATCCACTTTAAATACCTAAAACATCCACAACACACCCAACTAATCCACACAAATCCAAACCAAACAATCCTTACATCCACATACCCAATCCACACGTCCAATCAAACCCACACTACTAATACAAAACCTTCACAAAACCCCTCATTTCACACCCCTACATCCATACCTCTTCACAAAACCCCTCATTCTTCACCCCTACATCCACACCACTTCACAAAACCCCTCATTCTTCACCCCTACATCCACACCACTTCACAAAACCCCTCATTCTTCACCCCTACATCCACACCACTTCACAAAACCCCTCATTCTTCACCCCTACATCCACACCTCTTCACAAAACCCCTCATTCCTCACCCCTACATCCGCACCACTTCCCAAAACCCCTACATCCACACCACTTCCCAAAACCCCTCATTCCTCACCCCTACATCCACACCACTTCCCAAAACCCCTACATCCACACCACTTCCCAAAACCCCTACATCCACACCACTTCACAAAACCCCTCATTCCTCACCCCTACATCCACACCACTTCCCAAAACCCCTACATCCACACCACTTCACAAACCCCTAACATCCACACCACTTCACAAACCCCTCATTCCTCACCCCTACATCCACCACACAGCCATCAAGCTCACGTGCCCTCATCCACACAGACTCCACACTCACCCCACACCCAGATTTATCGCCCACACGGTCGGCGCCGCAAAAAAACAAGTAAGGTAATTGATGAGTAAACTCGTAGCACGAAGGGGGGGGGAGCAAGTCTCCATGAATAAGCTATGAGGGAACGGAGCAGGGGGCCAGCAGGAGGGGGTGACAGGACCAGGGGGGCAGGGCAGAGGGGGAGGGGGGGAAGGGGGAACATATTCAAGATTAGGCGACAGAGGGATGAGATAAAGCGAAAAGAGAAAGAAGAGTGAGAGAGATGGAACGAAGCAATGAGGTGGAGGAGGAGGAGGAGGAGGAGGAGGAGGAGGGGGGGGGGAGGAGGAGAGGAGGAGGGTAGAGTATAATATTGTGATGGTGAGATACAGTGAAGCACGTTAGAAATCATAACAAAGGAAGGAACTATGCCAAGAAAAATAATTGGATAGAGAAATGTAGTATATATATGGTGTGAATAGATGAGACAAAATAAATGTGGCATAGAGATAAATAAAGACACATACTGAATAAATAAGAAAAACAAGAATAATAAGAGTAACAACGAAGGACAGGAAAGAGAAAAATATCAAAAAGATGATGTATGAAAAAAAAGGGAAATAAAGGTTGAGGAGACAGATGAAAAAATAGAAGAAGAACAAGAACAAAAAGAACAAGAGTTATAGCAAGAAGAGGATGGAGGAGGAGATAGAAGAAGAAGAAGAAGAAAAAGAAGAAGAAGAAGAAGAAAAAGCACATTAAAGAAGACGAATAAGAAACACAATAAAGAAGCACAAGAAAAAGAACAAGAAGAAGAAGAACAAAAGAGAATACGATATATACTTCATCACAAAGCCTGAAGGTGGAAAGAAAAAGAAGCTAGAACAGAAAAAATCCGAGACACGGTGAGGCAGCTCGAGTCCTCTCCAGGCGGGGCTCGGGGCTATCAATCACGTCAGCGGTGTTTATCGAGGCGACCTGAGGAGGCGCCCAAGGAAGCATCGCCCGTGAGGCCACATAAACAGGGCGAGTCCAGGGAAACGACGACTCACCTCACCCCCGCCATGATACAGAGAGAGAGAGAGAGAAGAGAGAGAGAGAGAGAGAGAGAGAGGAGAGAGAAAGAGAGAAGAGAGAAGAGAGAGAGAGAGAGAGAGAGAGAGAGAGAGAGAGAGAGAGAGAGAGAAGAGAGAGAGAGAGAGAGAGAGAGAGAGAGAGAGAGAGAAGAGAAGGGGAGAGAGAGAGAGAGAGAGAGAAGAGAGGAGAGAGAGAGAGAGAGAGAGAGAGAGAGAGAGAGAGAGAGAGAGAGAGAGAGAGAGAGAGAGGAAAAGAGAGAGAGAGAGAGAGAGAAAAAAAGAGAGAGAGAGAGAGAGAGAGAGAGAAGAGAGAGAGAGAGAGAGAGAGAGAGAGAGAGAGAGAGAATATGAATTTTGATTAAAGCAAAAGGACAATCAAGAGACAAATAGACTGAGGAGGAGAATACTACGGCTGCTCTACAAAGAAGACTACTACGAGGACAGACTAGAATAGATTAGAGGAGAGAGAATAGAGACAAAAAAAGATAGGAGAAGTAAAGAGAGAGAGAAAGAGAAGAGAGAGATGAGAATAGATTATAGTAGAATGATGATAGAGTAATAAAGAATAGACGATAAGATGAGAGAATAAGGCCAGATAAGAGGCGAAACTCAGTACCTTTCGTATTCTTAAAATTATCCCAAGGGAGCATTCAACTAACATTAAACTGGTCAACACCTGTCACGTCTATTTAATTTCCAACACAAACCTACTCGACTAAATGTTATTAACACCAACCCTCCCAACTACAACCTCACATTACAAAAAAGATGTAATAAATTAATCATATGAATAAAAATGAAAATCATAATTATAGTAGCAATATTAATAAATAATACAGATTAAGAAATGGATTAATAAGGCCAGATAAATTTAGGCGCTAACTCATACTCGTCTCCAAAAAAAAGGGACTTCCCAGGGCGAGGGACCCGCTGGGTCAAAAACCAAGTCTAGAGTGTTGGAATTTCCCAAGCACAAACAGTAGTCGACTAAATGTTTTAACAAAGTCACCCCCACAACCCTTCCCGACCCGAGAAAAAAAGCACCAAAACAAAAGGTTCGTCCACACATGCACAAAAAAAGACCTGAAATGTGTCCACCACCGCGTGTCAGGTGGAAAATTAAAAGGTGCATTACAGTGTACCGCCAAAAACAATGATCTCTACTGTGCTTCTCGGGAAAAATATGATATATATTGCGTGGCCAACATTAATAACAACATACCAAGATCTATAGACTTTTAAATAGTATGTCTATTAATCTTGCAACATAATGTCTCACACGGCAAGCGAAAAAATACGAGAGTCGAGTTTGCCTCACGTTTGAGAGAAACAAACATGGAAAATAACATATACCTGGAAGATGTAAAGAAAAAAAAGTAGCAAGAAAAAATATGATAAAAACCTGCTCTTCCTTCCCTTTATAAGAAACAAAAATCACGTTTACTTTTACACCTAACCCAGACAAGTGAAAAAAAAGAGAAAAAAAATCATGCAACAAATTAACAATACACGTCGATCAGAAAAATAATAATGAGGAGCAACTAGCAGCTATACCTTTCCACACGTTCAACTAAGGGACAAAGGGGTAACTCATAACACCTCCCCTGGCCCCCCACACGCCTAGCCACCCCGCCGCCGCTCAACAAGGCAGCCTAGAACCTATCTCCACTTTGGCCTGGAGTCGTGGGAAGGTGGCGGTACCGACGCACCACAAAGACGCCCAACCAGCACTTTGCAAAACTGCTCGGGTGATCAAGCCATCGGGTGGAAGGGAGGCGGGACAGGGTGGGGTATAGAGGGTGGAGGGAGATGGGTACAGGGAAGGATATGAAGGGGAAAGGGAGAGAAGGGATAGGGAGAGGAGGGATAGGGAAGGGGAGGGAGATTGGTAGAGAGGTGGTAGGGAACAAATGGTTTGTCTGGGTATTACGTGTAGGGTGGATGGAGGAGGAGGAGAAGGAGAATTGCTGAGGGTGAGAGGTCGGGGCCATATAGGAAAGGAAGGGACGAAGGGATAGAGAGAAAAAAAGGAAAAGGAAGGAGGAGTGGAGGAGGGGACGGCAATGGCGGCGGTAGTGGTGTGTGGGTGATTAAGACAGATCTTCGCCGTGTTTGTCTTTCCTCCCCAAGCGACGGACGGGGCTGTTTGAGGAGGGTCGCCCCGCCGCCCCACAATGAGATACCGAGACCCACTTTTTGGGGGGCGGCCTGCGCTTGAAAGAGGGGCCGGCATTTTGGGGTTCGGGTTGGGGAGGGGGCAAAGGTAGGTAAGGGGTTATGGGGGGAAGGAATAGTGTTCACCGACTCGTCTAACAAATACAAAAAGACAAAGAATTCTTCCCCTCCTCCACCTCCTCCTCCTCCTCCTCCTCCTCCTCCTGAGTCCTCATAGTTTCGGCTGTTTGAGTTAATCGTCTGCAAATTTGTTTAGCCAATCTGGTCTCTCGCGTGTCTTGTGTGTGTGTGTGTGTGTGTGTGTGTGTGTGTGTGTGTGTGTGTTCAATTTATAATATTACAATAATAATTTTGTTGCTATCTTATTAATTAACACCTTGAATTCTAAGACGCGTTTCGCGTCTTTCGAGAAATGATGTCTGGAACACCTCGGACGCGGTTTCAGTCACCTCAGAACGCTGTCAGTCAGCATTGAATCGGACAGTCAGTCAGTCAGTCAGTCAGACAGACTCTCTCCCTCTCTCTCTCTCTCTCTCTTCTCCTCTCTTCTCTCTTCTCTCTCTCTCTCTCTCTCTCTCTCTCTCTCTCTCTCTCTCTCCTCCCACACGTCTGCACTCTCCTAAAACCTTTTTTTCGCACGCCTCCTATTCCCTATCTCGTCCCCTCCCTCCTCCTCCTCCGGTAATGTGGTTAATTATGTAAATGGCATCATCAACATTCTCAGATCGACCACCTAATCCGTCGAGAGAGAGAGAGAGAGACCCCAGAATGACAGGCGAGGATGAGACGGGAAGGGAGAGAGAGAGAGGAAGAGAGAGAGGAGAGAGAGAGGAGAGAGAGAGGAGAGAGAGAGGGAGAAGAAAGAGGAGAGAGACGCACTGAGAAGAGAGAGACAGAGAGAGAGGGGAGAGGAGCGGATATACACTTTATCACACAAAAGGCAAAGAGAAAAGGAATCCAGAATATTTATGATAAAAAGAAAAAAAGTAAAAGGTGAACATATAACAAACTCCAGGGAGCTTCATCTTGCCGACGGTGACGTGCTGAGAGAACCTTTCAAGACGTTGATAAAAATAAAATTAACTCGACGCATTTTATTTTCCATGAGACACATCTTGTCCTGCCACTTATAGCAATAGACGAAGAAAAATTCATCTAATCTTAACCTACAATGTATTTTTTATATATTTTCTAACCTGTTTTTGGTTAATAAACTAAAATACCTTACCATTTGCATCAAACACTACTAATACTTCTACTACTACTCTTACTATAATTACCACTATCATCTTAACCTGATATGTATTTTTAATCTATTTTCTAAACCTAATACGTATTTTTAATCTATTTTCTAACCTGTTGTTGGTTTATGCTTAAATACCTTACCATTTGCATCACTACCACCACCACCACCACTATAACTACCACCATCACTATTATAACTACTACCACCCCTACTACTACTACCACCGCTGCTAACGCTGCTGTTGCATCCCAATCATGGTGTATCTTTAGCATGCATCTGATTTTTAAGGACTTTAGTTGCAAGCGAGATGACTAACCACCGCCACCACCTCCACCACCACCACGCCAATTACACCCATCACCATAAACATCACCGCCATCACCATAACCATAACCACCACCATCAACTCTACAGTTCCACCACCATCATCATCACCATAACCACCTCCCTCCAGGCCATAAATAAAGTAATGCATACATTATAGTCAGCGCTGCAACATCCCCGCCAGCCACAGGAATGCATCTCTCAACGCTACACCTTAATACTAACTTTTTAGAAACCAGATAAACGAAAACCTTCAGAGAGAGAGAGAGAGAGAGAGAGGATGAGAGAGCGAGATAGACGATGAGGGAGAAGAGAGGAGAGAGATGAGAGAGATGACTGGAGAGAGAGAGAGAGAGAGAGAGATATTGAAAGCGCCAAAAAGGATATAAAGACAATTAGCAAAAAGGAGCAAAAACACACACGAAAATATTCCAAAAAAACATCTTTACAATCTCGATAATTACTTCTTTTTCTACTTATGAGTGACAGGTGACAGCTATCTCCCTTGCTCCTTTACCTCCCTCTCTCCCTTCTCTCCCCTGTTCCTCACTCCCTCCATCCCTCTCATCCCCTCCCCCCTCTTCCCCCCCTTATCCCTTGTACTCAGATTGTCACTAACACTCAAATCCCATTTAAGAGTTGCAGCTCCACCGGGCGGCGCCGCTGATCCGATCTAGGCGATGCTCATTTATTAGTCGAGTCACATGACGATCCGGTGGCTGGCGCAATGCTTTGTTACTGCACCACAAAGGGACGGCATACGAGAGAGAGAGAGAGAGAGAGAGAGAGAGAGAGGAGAGAGGACGGAGAGAGAGGAGTGAAGAGAGGAGAGAGAGACGAGCCGAGGAGAGAGGAGAGAGAGAGAGAGGAGAGAGCAGAGAGGAGAGCGAGAGAAGAGAGAGACGACGAGGAGAGAGAGAGACGGAGAAGAGAGAGAGAGAGAGAGACTACCGTGCATGATCGCAATCTGTCTATATCTAGTCTATGTCTAGAGAGAGAGAGTGAGGTTTTTTTTGAGGCGGCCTGTCGCGGCGTCTTTCTCGTTTAGACGCTTTTACCTCGTCCGCTGTTTTTAATGAGTCTTATGAGATACTACCGGGGTGAGGAGGAGGAGGAGGGGGAGGAGGAGGAGGAGGAAGGGGTAGCTATGCAGGGCCACTCCTTCCCACAGTGGCCTCCTCCTCCTCCTCCTCCTTCGTCAACTCGCTGCCCTACACGGTATTGCTATCAGCGCCAGCAGGTATGGGCGTCTCGTCCCTGCCATTATCTACCTGTATCGCCTCTACGTCACCGCGCCGTCGCTACCATCACTTCACACACACACACACACACACACACACACACACACACACACACACACACACACACACACACACACACACACATACACACACACACACGCCACTGCCACACAACCTCCACAATGATCTGTTATCTGTATACCTAGGCACCAAACGTTCAATTATATCCACAGACACACCCCATTACCTGTTACCATACCTGTCCAGCGTTACGTAACACCTTCTGGGCCAGGGTGGGAGGAGAGAGAGGGAGGGAGGGAGAGAGGGAGAGAAAAGGAGGGGGGTGCATGGGGCAAACTCAGGGGTGAGGACAACAAGAGGTGAAAAACATTCCTGGGAAGAAAAGAGAAAGAAAAAAAAAAGAAAATATTGTAAGGCGAAAGGTTTGTTCATTTGGCTCACACTTAGAGGTTAGCGCGGCGGCGTGAGTTTGCATGGACGGGTGCAGCGTGTGTAGATCAGCGGCGTGTTGGCTTTTGATCGCAAGCAACAGAATCATCCCCCCCCCCGGTTTCAGAGATTTCACACAGACCGGGTTATATTCTCTCTCTCTCTCTCTCTCTCTCTCTCTCTCTCTCTCTCTCTCTCTCTCTCTCTCTCTCTCTCTAAACATCCACACATCCTCTTCTTTAACTGTCTATGATATTATTCACTTTCTCTCTCTCTCTATATATATCTCTCTCTCCTCTCTCTCTCTCTCTCCTCTCTCTCTTCTCTCTCTCTCTCTCTCTCTCTCTCTCTCTCTCCTCTAGTCTCTCTCTCTCTTCTCATCTCTCTCTTCTCTCAACATCCACACATCCTCTTCTTAACTGTCTATGATATTATTCACTTTCTCTCTCTCTCTCTCTCTCTCTCTCTCTCTTTCTCTCTCTCTCTCTCGCCTCTCTCTCTCTCCTCCTCTCCTTCTCTCTTCTCTCTCTCTCTCTCTCTCTCTCTCTCTCCTCTCTCTCTCTCCTCTCTCTCACATCCACACATCCTCTTCTTTAACTGTCTATGATATTATTCACTTTCTCTCTCTCTACATCCACACTTCCTCTTCTTTAACTATCTATTAATTATTCTCTCTCTCTCTCTCTCTCTCTCTCTCTCTCTCTCTCTCTCTCTTCTCTCTCTCTCTCTCTCTCGCCTCTCTCTCTCTCTCTCTCTCTCTCTCTTCTCTCTCTCTCTCCTCTCTCTCTCTCTCTCTCTCGCTCTCTCTCACTCACAATACATCCACACTTCCTCTTCTTCAACTATCTATGTATTATTCTCCTCTCTTTCACACACTCTTAAATCGCCCAAACTCTTTACTCTTTTAACCCTGACCATCATTATTTCAATCCTCTTGCAGACGTACAGGAACACACGCCCACACATCTCACGTCCTTAGTACGTACCCACCTAGGCACGCCCCTCTCTCTACCCTCCCTTCACCTCCCCTATGCAACTTTTTTCTCCTTATGCCCCACTCACCTACTCTCCCACTAACCCCCACGTCCTCTCCTCCCTCTTACCTTAGCACTCTCTCTCTCTCTCTCTCTCTCTCTCTCTCTCTCTCTCCTCTCTCTCTCTTCTCTCTCTCCTCTCTCTCTCTCTCTCTCTCTCTCTCTCTCTCTACCCCCCATTCCCCCTTTGCCCCTCCCGGATCGCTCGCCAATGGGTTATAGTGAGGTGTGTGTTTGCTCCTATACGCGGCTATACGTAGTCGAGCGCGGACATGCCCTGTGCGGCGACTGTCAACACGGGCGTCACGGTGAGGCGAGCGCGAACCCTCTCAGTCGCGGCCCGCCATTGTCTGCGCCGCTGCGGACTTTAACTTACGCTCAAGGCCAATTACTATCCACAAACAGTGCCGGGGTGTGAGGGTGTAGAGGCAGGGAGGAAGGCAAGGAGGGTAGGAGGCGAGGGGGGAAGAAAGAGTAAAGGTGCTACAACTGTCATGTGTGTTGTGGTGTGTGTGTTGTGTGAGCGAGAGAAGAGAGGAGATGAGAGGAAGATGTATGAGGAGGAGAAGAGGTTGGGATCCAAGCGGAAGAGACGGAGAGATGGAGATGAGAGAGACGAGAGGAAGGGAGAGAGACGAAAGAGACAGAGAGAGAGAGGAGAGAATGATGAGAGAGAGATCTTGGAGATGAGAACGAGAGAGAGAGAGAGAGAGACGTTCAGATAGGTATAGACAGATAGAAAAAAGCGAGACAAATATAATTCACACACACAAACACACACACACACACACGCGCGCGCGCGCACATACACATACGGACATAATATAGTCAAAGAATATCACCGTTACTAGAGAAAAAAATCAAGTTGAAAAAATAATATTAGGATCAGATACGCACAAAAGGCGTCACCCTGCGTCGATCCCTGGCCTTCCCTCACTCTGCTCCGTCACTGTCACGGCGCTGTGGGGATCTAAAGCGGCGAAAAACACACATTTCTGTCAACACGAGTACAGTGCAGTCAGTAACACCTCCTCTCTCTTCTCTCTCTCTCTCTCTCTCTCTCTCTCTCTCTCTCTCTCAGCTCCCCTTACTCTACACCCCCTCGCAACACAAGGTTATGGCGGCGGGAAAGGAAGTGAGCAGATCTCCCCTCCCTTCTGTTCCCCCCCTCCCTTCCTTCTCCCCCCTCCCCATATACGCCAAAACAATCTACTTCATACCCCTCGCCACCTCCTCCCTTCCTCTCCCAACACTGCCTCGTCAGGTAGGGTCGATCCAAACCCATTTTTTTCTCTTTCCATCCCACGTCACGCCAACCCCTTCTATCCTCTTCCTCCACCTCCATTTCTCCCATCCCCTCTTCCTTCACCTCCCCCGCCCTCTCTACCTCCTCCTTCACCCCCCCTTTCCTTCTTGCCTCGGTCCAGTCTTCCTCGACCTGCCCGCCCCCCCACCAGTCCACCAATAACCCGTGAACATAAATCCCATTGTATGAAAATATCCTCACCCTCGATTTCTCCATGCTGACGTCACACGACACTGAAAACGGGAAGAGGAGGAGGAGGAGGGGAGGAGGAGGAGGAGGAGGAGGAGGAGGAGGCGGAAGAGGAGGAGGAGGAGGAGGAGGAGGAGGCTTTGTTTTGACGAGGGCCCACGGCTGCCAACTCTCCCGAGGTTAAGAAAGAGACCGCCCTGCACCTCCAAGTATACTCGTCACCATCCTGTCCTATTTTTTTAGTTTATATTTTTTATACATCAAGAGTTCGCGTCAAGATAAGATATTCATGTGTTGTATTTTTTCATTTTTTCCATAAGATGACCAGAAATGGAATGAAAGGTAAAGTGGGAAGGGAGAGATCTAAGAAGGGAAAGGGGAGAAGGTAGATAATAGGTATAAGGGTTGATGGGAAGGGGGTTTGAAGGACTAAGGGAAGTGGATAAGTCCTGTCTAGGGAGAGAGAAGGGAAGAGATGGAGAGACTGCTGCAGGGAGGAAGACAGGACATCAGGAGGGAGGAAGGGAGGGAGAAAGAGAGAGAAGGAGGCGTGGGAGAGCTTGGAGGTTGGCTAACGCTGGGATGCTCAAGTTTATATAAAAACCTCTCCTGTTTATCAGACACCCCCTTCCTCCCTACCCTTCCTCCTTGCCTCCTGGCCTTCCTCCTGCACACGAAGCTCAGCCAGGCTCCCGACAGGTCCTAATTTCCCCTCCTGAGAATCGTGGCGAGAAACAGAGTCGCTCACATTAACACACACACGCCCTTTTGCTTGGGTTCGGAGGCCGCTCATGTTCGCCTCTCAGTGCATCACCCGCTCACAAGCCCTCCCGCACCCCTAGAACCCATGCCCTTGTCGCCCGCACCCGTCCCCGGCATACCAGCTGAAGCCCGGCCGTAGGTGATTGAATAAAATACCTGGCCGTGTCCGAAACCCACGCTGCCCCCGCCCTCTCCTGCCTTAATTACCACATGCTCCACCTGCGCGCAACACGGCCTCTCCCACTCTTCCCCTGGTGACCCATCCTCCTCTATGCAGGTGGGAGGGGAGGGGACAGGTCAAAGAGGGGAGGAATACCTTTCAAGGGGGTGTTTACATGGGGATTTGGACGCGAGAGAGGACTCCAGTGGGGGATGCTGGGAAGGAGGGAGGAGGATATGGGGGGTCACCTGTCCGGCGGCGGCCACAGGTGTCAAGGCCAGAGGAGGTTCCCACGAGTCCCTCCGCTGCCCAGCCTCTGTTTACCTTCCCGTTTACAATGCTATGAGGCGATGGCAGAGGCGCTGCAGGCCGCCGCGTGCCTCTCCTCGCCTCCCTTGCCCACCGGTGCTCTGTGATGCATCAAGGCTGTGCTTATTGCTCTTCCTGCTTCTCCTCCTTCCCCTCCTTATCTTCCTCCTTCTACTACTACTACTACTTCTACCACCAATACTACTACTACTGCTACTGCTACTACTACTAGTACTACTACTACTACTACTACTTACTACTACTACTATTTATACTACAACTACTATTACTACTACAACTGCTACTTCTAATGTCACTACTATTACTACTACTTCTACTATAATATACTATTCATCTTATGAGCTCATCCTTCCCCCTTTCCTCATTCTCCTCCTCCTCCTGCTCTTCCCGCTTTTGTTTCAAGTTTTCTTATTTATTATCCATGGAAATTGGGTTCCTTTTTTTTCTCTCTCTCTCTCTCTCTCTCTCTCTCTCTCCTCTCTCTCTCTCTCTCTCTCTCTCTCTCTCTCTCTCCTCTCTC
>JACEEZ010004718.1:0-2500 GCA_016584305.1 Chionoecetes opilio | reverse complement strand
ATGCTACTAGGACCTCACACACCACACACCCCCATCCCCTTGCTCAAGGGGTACAGTAACCGTCCGAATTTGTCAGCGAAAAATCCCTGGGAGCAAAGAGGATTCGAACCGACTACCACAGAATGGCAAGCCAGCGCGCTATCCACTTGACCATCGTGACGATCTGTGTGTGTATATGTGTGTCACACAGTGCGTGTGTGTGTGTATGTGTGTGTGTGTGTGTGTGTGTGTGTGTGTGTGTATGTGTGTGTGTGTGTGTGTGTACACGTGCATGGATGTGGCTAAAACAATTGGAACTAGGGGGGAGGGGGGGGCACTCAGTAGAGCGCATACCTCCGCCCGAATATTTCATCAATTGGTTGCATGATATATATATATTTATATATATATATATATATATGCACTAAGTATGAGCACATACCTCCGCCCGAATATTTCATCAATTGGTTGCATGATATATATATATTTATATATATATATGCACTAAGTATGAGCGCATACCTCCGGCCGAATATTTCATCAATTGGTTGCCATGGCAACAGTTGTCAATAGATTTCATCCAAAATTAAATCAGTTCTTTCTTATACCAAATAGACCTGGTATACCGAGTTTGGTCCAAATCTATTTGTAACTTTTTGAGAAATCCTGTACACTAACAAACAAACAGACAGACAGACAGATCGGGGTGAAAACATAACCCCTCCAACTAAGTTGGCGGAGGTAACTAACGTGACATCGGAGGCAGGTGAGTACTGGAGGAAGGATCGAAGGGTGTGGAGGGAGAAAAGAGAAAGAATAGGGGAGGGAAGGCATGGTGGAGGGAGTGGAGGAGAAAGGAGAGGTGAGGTATGTGGAAGATGACGTGGTTTCTGGGTAATATAGAGAGACGGTGGAATTGGATGATATGCAAGACAGAGAGAGAGAGAGAGAGAGAGAGAGAGAGAGAGAGAGAGAGAGAGAGAGAGAGAGAGAGAGAGAGAGAGAGAGAGAGAGAGAGAGAGAGAGAGAGGGAGAGAGAGAGAGAGAGGAGAGACGGAGAGAGAGAGAGAGAGAGAGAGAGAGAGAGAGAGAGAAGAGAGAGAGAGAGGAGAGAGAGAGAGAGAGGAGAGAGGAGAGAGAGAGAAGAGAGGAAGGAGAGAGAGAGAGAGAGAGAGAGAAAAAAGAAAAAAAAAACAACCACGTGTATAATGAGAGGGCATATCGCTACTATAGGGATAACTCACCATGTGTTTGGAGTAAAATACATGTTTGTTGATGATTCGTGGATGAGTGAGGAGGTGGAGGCTTCTGTAGGGTGAGAGGGAATGAGGGAAGGAAGGAGAGAGGGAATGAGGGAAGGAAGGAGAGAGGGATGATTAGTGTTGGTATAGTACTTGTGAGAGGGTTGTGAATATTGCAGGAGAGATAGTGCTCTGAGAGATAGAGATACTGAGGTCGTGATGTGCTATGAGAGAAAAGGAAGAGAGGAAAAAACAAGTTGATAGTCTTTGGGAAGTTGAAAAGAGAGGTGAGGGGAAAAGGGAATGAAAGGAATGGAAGGAAGGAGGAAGGGAGGGGAAGACAGGACATGGGGAGGATAGAAGGAAGGAGTAAAGGAGGGGAAGACAGGAAGAGGGGAGGATAAAAGGAAGAATGAAAATGGAGGGGAAGGGATGGAAAGGGGAAACAAAAGTGGGTGGAAGGAAGAAGGAAAGGGATATGAAAGGGATGGAAGGAAGGAGAAAGGGCAAGAAAAAGGTGAGGAGGGGAGGAGGAAGGAGAAAGAAATGGGGAGGAGGGAAAGAGGAAGGGATAATAAAAGGGATGGAGAGGAGAAAGGGAAGTTAAAGTAGAAGGAGTAAAAGTGAAACGGAAGCATAAGAGGGGAAAAGGAAAGTGAAGGTGTTAAAATAGTGGTGATAAGTATTTCAAGTGGAGTCAATAGCGGAGATGAATTAATCAAAATTAATTCAACATTCCCAGGTGAAGTACAGGCAGGACGTATGGCGGTGGTGGTGGTGGTGGTGGTGGAGGTGGTGGTGGTGGTGGTTGTGGAGGTGGTGGTGGTGGTGGTTGTGGTGGTGGTGGAGGTGGGGGGTGGTGGGGGTGGTGGTGGGTTTGGGGGTTGGTGGTGGTGGTGGTGGTGGTGGTGGTGGTTTTGTGTGGTGGTGGTGATGGTGGTGGCAGGGTGACAGGGTGCGTGGGTGTGTGGTGCTGGTGGCAGGGTGACAGGGTGTGTGGGTGCGTGGGTGTGTGGTGGAGTGGCAGGGAGGGCAAGGGTCATGGCAAGGTCGAGTGAGGAAGAAGTAAAAAAGTGACAGTTTTGATGGATTGTAAGAGATGAGAGTAAAACACACACACACAACACACACACACACAACACACCACACACACACACACACACACACACACACACACATTGGGAACTCCGTAGTGTAAGGGTTAGCACGTCGGCTCACAACCGAGAAGTCACGGGTTCGATCCCGGGCGGAGCGAAGACAGGGGTTTCCGGGCGGTTACC
>JACEEZ010004715.1:0-20000 GCA_016584305.1 Chionoecetes opilio | reverse complement strand
TTTAATGAGTGGCCGATCCTTACTTTGCCTGCATGGCCGATAATTAAATTTCAGGTTCTTGAGAAAAAACGAAGTTCCAGTAGGGTTAGGTTAGGTCAGGGTCTGGTCAGGTTAGCTATGTTAGGTTAGTGCACAGGCCCGATGGGCTCGAGGGGGGTGCTAGGTTAGGTCTGTAGAGATTTTGTCATCTTTAGAATAAAGGCTCATACCTCCTATCTTCTTCTTTCTTCTTATAGCCAACAAGCCTGGGGACAAGGTGGAAAACCGGAGTTTTTGGGTGGGGGAGCACACATTAAGGGAATATGGCCCCTATAAAGTCTATGAACTAGGGAAATTTCCCTATTTTATAGGCTTTTTTGTAGGGGGTGGCCATTTTTTCCCTTATGTGTGTGCTCCCACACCCAAAAAGCCCAGATAACACCATGTCCCCAAGCTTGTTAGCTATAAGACGAAGAAGAAGATAGTGTGTGGAGCCTCCTTTGTTCCTTAAGATTTCCATATAGGCCTATATATATATATATAATATTTTATGTTGTACTTCTTGTATATTTTGGTTAAAATTAGTATGTTTATGAAAGTCAGGATTTTAATGGGGTATTTTTTTGGTGTACCTGATTCTTGATGTGACATCTATAATTAATGGTGTAAATGATGTACAGTACACCCTCGCTTTGAAACGAACCATTGGGAAGGATGCGGGATTATAATTATCCCCGAGTGATCCGAACTTTTTCGCATATACAATTGTGGTCGTTATAGAGGTGAAAGTTTCCCTATTTCCGACTAATATTCCCGTGATCGTGAACTTTGTCCGGTACATCTGACGTAAGTTCGTATACTTACATACATGCAGCCTCACAAATACTACCGAATTACAGGGCAATTAAAAACAATCAGACCGGCACCACGCTATACTGACTTTTCGTAAAAGCAGCATATCATCCGGCTGGCAGAAAAAGTATTGAAGGCGACCGATATTTGTTATCTAAATTAGGTCCGTAAAGCGAGGGTTCCGTGTATACACAAACTTTGAGAAAGTAACTACAGGAGCGATCAGTGTATAGGGTATACCTAGATACGTTCGGTTTGGTAGACATTAAAAGTAGGATTAGGTTTATGGGTCAAGAGTGTTTCTTCTGCATATAGGAATACAAAATTATGAAACTGTGTTATGAGAAATTTGTATTATGTTGATATGCATGATTACTCGTATTTATACTTGGCTACTTTGGTTGCCAATTATTCTGACCAATCAGTATTACAACTGTTTCCTTTGTGCATTAATTCTGAGGTCTTCATAAATTTTTTATTTTTTAGTTTATAGTTGGATTATTGCTCCTGTTATTAATTTTAACGTTGTCCCCTTATAAAACTTCTATAAAGGGACATCACATCAATAAACAACTTTTTATATTATAATTTATTTGCATTTCCTGTATATGTACCGTTTACCGATAAAGGTTGGTAAAATATCGGTAAAACATTTAGGATGAAACTAATGAACATGACTATTGTCGTGTAATGATTAACAAACACTCATAATGCTGTCTGTCTCTATTTCCTTCTTTCAGGGGGCAGGGTTTTTAATCTCAATAGTAACACAGTCCCTATGTTTCAGGTATGTATGTGCCGTTGCTGAAGGTGTTTATCCGCCGAAGATGAGGAGCAGACTCCTGAGAGAAGGAGTGAGAGGGGGAGTAAATAAATAAATAAAATCTCTTATTTCCATGAACTGGTTTTACTATAAACTTACTCACAGATGTTCTAATGCAATATATCTAAAAATGAAACTTCCTTCTGAAGTCACGCAAATTAAAAAAACTAACATAAAAAGAAGTCAAACGGAAACATTAAAAGAAATAATTTATAACATTAAACAATAAGAACTCAAAGTCACTTCAAATATCTTTAAAATACTACTAACATATGCAACTGCTGTTTTATATGGGAAACAAATTAATAGTTTCACTTGGCTCAATTACAAGTAAATTTTAATAAATCAAGACTTAAAAGTGTAGACTTCCATAATTATGATGCAATAAGGCAATTGTTCCATAGTTAAGGCCATTTGTACCGTGATTGGGTCTCCCCCCCCTTTTTTTTCTGGCACCAGTCTGTTCGGCTCGTGGCACGATAAAGGTCTTTAGCTGCCTTGTTGTACTGGCTGTATTTTCCGGACAATGGAAAACTAGATAACCACTCCGGATACAACCCATTGACGCCTTATAAACAGCGAAACATTTTTCAATAAATATATCGGTCTTTAATTGTTAACCACTTTAACCTCTTTTATGATAGGAGTACGTGGATCCTTCTTTCTGCTCCTCAATAGCTTGTTTTAGGCTGCAATATTTTGCAGTTTTTAAAACTCTAAAAAGTAAGTTGAGAAAAGTAATTTGTTGAGTCCCCTATACCCCTACAGTCATTGCATTAAAGCTGAGAGAGAGAGAGATTATGTTAATATGCCAAAAATTTGCCAAGAATGAAAAACAGCCCGCCCTATCTTCCAAGCAAATATATCAGCCCCAACCACCGAAGCGGAAACTGCCGGCACTGGCGGGCAGATTGATGGCCAGTTTACTGAAATCCCGTCATTCTACCTGACTCCTTGTTCATCAGGTGCAGCAGTTAATAAAAAAATAGTCCACTAATGTGGAACTCGATCCCAGCCAGCCGCATATGAATGTTCCGTAGGTGCCCTGCCTCTTACCTTGGCCCCTATAAGAGTCCTTGGTTATATGGAGCAAGAAAACAGTAATGTGAAGGATATGTGGTGTGATCCATTCACAATATCGTCAGTCCCAGTTTATCGTAACTTATTAATGGCTTTCATTCGGGACGGTACAGACTTTTCGTTCAGTGTGGTTATGTTTTGTTTAACAATTATAGCTGTGAGCGCCGAGCGGGCGAGCCTCGAACACCATGTCAGCCGTTTCTGGCGAAGTCACGAAAACGAGAGAGAAGCCGCCAAGAAGCCGTAAAGAAGCCGGCCTTCGTTACGGCTTCTCTCTTCTCTCAACCAAAATTCGCGCTCATGTGTAAGCTGCCACCTTGAAAGGTTATCCCTTCCCACCCTGCATACATCTGTGCCCCCCCTCTGAATGCCTTTCTTGCGTCATCGGCCATGGCCTTATGGCGCGTTCAGCAGCGGCCCCTGCCCCCTCAACGCCTTACTGCCGTCCCCTTCACGCGGCCTGATGGCGCACATCTGTCGCGCTTCTACCCCCTCTGACGCCTTACTACTGCGGTCCTCAGCGGCCTTCCATGCGCTATTCTGCGCAGGCTCTGCAACCTCTGTGCCTTCATGCGTCCTCAGCACGGCCTCACCGCATTCAGCGCGGCCCCTACTCCCGTCAGCGTGGTTTCCCCGCGTCCTTCAGTCAAAACCCTACACACCTTCAAAACCGCCGCGGTGAGGTTAGAAGTACTTACTCACGTCGGCTACAAGAATATAGAGGACAAGAAGGTGATTCCTGTAGTAAAGTTTTCGAAGCCGCGATTGTCACGTGGTCCATCTAACCGCGGGATAGTGGTAAAGACAGAGCACGGTAAACATTAGAGATCGTACGAATCGATGGGTGCTCAATGCTCATAATAATCCCTGCACTTCCTCTATATATCATCTATATACTATCCAAGAAAATGTATATTTCTTTGAAGGTTATTATGGCTATAACCTTCAAAGAAATATAAATATTTGAAAAAAAGGGATAGTATCTTTGACAAGGAAATAAATTATATAAAGCCAAAATATGGTAAGCCACCCAAAATTTTATTCAAATTTCTATGTACTTTGGGGGTTTACAAATCATGTAGAACATGATGCAATACTTGAGTTATGTAACACAAAGCAAAGAACATAAGATCATTTACCTCTTTTACCATGCAGCTACATGACAACGACCAACACCTGCCTATTTAGACTTGCAATGGGGGAATTGCAGGAGATAACCAAGAAGTTAGTTTGCATATACAAGAGATCACAAAAACATCGAACTAATATCATGCATTAAGTGGCAGCAGTAAAAGACACGTGATGCATAAGCACGAGAAAACACTGAGTTTTGTTGCAAAACATGCGGCACCACACATGACAGAAAACACATCAAGAGTTTTAATGTTAGAAACCTTGAGCATGGTGTGGCAACGTTATGCTATACATCATTACATGTTGAGAACAAAAGCAACCAAAGCAAAAGCTTTTTGGCATACATATACAATGGGGCAAAACAGGCAACAAAAGGTATGTAAACGACATATAACCAATACAAATAGCAAGACTTTATAAGCATTTAGAGCTACTCTGCAAGGACATTAAGTGGAAACCATTACTGCAATAACATGCTGTAACAAACCAGCACAAACCTGTTTGTTTGTCCTGCAGATCAGAGGAAAAAAGAGGACAGATACCAAATGCCAAGTATATTGAGGTGAACATAAACAACAAATAAAATAATAATAAAATTAAAAGAAATTAAATACAAAATTCAGAATATACTATTTACAAACAAGTAATAGGGTTAGCAGCAAATGTAGCAGTAGAATGCATTGCAACAAAGTGGAGGAAACATTTATGCAAGGGAAAAAATGAAAAGCAGCAGCTAGATACAGTACCATGCAGTACCACAGTAGCACAAGGCAAGGCAGTCTTGCAAGAACACATTATAAAAGCAATGACAAAAAATATAATAAAAATTTAGCTGAACTCTTTTGACGAAGCAGGCCAAAGAAAACTCAACAGTTTACCCGAGGAAAAGAGGGAAATGACAGGATGGAAAACTAAAAAGAAACCTCGGTGGACGAGTAGATTAACCAGAAAGTTAATTGAAAAAGAGGAAGAGATTTACGAAAGGAGGATGAAATAGAATCATTAATAGAATGGTACTGGAGTAAAGTATTAGAAAGGACATGGAAGTAGAGGGAATGAAAACATTATGCTCTACAGTGACAAGAGAGAAATGGAGGAAGACAGTAACCTAATTGAGCTTGGAGAGGTAGAAAAAGGTACTGAAAGTTTTGAAAACGGCAAGCTTGAAGGGACGATGGACCCATTGGGGAGTTTGTTAAATATGGAGGAGACAAATGGTAAAACAGCAATATATAACATATGTTTGACGTTGCTGGATTCAGGCTGGCGGTGCCCACAGGACTGGAAAAAAGCAGAGTGACCCTAATACACAAAGGATGATGAAAGATAAGAGGACATAGCCATTTATAGGCCCATTATCTGTCATGAACATACTAGCCAAGTTTTGAAATGATTTAAAAAGAGATTACATTGTGGATAGAGGAAAACAAGAATGTTAGGAGAGGAGCAAAGTGGTTCAGGAAGGCAGAGGTGGACATGGTAATAATATTTGGAGGTTAGACAAGGATCTGTACAATGTTCCCAACATTATTTAATCTGTATTTTAAGGAACTCATCGTGAGATCAGGAAGTCCATTAAAGGAGTAGCAATTGGGAGGAGAGAAAGTTTTAGGATGTCTGGCTATGCTGAATGATGTAGTGCTGATGGCAAACGTAGGATGAAAATGGGGAGATTTTACAACATAACAACAAGTACGAAGGGAATGGACTGATTTAGTGAATGAATGTAAAAGTCATAGAGTTTAACAAGTGAAGGTAGAGTCAGTGGCTGCTTCAGATAATGTCCTAGAAGTAGTAGATAAATTACGTATGTATACTAGAAGTGGAAGTATACAAGGAAGGGATAGCCGGTGGAAAAATAGGGGAAAGTTAATGAAGGCAAGGCAAGGAGATGAATAGGAATGATATAAATGGTTTTAACGTCACTAATACTATGAAGTAGCAGGATTTTATGAAGGAGGTGGCTGTACCTTATTGTCCTGTATGGGTCAGAAGTGACTCAGTACATGGGAAGGAGACATCATGCCACGTGGTAAAAGGCTCAGAACATGTATGCAGATGGGGTCTAAGGAGCTTGTAGGAAGACACTGAAAGAGGATGTAGAGGCCGATAAGGGGAGACATGGGATGGAGCACCTCAGGAAGTCTAATTAAAGGCAATTGGTGTTCTAACAAGAAAATTGATACTTAACTGAAGATTAGATGTGGCAAGAAATTATCACAGGAATAGGATCAAGTACCACCTGGAAGAAGGAAACTAGAGATGGAAAGGAGAGAAATGGCACCAGAATGAGAAATAGATATCAAAAGAACATTGAGAAAATAATGGCTAGTTAAATGGCTATGAGGGGAATTGGTCAGGGAAATCCACGTTGCGTGTACATGGTGGAAACAGAAACCAGGGGGGGTGACCTGGCATGTAGGAGACTATTGGGGGAGTAGTTACTCTACAAAGCAGAACAGGCAACCATTGGAAGTCAAAACGGAAAGGACAGAGGAACTGGAGAAACTTCAGATTGTAGCTACAGGGTAGGAGCGGAAAGAACTGTAGAACATTCCATTGTGGAATGCAACAGTATAGGGTCAGAGGGAAAAGCTTTATATCGTCAACTAGTAACCGTCCTCGCTAGGAGATGAGTGGGACGGGAGACTAGAGCATACTAAGACGGCCCTGTGTACGGTGTTAGGGCTGTATGGGGACAGAAAGGAAACCTGAAAGTATTGTAACCTCATCATGTTCTAACAGCAGTGCTGGGAAGATAAGAACACACAAGAGACAATGAATTGGATGATATCAAAGTTTGAAAGCTGATGAAAATGTCTTTCCCAGGTGAAATAGAACAAGGGTGTTAACAATTTTTGTTACGAGGAGATGAATGGGAAGAGTACCTTGAGCGATACTAAGCGACAAGGTCACAAGAAGAAGAATGATGAGTCCTTAAAAAAATCAGCACCATCCGGGCAGAAAATTTTGCAGCCTACAGTCGCTATCAGCTGGTGTGGTGTTCTAACAGCCTCCCTACCCCATTTGCTGTATTGCGCATCCGCAGCCTGTATATGGTGTTTCGTAGGAGTCTTCTTATTGGTGTCCCTGAGAAATATGGAAGTGTTACACTTGTTTCATAGCTAACTTACTAACATAATTTGTACTATATGTTTGGATGATTTGCTGTATGTCTAGTAATTGAGAAGGATGAGCTGTGGAGAGGTGATGGTGGTGAGCAACAGACACTGAAATGGTAAATGATGGCACCTTGAAAAATGGTGAAAGTAGATGACAAGGATATATATGTCTAGAATATATGCTGGGAGTGTAGAGGATGACCCCTGATAATGGGAGGATAAGGTTGGGTAGAATAGTGGTGAGCAAGAGGAAAGATGCAAGAGTGATACGAACTGGTAGATTATATGAAATTAAATCTTTACAACTATAATAATGCAACAAAATATCCGTATGATTTTATAGTCACTTAAAATCTAAAATCATGCATTGTAGAGGAATCCGCCAAAATAATATTCCTGAAAATTACTACGACTTTTGGTGCATTTTGAGGCCTTGGAACATCCTGGTGACCCTCACCTCATGTTTGCTGTTCCACCATCCTGTTGAAAAAAAAGGTTTTGCATTGTTATTTAAATAGCAATAATTGCAAAATATTTTCATTTGTTCTGCATGAAATGAGGTGAATTGCAGTATGGAAGGAAATGTAAGGGGGTGAATAGAATGGGTAAAGATGGGGAGGTGTGGATATTTAGTGAGGGAAAGGTTTTTGAATTTTTAGGGATAGAAAAAAAAATGCAGTATCATAAAAAACAAACACTAGAAAACGGGATTATGCATATTTTAAGAAAGGGAAAATACTCGAGGGTTTTTTACCCTCTACAGCTTATTGGGGAGGTCACTGGTGCTGCTGGAGGGGCCCAGGGGAAGGGGGAAGCAGGGCTCCTGGCACCACCTGAAAACCCCATTGTTATATCTTTCGAAGTATACGGAAATTTGTCAACAAGGGTTTAAATTTACTCTGTATAATTCAAATGAGACTAAGGCCGTATTTTTAAAATTTTTGCCAGGGTGGCGAAGCTTTCGCCAGGGCTAGTGATTTCTTATTTTTTAAACGCCACGAGCGCCCCCGAAGGCGCTGCCCGCCAGGGCTGGCGAAGGAAAAGTTTTGGGAATAGCCTGGCAACGGAGTTCTGGTGAGATCCTCTCCCCGGGGCGATCAACATTTTTGCATTCAGTTATATTTTTTAAATACTACTAAGCTTTTCAGGGAATAGGAAACCTTTTGCGGGGTAAATAGTGAAAGGAAAGTTTTTCATGGAAAATAGTCATGTAATTATTTTCAAAACACCATCGGGGTTTCCCAACGCAGCTGACAGCCCCAGACACCCCACCCCCCCCCCCCCCCCGAGGTGAGTGTATTTTGCCTTTTCCCCCCAATATAATGGTTTAGGGACCATTTTTGCACAATTAATTTACTTTGAGTTTTGGTGATGGGTTTTTACCTAAGCTATAGCAGGGCCTCTCACCCTCAAAAAATTTCAGGAGATGACTAGATTTTCATTGTGCTCCCGCACTAAAATATTTTTTTTCGGTTGTATATCAATAGAATGAATGTTTTATTTTGTACAATGTCGGTTATTTTTGGTGATGGCGTCTTTACATTAGCTATGTCAGAGGCCCCCCTCATACATTACCGTAAACGTGCTTATAATGTGTTTTTCCCGACACTAAATTATTTTATTTGGAAAATTTTACATAGGACCAGAATTCTCACACCTTTGAGATATGGTTCTGTTTCCCTTAATAGATTCTGAGAAACTTTCTCTCAAGATTTCCGTCCAAATCATCTTTGGAGATTAAGAGTTTTTTATGGAAAGGGGGAGGTATAGGAAGGGGTGCAGTAGTTTTTCCCAAAAGTGTTTCGTACCCCCAGTAGTTTTAGTAGCCCAAAAAAAATTGTTTGGTCTTATAAAACCATAGCTTTTCGTACACCAGCTCAGATTGAATTTTACTACTAGAGTTACGAAACGACATCACGTTGTACCAAAAACCCAAAAATCAGTGTACGAAACAATAAAAAAACCCTGTGTACGAAACCCCCTGTAACATATAGGAGATATGAAAATTAACTAACCTAACCCTACTGTTAAGGGATTTTCGTACCCAGGTTTTGTTAGTTTTTCGTACCTGATTTGAGTTTTGCGTACATACTGATGTCGTTTCAAAAACTTAGTAGAAAGCAACTCTGAGCTTTTTATGAAAGACTAGGTTTCAATAGACTCGAAACAATTTTTTTGGGTACGAATCTACTGATGCACAAAAATGATTGTAACAAATTGACTGCTCCCCCCCCATACACCCCCCTTTCCTGGGGGAGGAAAACACCACTAACCTAACCCCATGTTTAACCTAAAAATTTCAAATCCTCATTAAAAAGGGTCCGGGGCAAGGGAAGAATAGAGGTGAGGGCGGCCCCAAAAGAGGAAAAAAGAGGGGGTGCACATAAACACTTGTCTCTCTCCTCCCAAAAATGGGTGTTAATTATATCCCCAAAAGAAAATTATTTGCGAGGAACTCATTGAGAGAAATTTCCCTAAATACAATAAAGGTAAACAAAACCATGCCCCAATTGCGTGGGGAAATTCGGTCCTAGTGTAAAATTTTATCCCTTTTATTTATTTGGTTAATCAGATAAAAATTGAATGAGTTACAATTTTTTGTTACAATTAAAAGGTAAATATGCATTTTCAATCAAACTCACTATTGAAAATACCCACGATAAACTGGGGGGCATGTGCCCCCCGGACCCCCCTTGCTAGTTCACAAACCTAACTAAAATTTTCATTTATGCGCATTACTTTTTTTTGAGGACGAAAATTTTGTATGAATAGTTTTAAAATATGTTTGAATTTTCGATACTTTTTTTTGGGTGATTTTTTTTCTCTGATTTAAAATCACTTACAGTATATTTAAATGAATTTTAGGTTTTTATATGTTTATAATTTTTTTCCAGATTATGGACCATGTAATTTTAAAAGATATAGAAGTGCTTGATCCGCCAAAGCAGAATGGATCAGTTCCCAAAAAAAACTGTGAAAGACAGAAAGACAGCCTAGATTTTTTCCTGAGCGAGACTGAGTTGGAATTAAAAATTTGGTTGAAATAAAACATACTAAAAAACATTTCCTAATGTTAATATCACAAACCTATATATTTTTTTGGTTTTTTGATTTAAAGTGGTGAATGAGATTAAAGTTTAATATCAAAATTGCCTTGGAAGTATATTTATTTTGGCAGTTAGGTTAATGGTGAAATATATTTTAAAGATTTATATCACTGTGGGAAATATCTGAAGGTGTAGCAGGTTAGGTTAAATGGTGAACGATATTTAATTATTCATATAAACTACTGGAAATATCTGATAGGTGTAGCATGTTTTGTGGGGATGTTTGGGTTAAAGATGATGGTTTCGTTTTCCCAAAAAGATTTTGAACACATTATCTCAATGGTTTCGTCGCAAACACTACTTTCAGAGATATAAGTGCTTTTAGTAGGGAAGGAGAGTGTATAGGAGCGGGTGCAGTCTTTTGTACACAAGTTTTTTCGTAAACCCGTAATTAGTACACCAAAAAGTGTTTTATAGTCATATGAAAAAATAGTCGTTTCGTACACTCAGCTCAGACTTTAAAGAGTTACGAAAAAGACATCACGAATTACGAAAAAAACTAAAAGTCAGTGTAGAAAAACTAACAAAATGGTAAAGAACAACTTTTGTACAAACACCCGAACCTTAGGGTAGGAAATTTAACTCCTACCTTTAAATCACTAACCAACCCACCTTTAGACTCCTAACCTAACCCCACATTTTAACTTTAAAATAAGGGCCAAACCCCATTAAAAAGTGATGATCTTTTTAAAACGAACTGGAAGTATGACAATTGCTGCATTTAGGTTAAGCGGGGATAAATTATATTCAAAAAAAATTTTGGAAGTAATGACGACGTTGCATTTTTGGGTTATGGTGATTTATTTTTAAAAAATCCCCCATGGGGTATATGATATATTTTTGCACTAGATAAGTAGTGAGCGAGTTTAAATTTAAATATCAGAAAAAATCTTTTGGGAAAAAATTTTGGAATGGGCATTCACTGATTTCGAGGTCGAAAATTTTGTTTTCCTGAATAGTTTTTATGTGTTTTGAAAATCTGGCACTCGTTTTTTTTGGGAAAAAATGTTTGTTTACAGGTGTGGGGGTGCCCCGCCCCCGCCCCGCAAAAACCTTTAAATTTCTCCGCTTCGCACTGCCATAGTATTGATAATTTCTTTTTCTTTTATACTGTTTTCAAACCCAAAACCCCCCCTCTAACCAACTAATTTAACTTAACTTAACAGTTATGGCTGAAAAAACGGGAGTTTTCGTAGTACATGTAACCCATTATTATTCAATTGCACCATGGGAAATGGGGTTCAAAATATTCTAATGATAAATTTACACGATGATTTTTTTTTTGTTTAGAGGATAATTCCTCAGAGCCCTAGTGTCTCCGCGCAGCAATTAGTGTGTTGGATGAAGCCACCACCCCCGGGGGGGGGGTCCAAACCCCTGCTAAAACCCCTACCCATTCACTTGGGGGGACAGGGGATCGGGTTTTAAGAAAAAACCACCCATCTATCTTTGCTCCCCCCGGGGATCTAACCCGGGACTTTTCGGTTGTGAGCCGAGCGGCTAACCATATACTACGGAGACCGTATGTAAAAGTAGGTAAAAATCCTAGGGTTTTGGGAAACCCCCTACCGAACTAATACCCCATCTTTTCACGGTTAGGGGTAAATAAGTTAAATGGTTTTAAAATCACAACTGCCTTGGGGGCATATGAATATTATTTTCTTTTGTTCAGTGATGAAACGAACTTTAATTTTTAATAACAGTACTGTCCCAAAAAAAAAGTACTACAAGAGCAACACGGCTATAACTTGGTAGTTTTGTCATTTATGCCCCCAATATACTCCTTGATGAGGTCAATGAGCTCCCCCATCCACAGTTATTAGGATTGCCTTAAAAGACCCCGCCAGCATCGTCACTCGTAGCGTGGTGTCGACTGTAGATGTAAAAAACTTTAATTTCCCGCGTTTTAAGCGCCATTTCGAGAGTGAGGGAGAATAGGGGAAGGTTAGCGGGCGAACACTCACGTCCGCCAACCCTGGGTTTTGCCCGGGTTTTGGCGTAAGCCAGTGTTTAAAAGTAAGGATTTCTGAGGGTGGGGTTCGCCGGCGGACATCGGCAGGCGCGCCCGCCCGGGGGGAAGGTTTAAAAGTACGGCCCAACATCAGCAAAATGTTAACATTATAACTCTCAATACCATCCATTTGCTGTGGCTGTGACTGATGTGGTGGGAGGCTGTGGCTGTGGCTTATGTGGTGGGAGGCTGTGGCTGTGGCTTATGTGGTGGGAGGCTGTGGCTGTGGCTTAAGTGGTGGGAGCTGTGGCTGGGCTTATGTGGTGGATGTTTGTGGCTGTGGCTTATGTGGTGGGAGGCTGTGGCTGGTACTGGGTTTAGGCAGCACTCCAACACAGGGGTCAAAACAATCTGTCAAAAACAAAATATCAGTAATAATCCTGTACATAATTAGAACATTGATACTGTACCTGCCAATGCTAAAGCCATATAATTAAGAGAGAGAAAATAAAAACTTTGTCCAATACACTGATAAGGGCTGGAAGCCATTAATAAGAATAAATACACCCTTAATATAGATGGGTTGATGATAACAATAATGCATAGTCTGTACAAACCACTCTGCGCCATATTTCCGGTAGTAATGGTAGAGCTGTCCTCCCCTGCTGCCACATCTAGCCCAATCTCCACTGATGCTAATGGCGCTACAGAAAGATATGATCAAAATAAATGTTTGAGAAGGTAACTACGTGCTTACAATACAATATATATATATATATATATATATATATATATATATATATATATATATATATATATATATATATATACATATATATATATATATATATATTTAATCACAACACCAAAGAAGGTTTGTCATGTTCGAAACCAACTTTCAACTGAGCTGAGTGTACGAAACGACTATGGTTTCGTATAGGAAAAACTTTTTGGAGTACGAATCTACTGGTGTACGAAACAACTTTTATACGAACTGACTGCACAACTGACCCCACTCGACAATCTAACCTAACCTCCTAACCAAATGTAACCACACCACCTAGCTGGGGGGCTCCGCTCCCCAAGCACCTATTGTAGGCCAAGAAAAAATAGTCTGTGTCTCTGAAAACGACCGCGAAACTCTCGTCCAGTATGCATTTAATATAGGCGGCCTGATTCAACTGGCGGCCCGAATCAACTGTTTTCCCGTGTGCACGGTAACGGGCTTATCTAGTTTCTTTTATTTTCGCCAGCACGGTGGCAGGCTTGACTACCTTGAGCCCTTTAGAGTTAGACATGCCCAGTGATAGCTTAAGAGGCAAGGGAGGGAGCGCTCATAAAGGGTAGCTCTTTTTTAAGGATATTTGGTCACTCTGGATTTTCTCTTATTGACTCAAATATCCTTTTAAAACGACACTTACATACCTTCTAGCATCTTTCGGGAACAACTGCAGCCTCACTCCAGGGTGTTTACGTCTCTTCTTGTCACACACACAGTAGCAATAGCGAGAGGCGGCGGGCGGCATTCTTGCGTCTTTGGTGTCAGTAGCCATGTGGGCCTTGTGGGTCTGTTTGTTTACATTCCCTGAAGAGGCGACGGTAGCGCCATCTAAGCGCCAGCAAGTGCATAGGGCAGGGATTTTCTGCTTACATAGGACTCCACCTTCCTTGTTCTCTATATTCCTTGGTCGCTACTCACCGCCCTGTGGATTACTCACCGCCCTGTGGATTGCTCATCGCCCTGTGGATTACTCACCGCCCTGTGGATTACTCACCACCCTGTGGATTACTCACCCCCCTGTGGATTACTCATCGCCCTGTGGATTACTCATCGCCCTGTGGATTACTCATCGCCCTGTGGATTACTCACCGCCCTGGAGATTGATTACTCATCACCATGCGGCAACACTACCAGGCGGCAACACTGCCATGGCCGCAACACTGCCACGCCCGCAACAGCCGGCGGCAACACTGCCATGGCGGAACACTGGCACGCCCGCAACACAGCCGGCGTCAACACTGCCATGGCGGCAACACTGCCACGCCCGCATACAGCCGGCGGCACCACTGCCATGGCGGTAACACTGCCACGCCCGCAACACAGCCGGCGGCAACACTGCCATGGCGGCAATACTGCCACGCCCGCACACAGTCGGCGGCACCACTGCCATGGCGGTAACACTGCCACGCCCGCAACACCGCCACGCCTGCAACACTGCCATGGCGGCAATACTGCCACGCCCGCACACAGCCGGCGGCACCACTGCCATGGCGGCAACACTGCCACGCCAGCAACTGGTCACCACAGCCCTCCATGTCAACCCCATCAAATCGGCAACAGTAACACCAGCAGCACCGCTCCACCAACCAAGATCTCTCTCCTCCTCCCTCGTCACTAGGAGGGGAGTATTGTAGCGGCTTCCCCCCTACACACCGCTAGGAGGGGAGTTTGTAGCAGTCCCTCCTACAAACTACATTTCTCTTTTACACCAGCTCTACAAGAGAAAACGTGTGGTTTTAGCCCACACTATTATAACTTGTTTTTATAAATGTTCAGTATTCATGTATACTTTAATACCTCTGTATTTTATGTTTGCTTTTGATACATGTATTTAACCAACAAATAACTACAATCTCAACCTACACCCTTTACTCAACGCGCACACCATTAGCGCGTTGAGCATAAACTAAGGTAAGATTTATTATTAAATCTGGTTTTTTTATATCTATGTTATTGTTTTTTTAATTAAAATTAACCTTACCACTGGAGTCAGTTTCTCTCCAGTGTGACCAACTAGCTATCAATACACTCATGGGTTATATATATACACCCACGCCCTACTGTGGTGCCAGGGTTTTTCAGTCTGAATATTACTGTTGTTGATGCAATAATATCCTCATCGCTAATTAATTATTAAAACTCTTGATTGAACCAGTTATATGAATTTGAATTTGATGAATAATTGTTAATTCTCCACTGGAGGATATATCTTCGCGTTACAAATAATAACGATGAGTAATTATTATTTAAAAGTAGCTGCCACCAGTTCAAACCGTTAGACCTATGGTCTAACTCTTAAACAGAAAGTAAAAATATAAAAATTAAGGTAGTTACGTGGATAATAATAATATACCGAATTAATGTTGAATTTCTTCGGAAACCGTGGACAAGTATTTCCACAACACCGTGTATGTCACCGAGGGTTGAACAAAACCTTGTTATTCTAGTCTCATTGGTATATTTCACATAAGGGGGTTATTCATCGATACACAGATATATTTCTGGGAAACCTTGGAAAGTCACTGTTGGACACACCCGTCTTTCTGATCACACTCTTTAGGTCTATAGTCTAAACACACTCAGGATATCTATCTAACTAGTTATGAAAGATAAAGGAGGGAAGTGTGGTCATGATGAAATGTTTACGTGTAAAAACCATGTGGCTGGAATATTTCCACAGACTGAGTCACTCGCCGAAACCTTGATGGAGGCGGAGAAAAGAATCGTATTATAACACTTGTGATGAATGTTTGATAGGCTACCTATTCGTTAATGAATATTAACAACGATATATATATATATATATATATATATATATATATATATATATATATATATATATATATATATATATATATATATATATATATATAATATATTATATAAAATATATTTTATACATATATATCCTATAACAAGGGGAAGGATGAAGGTGAACTACTGTAGGTCTTACCTTGATGGAGGCGGAGAAAAGAATGGTTCTCGCGTGGCCCACACAGAGGGAAGGAGGGGTGTTAGCGGGAAAAAGGAACATATTCGGACTCAGGACTGGCTTCCACGAGAGGGGTATGAACCTTTAAATGACTAGTGTGAGATGGGGAAGGGGAGGGATAATTACTGAGATAATTAGCATAACAAAGTGTCTTAATTTGATGAGGAAAATTTAATTGGTAAGGCCAGGTTAACGTTGTATATTAATCCGAAACCACATCCACTTTTTGAATGAGTTTCCCACAAAAGCGGTCTTTGTGGCTGAGAGCGGGTAGTTGGAAGGTTATTAATTTTAACGATCCTACTGTAAGGATCTGCCTGTCTATGGTTAGACAGGGTCTCTATTCTTATTTTTCAAGTATCCTAAGAATCTAAGGGAATTGATCGATCTAGAACGAGGGTTAGTGGAATATAGGGAGATGTAATTGAGAAGATTACACTGGTTAACAAAATCAAACTTTTTTTTCACATCACAGACATAAATAAGCTTTTCTGAACGTATTTTTGATGCTGATTCCAAATCTGGTTACAGTTTTTTTCTAGCACGTATAGTTTTTGAATTATTTATATTTTTATTTTATGAAAATCTTCGTAAATTTATGAAAATCTACGGGTGTAATAAATTACATTTCATGCAAATCATTTACTTGTAAGAACTAAAATATACATTATACACTAAATTAATACAACGCAATGAATTGTAAGCAACAAATTTACATCATCAAAGGTCATTGAACATACTTGTAAAGTAAGAATATACACAGTACAAGATCTTAAAAGCGTTGAGAGTACGCTTTTCTTTTAAATATTTGGTCTGGATTTTCACGATACAACATCCAACAATGGTCAGCCATCATGCTTTCGTTCCAAAATCCTTGATAGCGAACTTCCATAGTCTGAATGTCTTGGTGAAAGCGTTCCCCTTGCTCGTCACTCACTGCACCAAGGTTTTCGGGAAAGAAATCTAAATGGGAATGCAGGAAGTGCATTTTAAAGACATTCGACACTCCATTTCTTTATAAGCATCGAGGAGTTTCTCAACTCCATCCTTATATGCATGAACTTGTTATTCTCCAGAAATTTTTGCGCATATCCATTTGTGAAAGCCAGCCAAGCTTTCAATTCCAGCGGACTGAGGGCCCGTTGAAATTCCATATCCATAAAAAACCTCCTGATTTGTGGCCCAACAAAAATTCCCCCCCTTCAATTTTGCTGCACTAACTTTCGGAAATTTCTTAGAAAGTATTGGAACCCTTGTGAATTGACTTTACCTATTGCTTTAAACAAAATTCTTCATTAACCAAGTTTAATGTGGAGAGGTGGTAGGAAGAATCTTTTGGGATCAACTAAAGGGACAGACTGGACACTGCTTGTTCTGGGACATAGTGGACCTTTGTGGCCAGTCACGTTTGTTGTAGTGTTCCGTTTGTGGCACGACTGTCCACAGGCAAAGGAAACAACAATATTTGTAAATCTGCTTGCATACCCATTAACATACCTATAACTTTAAGATCTCCGCAAAGGTTCCATTGATGACTGTCGTATTGGATGCTTTAAGTAGTATATCCATATTGTCATATGTCTCTTTTAGATGGACAGAATGGGCAATAGGGATGGATGGCTTTACATTTCCATTATGCAAAAGAACGGCTTCAGGCTTCTCTGCGATGAATCAATGAAGAGACGCCAGTCAGATGCCACATACGTCTGAGACAGGTCTGTGAATAGTCCATGTATATCATGGCAATACAGAGAGAACCATCTACTGTAAAGAATGTTGCTAAATTAAAGTTCCGCTTTCAGGTAGTAACTGACACGAACATTTTTTTCAAGTAAATTGTTCTCCTGTAGTCTTGAGGCTAGAAGCTCTGCTTTCTCTTTAGACAGTGACAAGTCTCTAATAAGATCATTCAAATGTCCTTGGGTGAATAGCTTTGGCTCGAAATTTCTACCTTCCGATGTGTAATCTGGATCTGCAGACGGTCCGGGAACGCCACCAATTGCACCTTCATCACCATCCATGTCATCTTCGATAGAATCTACACCCATCATCTGGGGGAATTGGAATGGGCAATTCTTCACCATGTTGCCTGGTCTACGTGCTGAATCCATGGTTGGATAAACAATCTTGTTTTTGTTCTTTGTAGAAAACCCTATTATGTTTTACACTACAAAAAATAACAGTCTTCATGATGATCTCTCGACTCCCTCCATATCATGGGTATGGCAAACGGCACTGAAGCTTTCTTTTTGTTCACCCAATCGCGTAATCCGTTTGAACAAGAAGAACAAATTTGATGTGGCGCCCATGACTTATCTTGGTCACCAAGGTGGCAATCAAAGTATAGCTTGTATATTTTCTTAAGGTCGGTTGTAATAGTTCGTCGTTGTAGTTTAGTTGTGAAATTACCACATACATAACAAACTTGTCTGGGTGATTCTTACATTCTCGAGGCATGCTGATTGATTTGAGCAAATGATTCGAAACGAATTAACATCAGCACAGCACTTCACACGACAGTAGCCAGAGGCAGAATGTGCACGCTGTTCTCAGAGACGGGAGGTATCAATTGCGCATGTTGCCAGACGTACGATAAGATGCCTGAAATAAATAGAGAAATAAACAGATAAAATAAATAGATAAATTAATACATAGACCAGAATAGACAAGACTAGAGTACCTGTATTATAGTAGGGTCACTTAGGGCGATTCGCTTCACATTAGGTGAAGGAAGTATTTTGAGGGTCTTATCCTAAGCATTTTGTGCCGCTGAATCCGAAAATCGTAGTTGGGCCACTCGTTAGCGGTAAGTTTTCGCGCAATTTGCAATTTGGCAATTTGGCAATAAAATTGGCAATTACAAATTGCAGAATGAGAACCAGACGTCGTAGAGACCTCGTTTTGGACTCAAATTGAAGCTTATTAAGAGTGCATAAAATGTTATTTAGTACTCCGTGGTTGTATCTGTTCGCATTACTGAACTATAATGGAAATTAGAGATAAGTGGAAAAAAATGGAAAAAAATATAAAAGGAATAATTTTGGCCTTAATTTCACATCAAAAGTAATGAAATGTTTCTGGCTGTATCTGTTCTCATAAAGGCACTACCGTCTGATTAATAGAAAATGGTAACTTTTCTCTGACTGTCCCCTCATGGTCGTATTTTATGACATACGGTAATGAAATTTCGCAAATAAATGTAAAATTTCAAATTGGCAAGGCAAATTGGCAAGGAAGCTCTCTTGAAGTACGAAGAGGGAAGGATCAGGACTGCGCAGCAAAGTCCATGGGAGGTCCTGCATCGTCAGCCTACCAATACATTCAAAACGCTGGGCAAGAAAGCCAAAGTTTCAATCGGAGGGAAGCAGGTGATTGTCACGGGATCCTCAGACTTCACTCGGCGCCTGCTGCTCGCCCTCCAACTCGACAGCAGTCTGGACCTTCGCACCATCATCTCCAACTATGAGCTCTCCCTGTTCCCTCTTGCCCTCTTTGACGACCAAGGCCACCCGCGGGTCACGACAAAAAGTGCCCTTCTCAGGGTTCTGGAGAAGATGAACGCGGCGGTCTCCACGGCCTCGCAAACCCCTTCATCCTCTCGCGTGCTGGTCCTCGACGGGATGGCTATCCTTCAGCAGCACCCCGTTTCCGGCTCAGCAAACTTTAAGGACCTGGTTGGATCCCTCCTGCAGAGAGTTGCCCAACTGGGTGTTGGCTACGGGGAGTTGCACCTT
This sequence comes from Chionoecetes opilio, assembly GCA_016584305.1. Classification (NCBI taxonomy): domain Eukaryota; kingdom Metazoa; phylum Arthropoda; class Malacostraca; order Decapoda; family Majidae; genus Chionoecetes; species Chionoecetes opilio. The sequence continues at coordinate 445 of JACEEZ010004715.1, read as the reverse complement.
GTCTTTGACAGGTACGACATCGGCGCGTCCCTCAAAGACAAGACGAGGGAACAGCGAGCCCGAGGTGGAGGATACGATATCGACATCCAAGCAGCGACGAGGATCAAAGCTGGAATGACCATGGCTAACATCTTGTCCACCAAAAGCAACAAGACTGCTATGACCTCTCTCATTGCCTCCCAAATCCAGCACCATTCATGGGGATTACGCGTCGTCTGCGCGTGGCGCGACAAAGCCGTGGCAACTTCTGGACCGGACGGAGCCAAGTTCGCTTCAGAACAAGAGGAAGCGGACACTAAGATGATATATCATCTCTCCATGCTCGACAAAGATGTGGAGGCAACCGTAGTTTCTCCGGACACTGACGTCTCGTCCTCCTCCTCTGACACTTCCCCAAGATACCTCCCAACACGTGCCTCAGCTTGGCAGACGACTTCAACGTTCG
>JACEEZ010004714.1:0-27500 GCA_016584305.1 Chionoecetes opilio | reverse complement strand
AAATTTATTTCAAAGATATGTGTGTGTGTGACTGGTGTGTGTTTTTATTTGTGTGTGTGTGTGTGTGTGTGTGACTGTATGTGGACTGTTGTTTTGACTGTGGGGGTGTGTGTGTGTGTGTGGTGTGTTTGGGGTTTTTTGGGGGGTTTTTTGTGTCGGGGGTTTTCACCCCTCAGATATAGGCTTTTTTCTAGGGGGGGCAAGAGAAATTTCGCTGCAAGGGGTCATTTTTCCCTGCTGTACCCCCGCAGAAAACGCTCGCCGGCTGCTCCATAATGGCACGCGGCGGCCGAGAGTAAGCAAAACAAAGATCAAATAAATATTTTGCCCCTCAAAAATTTTTACATTGGGAAGTATCCTATATGTCATAGTCGAAAAGTTGCAAAAATCAGGAAGTGGTTTAAAAATTTAATGTGATAAAAAGTACCCGAAAATAGGTGATAAACCAAACAAGTAGGAAAAAATGTTATGCACTTTTTATTAAACCCCCTTGTTTCGTTATTTTGCACTTACATCAGTTAAAAAAACTTCAAATGCGATCAAAATTCCTCAAGAAGCCGTAGGGTCTCAGTGTTTCTAATACCCAAATGGTATTGTCAGAAAATCGGGTAAGAGTGAGGTGTGGAAGTTGTTGTTTTTTGATCAAGTCACCTTCCAGTTTTTAAATGCAGCTTTTCTTTGTAAAAAATTTTTTCAAAATGAAAAAAAAAGCTATATACGCTGTGACGTTTTATTTTATCCTTAATTACACGCCGCACCTTTCCCCTTTTTTGTTCAAACTTTATGATATAATTAAAATAAAAAAGTTTAATTGATTATGTCGAAAGTCACTGTTGACTTTTTTGAAGCACAAACCACCGCCACGTCGCCAAACGCGACGTGCCCAAAACAAATACTTCTCTTTTCCCCGAAAGATCTTGCGGGTGGGGCAACATTTTCCCTGGATGATTAAAAACAGCAAGCGAAATTTGAGCAAGCGAATTTTTTCTCTTGCAAGCAAATTTCTTTTTGCTCCCCCGGAAAACCCTTATGATGCCCCCTCGTATCTTTCTTTAAGCCCTTCACACATTCCATAATAAACCCACGAACGCGCCAACAATCAATGCGCAGCGCCGTCTGGTCCTTTTTAGGGTTCCATCGTGACCGACGGGCGCGTCGCCGAGGCCACGAAAAGTTAGGGGTGCACTAAAAAATTGGGAGGCCCCCCCGTTTTTTGTCCCCAACGCAGCGCTACGAAAGTCTATCGTGACGCTATCGTTATCTATGTAGCAGTTTCGTGCCCTATCGTGATCGTCGATTTCATCGTCGATAAAAAAACCGTTACGCCGCCTATTCCCCCTTTCCCCCCCTTTTTTGCACCCTTTTCCGCCTTCCACCCTTTCTCATTCACCTTCACCCCCCTGACCCCTATCCCCTAGTCCCTCACCACGGCTACACCCCCTCCCCCGACTCCTTACCCCCCCACTCCCTCACCCCATGGTGACCCATCCCCCCCTACTTTTACCCCTACTCCCATGACCACGTGGGGATGCCCCCTACCCCTACTCTCTTCCCTCTTCTCCCAGACCCCGTGGTGAGGGATAGGGATAGGGGGTGGGGGGTGGATTTAAACCCCCCTTTTAAACCCCTCCACCCCAACTTCCTTCCCCCCCCCCCCCCCCCCCCCCCCCCCCCCCCCGGTTCCCCCCCAACAGCATCACCCCCTTCTTTTTTACAACCCTCCCCCGTTCCCCCCTTCTCCATTACCAACACAGCCCGTTTCCCCACCTTCATCTTAGCCCCCCTTCCTTCAAAACCATCACCATGGCAACACCACCCCTGTGAGGCATGTTGCTACCTCTTGACGCTCTTAGCGTCAAGAGGGTCTGATGCGTTCATGGCACCGTCAGGCATGTCGTGGTTATCGTAGCCTATCGTGACGCAAATGCCCTTGATTTTCCCTTCGTGACTATCTTACAGCTGCTGACTCCATCGTGACCATCTTACGACCGCAGACACTACTTACGGCAGCGTGAATAGTTGTGAGGCTTCCCTGGTCGGCGTTTATCGTGGTCAAATTTCACGATAGCGTCAATAATCAAATTTGGGGGCACTATGTGGTTTTGATTATGAAATTGGGGAAGGGGGCTTTTAAATCCCCTTTACAAAAAACATATTATATTAATTTTAATAAAATTTTGTATTATTTTTACATTATTACATACAGGGTGTGCACGAGTTTTGCAAATATTTAGAAGATGATAATCGTAAATTCTAAGTAGAAAAGCTCTTAAAAATATCTTTTTTTAAGCTCCTTTGAGTGAGAGAAATTTTAAAAAATCACGGGGGCCCCTATTGTCACGGATGAAGGGTTGGAGGCATTATGGTTGCCACTCGTAATTTTTTTTTTTATTAATCTCATTTTTCCTTTAAGGACTTAATTTTGCTTTTTCCCCCAAATTTTTTTTGGACGTTTTTACCAAATAAGCAGTACATGCGAAAACTGGCCCCGTAAAAAGCTACTTAAAAACTACTTGGCAAAATTTACGGGGGGGGGAAGGAGGGGAAGAAAGGGGGGGAAGGGAGTATGTACCTCCCACCAGCTCAGAGACGATGCAAAGTAGCCCTTTTTCAGTATTCTTATTACAGCCTGCTGTTCGCATGTAGTACTGCTTTTTTGGGAAATAACAAATCCCTTAATAAATTTTTATAAAAGCTAAAATTAATATTCCCCCTCAAGTAAAAAATTTTGATTTTAAAAAATAAAAAAATTTATGAGTGGCAACCGCGAAGCACCTACATACGGCACGCTGTGACAATACCGGCCGCCGTATTTTTTTCAAAACATCTCACGTCTAAAGGAAACTTCAAAAAGATATGTGTATTAGTCAGGGGTTTCCAAAGTGGTTTTTCAAAGTTACCCTGAGGAATGATAAGGTATTTTCTCGATGAATTTTACTCATTTTGGATGTCTATAAAGCATATCAGGGGGATACAAAAGAAATCCTTGGGCAAACCGAAAAATCAACGGAAACCAAATGGCCGCTACACGGGCGTTTCCTTAGGGGGGGTTCACACTACACTTATTTCGTCCGTTCTACGTGAGAGTGGCGATCAGTGACGTCACAGTGACGTCGCCCCCCCCCTCCCGCAGCTAGTAAAAGAAATTGGAGCTCCGAATAATGGAGCTGAGACGCACGTAATATTTTATATATATATATATAATATATATATATATATATATATATATATATTATATAAAATTTTTTTTTATTATATATATATATAGTTTGGTATTTCTTAGGAATAATCTTGACATTTTAGGGGGGACAAAGACACTCGCCATTTTGGGGTTTTTTATGCGCAACGTTTCGCCAAAGATACTTTGGGACATCAGGCTAAAATAGTAAAAAAAAAAAATAAAATACTATACTGCTAAAAAGTGAAAATTAAAAAAATTTTTTTTTTAAACAATAAAAAAATCCTTTTATCTAAAAAAAAAATAAATAATAAAAAAAAATACTTTCTTAAAGTAATGTAGACCCCAAATTTTTTTTGCCTAACTTGTTGAATGACATTCAAACCCCAAACCACCAAAAAAAAATTGATTTCCCGGCCTTTTTTTCCCTAAAAAACGACTTTTGTAAAAAGCGCGCGAATTTTTTTTTTTTCCCCTAAACAGGCCGCTGTTATTGAGACGTCCACAAAAGGGAGCTCCAATGAAAAACAGCGTTGTTGGGAAACCCCTGGGGAAAAAATTTTATGATAACATTGTTTCGGGGGCGAGTAATTTCCCGGAAATCTAAAACATCAAAAACCCCTTAAACCAACAAAAATCCCCTTTCTCGCGATATAAAAACAACCAATTTATAACCCCAACCCTATTTTTTACCCAACATATAACAACAAACCTCTATTTTAAAACACACACAACAACAAAAACACCACACACAACACACAAAACACACACACACACACAAAACACTACACACACACAAAAAAACACATACAAACAAAAAAAACACTCTACACAACACACCAAAACACAATACACACACCCAAAAACCTTATCACAAAAACCACAAACACTACTCCACAAAAACCCACACAACCACACAAACCTATAAACAAGCCAAGCATATACTAAAACCCCAACACCTCAAAGCACACCCAACAAAAAAACACACCCACAACCACCAAACCCAACCCCCAAAAACTAAGAAACAAACAAAAATTCCACCAACAAAATTTGACAAACACAAAAAAAACACAAAACAACAACAAACCCAGCACACAAAAAACAAAAACACACACACACAAACACTACTAAACCACCCACCACACACCCCCCCCCACAACACAAAAAAAACCCCAACACACAAAAACACTACTACACAACACCAAATACCACACACACACACAAACTATACACAACACCAACACTATACACACCCCAAAAACCCCACTATACACACCCCCAAAAACATATACACACACACAAACATACTACACAACACAAACATACTCACACAAAAACACTACTAACCACACACAACACTAACGCCACACACACAAAACACACAACAAACACTAACGCACACACAACACACAAAATTTTACCACAAACACACCACCAAAACCAAAAACACCACACACACACACAAACAAACACAAAAACCACACACAAACACTACTAAACACACAACACAAAACACTACTACACACACACAAAAACCTATAACCACCACAGCAGCGCGGGAAGAGGCCCCCTTTTGCTACGTCACCGAGCCGTGGCGATCGTCTCCCCTTTTGCCATGAGCTTTTTTGAAGTTTGGGGAATTTACAGATTTTGATTGGATTATTAAAAAAACGGGGATGGATGCAAAAAGTGACACATATTGTTTATACACTCGTAATGGCTAACCTAACTAATCAAAAGGAATGATGAAAAGGTTTTGGACGATTACTTTTAAAGACCTTTGGGGTGTATGCTTTTTCTGAGTTTGGGAGAGGACTGAATAACAAAAAGTTTGCGGGAAAATTTCGGCTGGTGGGGCATCGAAAAGAGAGTCGGACAATCGAAACAGTGTATAATAATTTGAGTATATGTAATTGGATGAGGACTGGTTTTTAAAATAGGGGCCAAATGCTTTAGTGTTGGATTCTAATAAATTTAGTGTCACTAGGATGTGCCTTAGTAGGATACTAAGCATTATAGAAAAAAGGGGGATTAATCATGTGAGTTGGGGCGGGTTCGATTTCGAAGGGGAAGAAATAGGTCGACAGTACGTGCAGAAAAAACCTTTATCTCAGAAAGCCCCAAGGGGGTTGGTTCCCTTTTTGTCTCCCCCGACGTATTTGGGGTTACCGCAATACAGTACGTCGATACGTCGGGAGACAAGAAGGAATCTAACCCTTAGGCTTTCTGAGCATAAAGGTGTTTCTGCACGTACTGGTCGACCTATTTCTTCACCTTCGCAATCTGCAATCCGCTCACACTCACATGATTTAAATCACCCTTTTTCTATGAATGACTTTAGTATCCTATCCAAGGCACACTACCCTAGTGACACTAAATTATTAGAATCCATACACATCAAGCATTTGTCCCCTGATCTTAATAACCAGGTCACTTCATACCAATTACATATACTCAAATGATTATCACACTGTTTCGATTGTCCGATTCTCGTTTCGATCGCCACACACGAGCCGAAATGTTACCCACGAAACTATTGTTCATTCAGTCCTCTGCCAACTCAGACAGCATAAACACCAAGGTCTGTTAAGTATAAATTGTATTTTTATTTATTATTTATTATTTTTTAGATAATATGGGATTATTTTATTGTTTAAAAAAAATTCTTTTAGATGTTCACTTTTTAGCAGTATAGTACTATATTAATTTTTAAAACTATTTTAGCCTGATGATGCCAATTGTCTTTTGGCGAAACGTTGCGCATAAACAACCCCAAGAATGACGAGTGTCTTTGTCACCGTGAAATGTCGATATATATATATATATATATATATATATATATATATATATATATATATATATATATATAAACTGATCTCTTGTTTCCTGTCCGCCCGTCCACCGAGGCGTCCGTCCATGGACTACTTTCCATGGAAAACAGTTTGCGGATAAACTTTAGTGTTCAGATATATCGATCGAGTCAATATGTATTGATATATATTTGAAGAGAATGTTAACAGTTTCATTTTTATCTTATTTCAGATAAATCAGATCCTCAATAAATATTGTGATGCACCGTAAATTGCGATGATATTCGTGTGGTGATGGTGAAATGATAAGACGTTAATGTGGATGTTAAGCTCTGGATGTGAAAGTAAGGATGACAAGGTGGACGAAGACATCTGTGCAGTGACTGACGAGTGTGATGACAACAAACAACACCACAAGGACACATGTGGTAATGGTGGACGTAGTGTGGTGACACTCTTGTAGTAATTATGACAAAACAGTAAAACAAAAGCAAAAATTTGGGACGATTTCGTACTTATAAACGAAAAATACTTGCAATTGAATAATAAATATGAAAATAGACAAATGGCAACCTAGTACAAACATACAATATTCATGCACCAACCTGCAAGCTGCAAGTATTGTTGGTCATGAATATACGTTGACATGAATGAGAAATGGATATGTAAAACATTATTTCCTTACGCAAGAGCAGAATAATATAAAGCAAACTGAATATTGTGAAAGATTCTACACTGATATCCGTTGTTCGTCGTCGTTTGATTGGTAACATGAACTAACAATCCAGTGTACATGTAGTTGTAGATAGTTAAAGGTGGTAGTGGTGGTGGCCACAGAGACAATGGATGACAAATGCCTTTCCAAATTTTGCTACAGTTGCTCTGACAAAGACAGACTCCAGGTCACCATGCAAGGCTGGTGGTGAAAGACTAAACAGTATTATTGAACACAGTGAAATTCATGGTGATATCATACATGTCGAACTTAAAACCAAATTGAAAAATGATCCGACGTATCAAGTCCACTATCATGAATCATGTGTGGCGAAGTACCTCATAACAGCCAAACGATTATTAGAAAAACAAAAAAGAAGCGTATCAAGTCCTCAGTCAATACCTACAAAGAGGACACGTTCCAGCCAGGGGTCTCCGTTTGATTGGTTACATCAAGTTTCTGTTGCTGTGGACCATGTCCTGTGGAACAAGATCCCAAACACCCGAATCGGTGGAATCAGGCATATCTTGTGAGAGAGACTTAAGGCAAGAGAGATGTAGGTGGAACAAATAAGTCGTACACCATAGAAGATAAAAGATACGATGAGTGCACCGAACGAGCAGACAGTTGGAAAGAAGAGGTGCTGCAGCGACTATCCGGCCTCGCCGTCAGAGCAGCCGACCTTCATGCGGCTGATGAACCATCGTGACTGCTACGCGACGCGGACGCTACGCTGACGTGTTTGCACTTCTACACCATTTCCGACATGCTGGAGTGATAAATGCAAGCAGTGTCTACATGCAGTCGCCGCTGAAAGGCCGTTCCATTATTGACATCGATGCAACCTTGCAAGATAATCTTTCAATCATCCCCGGCCTCCTTGCGGCACACGCATGCACTGTCGGGTTGCGACACGGTCGCCAGCTATTACGGCTTCGGGAAAGGCATCGTGTTGAAGGTTCTGAGAGCAGGTAATAAACGTTCCCATAGGGTGATGATTTTCCACCAAGCATAAGCATAATGAACAATTCAAGTAATATAATTCAAATATAATGCAATATGGTTTCCTACAGGAGGCGCGGAATTCCGGGTGTTTGGCGATAGCTCACTTCCGATGAACCAATACAACAAGGTGCTGGCAGAGGCAAGGGCCCTCATCCTAGCATGCTATAATATGCGCAACTGTGAATCTCTCTGTGACGCACGATTGAAAGTGTGGCAGAAAAAAAATGAAACGCCAAGGTCTTAAGCCACAAAAGCTGTGCTGTCTTCCTTCTACGGACGTAGCCTTCAATGAGAACGCACTACGCGGTCATCTAGCTGTGTCTGTAATGCTCAACTGCCTCGAGCCCGATCCACCTACTCTGGACCCAACCAAACATGGATGATATCGTCCCGAGGGCAGCATTGTTCAACACACGACTGTCGTACCTCCAGACACACCCCTGGCACCTGTGTATCTCCTGAAAGTCCTTAAATGCGGCTGCGGCAGCGACAAGGGATGCGCCTCCAGGAGATGCAACTGCAAGGCGCACGGCCTACCTTGCACCCTCTTCTGCAACTGCAGAGGAGAGATGGGTGCCACAACAAATAGACATTTGATCTTTGCTAACAATTTCCTTCTGAAATGAAAGATTATGTTATTGTCAATGTATAGAATTTTGGTTTGGAATACACTGTTTAATTAATTTCTGTTTTCATATGAAAAATTATCCGTAATGTTACGTTAAACTTGACTATTGACCTTGTTTTTTTTACCTGCAATTGAAAAAATAACCACATAAACGAATTTTTCATGTCAAAATCATATGGAAAAGTGCTATTACATATGATTCTAGACCTAGTAGTTAGAGTTTTTATATTTATGTCTACGGAAGTCGGCCGTCATGGCGGCCATTTTGGACTTTCGTCGAATTCTCGGATTGCCCAAGGATTTTCTCTTGTTATCCGCCTGATATGATTTATAGACATCCTAATGATGTAGACTCCATCGAGAAACAAACGTTATCATTCCATGCAGGGTATAGCTGGCGGCGACCTGACTATATAGAACATTTTCTACTTAGAATTATACGATATATCATCTGTCTCAATATTTGCAGAACTCGTGTTCACCCTGTATTATATTATATGTATATAAATACAATGTATTTAAAAACTCATTAAAGTATTTAATTACTGTATTTAAATACATGAAAACTAATGTATTTATAAATAGATTTCTTAATACACAAATGTATTTAAATACAAATGTATTCAAATACTGCCCAGCTCTGGCTATATATCTATCTAAACTGTCTTTCCCAGGAATCTCAGGAACTCTTTGTCCAAAAATAAATGTTAAAAGGAAATTTGAATCAAATTATTGTTATTTTCCTCATTTAGAGGTTACATTATACATGCTAATTACTGATACAAAAAAGAAATGGCCTACACCACATAAAACTTTATTTTAGGGGGGTCTATGCTGTACGGTAGGGGTTACGAATTATAAAAAAAGAGATGGCCGACGCCAGGGGCGGATTTATGGTGTGCGGGGCCCTAGGCCGGTGGGAGTGCGGGGCCCTGAATGAAATGTGGGTTTAATTTCTAAAGTTCTTTCCCGCCCTTATTAGTGTTTCTCTTTTCTCCAGACCTTCACAGACCCCTTCAGATATCTCTAAAACATAATTATAAAGTGGGGGAGAGATGCCCCCTTCAACGCCCCCTCCCCCTACATAACCCCCGCCCTGGACCCCCCAAAAATAAAATTTCTAACCTAACCTCACTACAACCTAACCAATAACCTTCTAACGAGATCTGAGGTTGGGAAAGGACTACAATTTTACCAGGTTAGGTTAGGCTAGTTAGTAATTTATTTTTTATTTTTTAATCTCTCCCCTACTTTATTATTACGTTTTAGAGGTATCTGAAGGGATTTGTGAAGGTCTGGATAAAATAAAACCCCTAATAAGGGCGGGAAAGGTCTCTAGAATTTTACCAAATGTGATTCAGATTTCATATTAGTTTAACTGAAACTTTTTCCACCCATATTTTACATTATGTTGGTACTAATTTGTGGCATATTATGGTACATGCAATGTAACAGGTGTTCGAGCGCATACAAAAAGTCCAGCATTCAGATTTTCATTGAAAACATATTTTTTCCTCTGGGGTGCGGGGCCCTTGCGGGACCGGGGCCTAGGCCATGGTCTACTCGGTCCCCCCTTAAATCCGCCACTGGCCGACGCCAAAGGAAACTTTATTTTAGGGGGGTCTATGCTGTACGGTAGGGGTTAAGAATTGTAAAAAAGATAGAAAAGGCCAACGCTATAGGAAACTTTATTTTAGGGGGGTCGATGCTTCGTGTCCTGGTGGAACGCCGACGTGAGTTTCGACAGGGGATGCTTGCAGCCTATGTTGATCTCAAGAAGGCGTTTGACTCGGTGCATCGTGAGTCACTCTGGGATCTTCTGCGACTTCGAGGGATTCCTGCAAGGACTATTGGTTTGATAACTGGTCTGTATTCTGGGACTGAGAGTGCTGTAAAGTGTGGGGCAGGTGTATCCAGCTTCTTTCCTGTGAATACAGGAGTGAGGCAAGGGTGCGTCCTTGCCCCATCACTTTTCAACGCTTGTATGGACTGGGTATTGGACAAGGTTGTAGATCAAAGTGATTGTGGAGCATCCGTCGGCAACACCAGGATCACTGATCTTGTTTTTGCCGAAGATGCAGTAAACTTTGCTGAGTCGCTGGAGGTCCTGGTAATGGCTCTCGAGACGCTGCACGAGGAGGCAAAGCCTTTGGTACTTGAGGTCTCCTGGCTCAAGACCAAGGTCCAGGTGTTTGGAGACTTACTAGACAAAGCAGTACAGTCTGTTCATGCGTGTGGCGAGGACATTGAGATCTTGAAAAGTTTTACATACCTTGGTAGCGCAGTCCATAATGACGGCGGGTCACGTCAAGAAGTCTTACGGCGGATTGGCATAGCCCACGGTGTTATGGACTCGCTCAGCGGGAGTATTTGGCGTTGTCGGTACCTGTGCAGGAGGACAAAGATCCAGATCTTCAAATCGCTTGTGATCCCTGTCTTACTCTATGGTTGTGAGACATGGACACTAAATAGTGACTTGGAGACGAATCAATGCTTTTGGTAATAAGTGCCTTCGCAGAATCATGGGGTATCGCTGGGATGATTACGTGTCAAATCAGCGATTGCACCGCGAGACTGAATCGAGGCCTATTACCTGCATAGTCAGTCAGCGCCAACTTTGGCTATATGGGCATGTGGTACGCTACCCTGAAACCGATCCTTCCTATCAGGTTGTATCTGTAGGAGACAATCCAGCGTGAAGGAGGCCAAGGGGGCGCCCACAAGGCTCGTGGCTGGGGCAAGTTGATGTTTCTTGTCGAGAGCTGTTTGGTATGGGAAAGGAGCCTGCATGGGAACTCGCGCGTGGTGACCCCCGGGAGTGGCGTCGTAGGGTGGGCGAGGCGACGCGCCCCCCGGCGTATGCCCCGAATGATTGATTGATTGATTCTGTAGAGGTTAATAATTGTCTGAGAATGGACAAGTAAAAAAAACCACGAAAAAAGCAAATACCGATACCGGTAATACCGGTTTGTAGGCACGGTATCGGTATACCAGTATCGTAACTGATACCGGTGTGAGGACGTACCGGTATTATTTCCGTAAACCGGTATCGGCAATACCGGTATTTTCTTGATACCGCACAACCCTAGTCTGTGTGTCTGTCTGTGTGTCTGTTTTGCGTAGCCGAAACTGTAAATTCAATTTTGATGAGAGTAGGCTCAAAATTTCGCAAATAAATCGTAGGTGGTCAGCGGCTTGGTCGCGTGTCGATTGAATAATTTTGAAGGGAGGTTTTGGGGTAAAAACACTTTTCAGAGACTAGATTACAGGAAAAACTCTGCGGTAACGTCTTGCCGTATTTCACAAACGCCGTAGACTCATGGACTTTAACGTTTTTGTGCGTGTGTGAGTGTGTGTTGGAATCGCTCGGAACACAAAGGGTTGGAATCACACGGAACACATAGGGTTTGGAAGTGCACACACGGAACACATAGGGTGGAATCACACGGAACACAACGGGTTGGAATCCACACGGAACACAAAAGGGTTGGATACACGGGACTGGTGGTCTACCCCGTGGCACTTTGACATTGACCAACGACAGAACACGATACAAACAATCAATACATGGGTCCGTTTTTTTTAAGGGCACACAAGACGTGTGTATTCCTATGTAAGAGAGAGGGTGGGAAATCATGTTAATAAATAGATTTCCCACTACGTAAATTATTATTAGTTTTTTCGGAAAGGGATGTCAAGATTAAGATGCTAATTTTAGGTATTCAATTAATATGGTAAAAAATACAACAGCTTTTCTTGCTGTGGTTCAATTATTTTTAGAGCACCCCCCCCCCCCAAAACATTTTGTTTTTTTGTTTTTTTTTTGCCATCATGAAAATTCAAGGTATTAGTTTTTTTGTTTTATAACAACTGTGCAACCTCTTTGAAACAATCAAGATTTGGATGCAAAGTTAAACCATTAAGAGAATGGTTTGTCGTAGCTATACCTGGAGCTAATGAAGTATTTAATTATGTTTTTAGGTTTTAATGGTAAATATTACCGTACCTACCATTACTTTACAGATACTCTATGGACTATACTTACTTACTTATTATTATACTTAACTTATGAGTGTTACTATTATACCATTAAGTAAATATACCATTCAAGTTTACATAAGGTATTGACATACATTGTAGTTCAATGATCACGTCATCACTTATTCTTCTTAATATGCGGCATAATTATTAAATCAAGGATATTATTTTAAAAGTGTACGATTGTATTTCATGCACCAAGAGTAAGAAGTAAAATTGATGGGTGTGTGTGTGTGGGTGTAGTTGTGTGTGTGTGTGGTGCTGTGTGTGGTAGGTGTGTGTCCTGTGTGTGTGTGTGTGTGGGTGGGTGTGTGTGTGTGTGTGTGTGTGTGTGTGTGTGTGTGTGTGTGTGTGTGTGTGTGTGTGTGTGATGTGTGTGGGTGTGTGTGTGTTGTGTGTGGTGTGTGTGTGTGTGGTGTGTGTGTGTGTGTGTGTGTGTTTGTGTGTGTGTGGTTTTGTGTGCTGGGTGTGTGGAGTGTATGTGTGTGTTGTGTTTGGTGTGTGTGTGTGTGTGTTGTGTGTGTGTGTGTGTGTGTTGTGTGTGTGTGTTGTGTGTGCGTGGGTGTTGTGTGTGGTGTGTTTTGGGTGGTGTGGTGTGTGTGTGATTGTTGGTGATGTGGTGTGTGTGTGGTGTGTGTGTGTGGTTGTGTGGTGTGTGGGTAGGGCTGTGTGTGTGCTGTGGTATGTGTGTGTGTGTGGTTGATGTGTGTGCGCAGGACGCGTCCAAGGGGGGTGGTGGGCGTTGTGGTGGTGTTTGTGTGTGTGTGCGTGTGTGTGTATTCACCCACAAGCACCTGAAGCAACCACACTGGGTTGCAGGAGGAAGCTTCATCACAGGTCGGAAGATGATGTCTTCAGCATGAAAATACAGCAAGGACCGTCCAAGGCCAGGCTGAAACAAATAAGGCGATCAAGGGCCAAGGCGCTGATGTGAGCAGCTGTCACTGATTGAGCACGACAAATGTTTGAAGAGGCTTTAAATATGCCTCAAGACAAGTCCTGAAGAAGTACCCGCCGTGCTGCCAAGGAGGCAAGATCCCCCCCAAGGGGCACAAGTACAGGACACGGAAACACGAGAGGAGAACACAGCTGGATTATCCAGGTGAAGAGTATCTTGAAGTCGTTGAAATCTTCTATTAAGTGTAATTTTGAACTATTATGAAAATTTACAAAACTAGCTTTCATTTTCAAGGACCCTGCGGGGGCCCCAACCTATGTGCGAGTGTTACACAAAACTCGAAGAGAGAAGAGGACGGAGGAGGCAGACAAGACGAACGAACAGCAGGAGAAGACGCAAACAGCGAACGAGGAGGAAGAGGACGAGAGCGAACAAAGACAGAAGAACAGCCACGAGGAGCGAGGAATAGGAAGATAACCGGAAAAAGTAATCGCGCAGCTGCTTTTGATGAGCGGATGGTCTGAACATTACATGGATGTAAGCTTATAAAGTATGTTTGATCTATGCTTTTTCTTCTTCTTCGCTCTCTATATTGTGCTAATTTTTGTTTATCAAATGCAGAGGGTAAGCAAGAAATATTAACAGTATTTGCCGTAATTAACATATCTGTATTTGTCATGTAGTATGATCAATGCATGAAAACAACAAACACACACCGATCATGCCGTCTTTACAAAAAAAGAAAAGGCGCCAGCCGCCACGGTTTTGGCACGGAGCAGAACTCAGACTGATATGAAAAAATACAACTTCCGCAAGAGGTGCGGAAAAGTATATCGGCATATTGAGAACTTAGTGCAGAAAAAAAAGAGAAAGAGCTTGAGTCCAGGCAATATTGGACGAGAATGGCCCAGCTGCACAGAGAGGGCCAACGTCACTCGTATGGAGAGAACTTCTTAAACTGGGTTAGTAACATGATCGTTATATGTATTATGTTTGTATATTAATTAAACATTACATTTAAATCTGCATGATTGTAAAAATTTATGCATTATTAATATTTTTTGTTTATGCAATTTAAGCAAGCTATGTCCCGTGGCAGGGTGCGCCGGCGTGCAAGGAATTTGACACGGAATCTTGTTCAAAGCCATTACAATCAAAAAGGAGGAGCTGCCAAAATGTATGACTCTTGTCAAAGCAGCTGACGACCAACCCCTCCCCCTGGGCCTCCAGGAAGAAAATATAAGGAAAAAAAACTAGTTATACCGCTGCAGCATCTGCGACAAAGTTATAGTTAGAATTAATTCCATTGAAAAAAGTTCATAAAACGTATTCCCCGAACGCCGGTAAGCCATAACTATTTTTTTATTATCAAATATAAATCATATGAAAATTTGTATATATATAAAGCAATAGTATATACATATATTATACATTATATACATAATATATATATATATATATATATATATATACTAATGAATAATATATAATATATAATATATATATTATATATATATATATATATACTTATTTCTTATAAATATATATTATTTTCTTTAGCCCAGGGTACAACCAGTACAAAACATACCACAACCAGACATAAAGTAGAGCAAGAAAGTAAAGAAAATCAAGGATAGGGGGGGAAAACGGTTCTGCCCGTCTACGGACGAATAACAAAGTTTATCGTTACTGTCGGGGACTGGACTATCCCACACTACACGCAATGACAAATGAGCAACAACACGCGACGTTAAGACGCCTCAAGCACACTTAACAACATATTGCAGGCCCAAACGCCTATAGGGCTGTCAGCGGGCGCTATGTGTGGAGGCAGGGCGTAGAAGTCATCAGAGTTCCCGGACAGCGGGGGCCTTAGCTCCGCGACAACGAAGGAGAGGAAGTACTAATAGAACTCAATACAATAAATTCATAGATTATTAATATTTTAATAACGAAATAGTCAAGTTGCTGCATGACGAGACTGAAGGATTATGAGACTTGGTGTAGGTTGGCAAGGGTAAGTTAAAGTAATATTTGTTCTAACATGAATATTATAGGTCACCGATGAGACACACAGGCAGAGTCACGGGGCAGGGTGACTCTAGGGACTTTGTGGTGAGTCAGAGCGGCTCACCGCATGGCACGGGGCAGTGGTGACTCTGGGCATCTTTGGTGGTGATCAGAGAGGCTCACCGCCATGGCACGGGGCAGGGGTGGCTCTGGGAGGCATCTTTGGTGGTGATCAGAGAGCAAACCGCAGGGCACAGGGGCAGGGGTGGCTCTCTGATCACCACCAAAGACTGCCCAGAAGCCACCCTGCCCCGTGGCGCATGCGTGACGGTTGAGCCTCTCTGATCACACCAAAAGATGCCCAGAGTAACCCTGCCCCGTGCAATGCGGTGACCTCTCTGATCACCGACCAAAGAGCCCAGATGTCAACCTGCCCCGTGCCTGCTGTGGTCCTATCTGGTGACTAATGATTATGTTAGAACCCCCCCCAAAATAATTCCTTACTTACCCTGCCAACCTTAGCACGCAGGTAACCTCATAATCTTCAGCTCCCTCATCAGCAAAACGGTGACTATGTCATTTATATAAAATATGTTAATAATCTATGAATTTTTATTATTGAGTCATAGTACTTTCTTCTTCGTTTGCGGAGCTAAGGCACCCGCTGTCGGAACTCTGATGACTTCGACGCCCATCCACACATAGACCACACAGCTGACAGCACTCATAGGCGCTTGGGGCCTGCAATATGTATGTATAAGTGTGCTGAGAGCGTCTTACGTCGCGTGTTAGTTGTACGTCATTGTAATTGCTTGTTAGCTGTGGGATAGCCAGTCCCCCGACAGTAACGATACACTTTGTTAACAGTCGTCCACGTAGACGATGGCAGAGACACGTTCCCCCCCCTATCTGAGTTTCTTCTACTTTCTTGGTCTACTTGTATGATGGGTTGACACGTATGTTCTGTTACTGGTTGATACACTCGGGGAAGAACAACAAAAAATTAAATATATTTATAAATGAAAGTATACTATATATATATAGTATATATTATCTAGGTAGTGCAAAATTACTGAATACTACTATAGCTATATTATATATAATCAATATATTAATATATATATATGTATATATATGTATATAATATGTATATAGTAATTGTTCGATATATATACCAGAATGATACATAATGATTTAATTTGATAATACAAAAATAGGATGATTACACGGCGTCGGGAATAAGTTTTGAACTTTTTTCAACTGAACTTAATTCTAACGATAACTGGTCGCCAGATGCCCTGCAGTCCGTCGGTAACTAGTTGTTTTCGATTATATTTTCTTCTGGGAGGCACAGAGGGGATAGGGGTTGGTCGTCAGGCTTGCTGTGACAAGGTCATCACATTTTTGGCCAAAGCTCTCCTTTTGATTGTATGGCTTTGAACAAAGAGCCGTGCAAATTCCTGGCACGGGCCGGCGGCACCCGCCAACGCGGACATAGCTTGCTTAAATCTGCAGTAAGACAAAAAATATTTTAATAATGATACAAATTTTCAAATCATGCCAGTAGGTAAACATGTAATGGTTTAATTAAATACAAAACGTAATACATATAACGATCATGTTACTAACCCAGTTAAAGACGTTCTGCTCAGATACGAGGGACGTTGGCACGTCTCTGTGCAGCTAGGGCACATTCTCGTCCAATAATTGCCTGGACTCAAGCTCTTTCTCTTTTGTTATTCTGCAAACTAAAGTTCTCAAGATGCCTTAGTATACTGTTCTCCGCACCTTCTTGCGGAAGTTGTATTTTCATATCCGCAGTTCTTGGCTACAAGTGCCAAACCGTGGAGGATGGCTCCTTTCTTTTTTTGTAAAGGACGCACTGATGATTTTTTGTTTTCATGCATTGATCATCTACAAGGAAGACTACAGATATGTTAATTAAGCAAATACGGTAATAGTTCAGATTGCTTACCCTGCATGTTGAATAAACAAAATTAGCACAAATATAGAGAGCGAAAGAAAGAAGAAGAAAACAGCATATATCAAACAATACTTTAGAAAGCTTACCTACCACGTGCCTAATGTTCAGCCTCGCCTCATCAAAAAGGGGCAGCTGCCGCGATACTGTTTGCGGGTTACTCTTCATGGCTCCTTCCTCGTGCAGTCTTCGTCCTTGTCCTCCTCGTCCTCTTCCTCCTCGTGCTGTATCGTATCATCCTGCGATATCGTCTCAGCTTTCTCCTCCTCGTCCTTATTCCTCCCATGAGTTTGGAGACACTCGCAATATGTTGGGTACCCAGCAGGAGTCCTCTGAAAATGAAACACCTAGTGTGTAAATTTCATAATAGTTAAACAATTACACTTAAATAAGAATCTTCAAAACGACTTCAAGATTACTTACACTGGATCGCCAGGCTGGTTCATCCTCTCGTGTCTCCTGTCTGTACTTGTGCCTTGAATTCTTGCCTCTGGCAAGCACGGCGGGTACTCTTCAGGACTTGATCTCGAGGCATATTAAAGCCTCTCACAAAAAGCATTTGTGAGCGTCGCACCAATCAGGTGACAGCTGTCTCAGCGCCTTGGCCCTGTGATGCACGCCCACTCATATTTCGTTTTCAGCTTGCCTTGGACCGGTTCCTTGCTGTATTTTCATGCTGCAAGAAATCATCTTGTCCACCTGTGATGAAGCTTCCCCTGCAACCCAGATGTGGTTGCTTCAGGGCTTGTGGGTTGATATATACACATCACACGGCATCACACACACAAACGACACACACACATAGTGCACACTCACCTCATACAAACACACAGCACACACACACACACATACACACACCCACACAACACACACTAATACATCACTATTCGCACACAGCACTCTATCAGCACACACATACACCAACACTTACATCACAGCACACACACACACACACACACACAGTACACTACACACACACACACACGTACACATCACACACACACCACAACACCACACACACACCGAGCACACCACACCACCACACAGACAACACAACCACACACACTACACACACACACACAACACATTTCACACACGACACTACGGCACCAACACACCCAACACACACTACACCACATCACACCACCACACACACGTATCACACACACTATAGAACACACACACACACACACAACCAACTCCACCACACACACACACCACCAACCACAACCCCACACACCACACACACACACACACACAACACACATAATCACACACAGACCACACACACACACCACACACCACCAGGACATCACGTACAGACACACACACACATCAGCACACACAACACACACCCATTTTGGCACTTCTTACTCTTGGTGATAATATAGAATTAACACTTTTAAATAAGATCCTGTTTATAATTATTCCCAGAATCATTAAGAAGAATAAGTGATGGCGATCATTACTACAATGGACGTATTACTACCGTGTATTAATTAAGGATAGAATGTACGTAATGGGGTAGAGGGGAGGTGGAGAGAGCAATGAGATAAGAGATAAGTAAGTATAGGTAAGTGAGAGTAAGTAGAGTAATATAGTATGTAAGAAAATGGATAAGAAGATACGTAAATATAATTACCATGTGACAAATACCTAAAGAACTCGCCAGCACTAATAATACTTCATTACTCTGTGCTAACAAACAGATTCATCTCTTAATGGTTAACTTTGACATCCAACTTGATTGTATTAAAAGAGTGAGTTGTTTAAAAAAAAAACTAAGACTTAATTTTCTGATGGCCAAACAAAAAAAAAAAAAAAAAAAAATTGTTTCCCCGCGGGGTGGGGGCATGGGCGTGCTCTAAATAATATGAACAACAGCAAGAAAAAAAGTCGGTTGGGACCGTATTATTTACCATTATTAATTGAAACACTAATTAGCATCTTAATTTGACATCATTTTCCGAAAAAAAAAATAATAATAATTACGCGTGTGGGAAATACATATTAGTCACAAGGATTTTCCCCCTCTTCCTTACATAGGAGTCACACAAGTTGCTTGTGTTCTTCGGACCAATGGAGCTGATGTTGGGTTATTGCGTGTGGCTGTCTTTTTTTGTTGCGTCAATGACCGTCAAAGTGACACTGGCCTATTTTGTAGGTAGACCCCGTACCGACCTTGTGATTCAACCCTTCTGTGTTCCGTGTGATCCAACCCTTTGTGTTCCGTGTCGATTCCAACCAGATGTGTTCCGTGTGATTCCAACCCTATGTCTTGGTCCGTGTATTCCAACCCTTTGTGTTCCAGTTTTGAATTCACAACACACACTCACACCAGCACCCCTCCAAAAACGTTAAAGTCCATGAATAGTCTACGCGTTTGTGAAAACGGCAAGACGTTTACCGCAGAGTTTTTCCTGTAATTAGTCTCTGAAAAGTGTTGTCTACCCCAAAACCTCCCTTCAAAATGTATTCAATCGACACGCGACCAAGCCGCTGACCACCTACGATTTATTTGCGAAATTTGAGCCTACTTCATCAAAATTGAAATTTACAAGTTTCGGCTTACGCAAAAACCAGACACACAGACAGAACACAGACTAGGGTTGTGCCGGTACATCAAGAGAAGAAATATCCGTATTGCCGATAACCGGGTTTACGGATGATATTTTAAGTACCCCGGTACGTTCCTCACACCACTGTGGTATCAGCTTACTATACCGGTATTACCGTCCGTGCCTATGTAAATCACGCCGGTATTAAGGTATTCGCTGTATTTGCCTTTGCGTGTTTTTTTTTTTTTTTACTTGTCCATTCTCAAAACAAATATAAGCCTCTACAGGAATCAGATCAATCATCATTCGGGGGCATACGCCGGGGGAGCGTCCCTCTGCCCACCCTACGACGACACTCCCGGGGGAGTCACCAGGCCGCGTAGGTGTCCCATGCAGGCTCCTTTCCCATTACCAAAACACGCTCTCGACAAGAAACACTCAACTTGCCCAGCAACGAAGCCTTGTGGGCGCCCCCCTTGGCCTCCTCCACCCGCCGGATTGCATCTCCTACAGATACAACTCAACGGAAGGATCGGTTTAGGGGTTAGCTGTACCCACATGCCCATATAACCGAAGTTGGCGCTGACCCGCGGACTAGACAAGGTAAGAGGCTCGCTTCAGTCTGCAGGTCAGCCAGATCGCTGAATTTTTGACACGTAATCATGCCCACAGCGGGATTACCCCATGATTGCTGCGAAGGCATTTATTTTTACCAAAAGCATGATTCGTCTCGAATTGTCACATTTAGTGTCCATGTCTCACAACCATAGAGTAAGACAGGTCACAAGCGATTTGAATGATTCCGGATCTTTGTCACGCTCACAGGTACCGGAAAACGCCAAATACTCCCCCGCTGAGGCGTCCATAACACCGTGGGCTATTGCCAAGCCGCCGTAAGACTTCTTTGACGTGACCCGCCAGTCATTATGGACTGCGCTACCAAGGTTAGGGAAGAAACTTTTTGCGAGATCTCAATGTCCTCAGCCACACGCATGAAAAGACTGTACTGCTTCGTCTAGTAAGTAACCAAACACCTGGACCCTTGGTCTTGAGCACGAGGGAGACCTGGAAGTACCACAGGCTTGTCCTCGTGCAGGTGTCGGAGAGAGCATTACCAGGACCTCAGCAGACTCAGCAAAAGTTACTGCCCTTCGGCAACCAAAACAGAGAGCAGGTCCTGGAGTGTCCGGGACGGGAGCTCCACAAATCACCTTTGATCACAACCTGTCCAATACCCAGTCGCGATAGGCGGCGGGGGGAAAGAGTGGAGGGGGAGGGGGAGACGCACCCGGTGCCTGCACTGCCTGTAGTTCACAGGAGAGAGGGAGAGCTGGGGGGTACACCGCGCAACACGTTAGGCACTACTCAGTCCCAGAATGACAGACATTATCAAACCAGAGAGTCCTGCAGGGGAATGCTGTCCCGCCCCCCCCCCGAGACAGGTCGCGAGAAGATCCCAGAAGTGACGTCACGATGCAACGATCGGGTCAAACGCCTTCTTGAGATCAACATAGGCTGCAAGCGCATCCCCGTGAAACTCACGTCGGCGATTCCACCAGGACACGAAGCCAATCGACCCCCTTAAATAAAGTTTCCTATTAAGCGTTGGCCTTTTCTATCTTTTTTACAATTCTTACCCCTACCGTTACAGCATAGACCCCCCTAAAATAACGTTTCCTTTGGCGTCGGGCCAGTGGCGGATTTAAGGGGGGACCGAGTAGCCCATGGCCGGAGGCCCCGGTCCTCGCACGTGCCCCGCACCCCAGATGGAAAAAAAATATGTTTTCAATAAAATGCTGAACGTGGACTTTTTGTATGCGGTGAACACGCTGGACATTGACGATTGGTACCGAATATGCCAGCACAAATTAGGACCAAGGGAGAATGTAAAATATGGGTGTTTTTTTTTTTTTTTTTTAAAAGTTTCGTTTAAATACTAATATGAAATCTCTGAAATCAATATTGGTAAAAAATTCTAGAGACCTTATCCCGCCCTTTTAGAGGGTGTTGATGTTTATCCAGACTCTTCACAAATTCCCTTCACCGCCGGGCGACTACAGTGTTGTTGGCGGAAAGAGGGTGCCACCTGAACATCGTGAGGAGAGGGAGGGAGTGCCCACAGCTCTGACGTGACGAGGGAAACAACATAAGATATTCAGAAAATAATCACATGTAACGTACAATAAACCCCTCTAATTTGAAATAATTGGGGGGAAGACCTGGGTCAAATCTGAAAGCCCTGAATGGGTTTCTCACCAATTATTTTGTATTAGAGAGGGTTTACTGTATTGTACATTATCACTTACCTGTTTTAAAATTTTCACCTTCATATTTTTCCTTCTGAAAAAAAATTATCATTAACTAATTGTTTTAGTATTAATATAATTATTGAAAAAAGTACCATGCAAGTATATGGAATGCATAATTCTAATGATACACATATAATATGGAATATATATTTTTCTCCGCATATATTCTTTGGTAAAAAATCCTTTGCACATATGCATAAAATAAATAATTATGATAAAATTCAAAAACCCTCCACTGTAATTATAAAACTCTGTACTTGATCTTATAGGTCTGCTACGAAGTCGCATAGATGTCACTGATCGCCAGGATTTTGTTTGATTTTTTGGTCAACTCCTTCCTGTACGAAACGCTCAAGTATTTTCTAAAATTTTTTATTGGGTACTGACTAATGAGTGAAGCTTGATTTTGAAATTTGAATATTATCAGGTAGTAGGGTTGTGCGGTATCAAAAAAAATACCGGTATTGCCGATCCCGGGTTTTTAACGGAAATAATACCGGTACGTCCTCACACCGGTATCAGTTACGATACCGGTATACCGATACCGTGCCCAAAAACCGGTATTACCGGTATCGGTATTTGGATTTTTTCGTGTTTTGTTTTTACTTGTCCATTCTCAGACAATTAAATCAACCTCTACAGCATCGACCCCCCCTAAAATAAAGTTTCCTATAGCGTCGGCCATTTTTTTTTGTAAAATTCCTAACCCCTACCGTACAGCATAGACCCCCCTAAAATAAAGTTTCCTGTGGTGTCGGCCAGTGGCGGATTTAAGGGGGGACCGATTAGACCATGGCCTGGGCCATGGGGTACCTCTGGGATACCGCGGGTACCCCAAGGAAAAACTATTTTTTTCAATGAAAATCTGAATGCTGGACATTTTTATTCGCTCGAACACCTGTTACATTGCATGTACCATAATATGCCACAAATTAGTACCAATATAATGTAAAATATGGGGGGGAAAAAAGTTTCAGTTTAAACTAATATGAAATCTGAATCACATTTGGTAAAATTCTAGAGCCCTTTTCCCGCCCTTAATTAGTGGTTTTTTTTATCCAGACCTTCACAAATCCCTTCAGATACCTCTAAAACGTAATAATAAAGTCGGGGAGAGATTAAAAAATAAAAAATAAATTACTAACCTAACCTAACCTGGTAAAATTGTAGTTCTTTCCCACCCTTAGATCTCGTTAGGGGGTTTTTGGGTTTTAGGTGTGTGAGGTTAGGTTATAAATTTTTTTGGGGGTCCAGGGCGGGGTAATGTAGGGGGGAGGGGGCGTTTGAAGGGGGCATCTTTTCCCCACTTTAAAATTATGTTTTAGAGGTATCTGAAGGGGTCTGTGAAGGTCTTGGAGAAAAAAGAAACACTAAAAAGGGCGGAAAGGACTCTAGAAATTTACCCCACTTTCATTCAGGGCCCCGCACTCCCCCCGGGCCCTGGGGCCCCGCACCCCATAAATCCGCCCCTGGCGTCAGCCATCTCTTTTTTTACAATTCGTAACCCCTACCGTACAGCATGGGACCCCCCTAAAATAAAATTTTATGTGGCGTAGGCCATTTCTTTTTTGTATCAGGAATTAGTATGTAAATGAAACCTCTAAATAAGGAAAATAACAATAATTTGATTCAATTTCCTTTTTAACATTTTTTTTGGACAAAGAGTTCCTGAGACTCCTGGGAAAGACAGTTTAGATAGATATATACCCCAAGGGCTTGGGCATATTTGAATACATTTTGTATTTAAATACATTTGTGTATTAAGAAATCTATTTATAAATACATTCGTTTCATCATGTATTTAAATACAGTAATTAAATACTTTAATTAGTATTTAAATACATTGTATTATATACATATAATATAATACAGGGTGTAACACGAGTTTCTGCAAATATTGAGACAGATGTATATCGTATAATTCTAAGTAGAAAATGCTCTACATAGTCAGGTCGCCGCCAGCTATACCCTGCATGGAATGAAAAAGGGTTTTTTTCTCGATGGAGTCTACATCATTAGGATGTCTATAAAGCAATCAGGCGGATAACAAGAGAAAATCCTTGGCATCCGAGAAATCGACGAAAGCCCCAAAAATGGCCGCTATGATAGCTGACTTCCGTAGACAAAAATATAAAAACTCTTACTAGGTCTAGAATCACATGAAAATAGCACTTTTCCATATGATTTTGACATAGAAATTCGTTTATGTGGTTATTTTTCAATTGGAGGTAAAAACAAGGCCCAAAAGTCAAGTTCAACGTAACATTACGGTAATTTCTCACATGAAAACAGAAATTTAAATTTTAACAGTGTATTCCAAACCAAAATTCATACATTGAACAATACATAATCTTTCATTCCAGAAGGAATTCTTAGAAAATTTTCAAATTTCTATTTGTTGTGGCCCCCCATCTCTCCTCTGCAGTTGCAGAAGAGGGTGCAAGGTAGGCCGTGCCGCCTTGCAGTTGCATCTCCTGGAGGCGCATCCCTTGTTGTTTGCGCAGCCGCATTTAAGGACTTTCAGGAGATACACAGGTGCCAGGGGTGTGTCTGGAGGTACGACAGTCTTGTGTAGAACAATGCTGCCCTCGGGACGATACCATCCATGTTTGGTTGGGTCCAGAGTAGGGGGATCGGGCTCGAGGCAGTTGAGCATTACAGACACAGCTAGATGACCGCATAGTGCGTTCTCATTGAAGGCTGCGTCCGTAGAAGGAAGACAGCACAGCTTTTGTGGCTTAAGACCTTGGCGTTTCATTTTTTTTCTGTCACACTTTCAATCGTGCGTCACAGAGAGATTCACAGTTGCGCATGTTATAGCATGCTAGGATGAAGGCCCTTGCCTCTGCCAGCACTTTGGGTTTTATTTTGGTTCATCGAAGTGAGCATCGCCAACACCCGGAATCCGCGCCTCCTGTAGGAAACCATATTGCATTATATTTGAATTATATTACTTGAATTGTTCATTATGCTTATGCTTGGTGGAAAATCATCACCCTATGGCAGAGGTCGGCAAGCCAGAATTCGAGGAGAGCCAGTTTATTCAAACTTGGCAGGGCAGCAGTACTGATGGAGCCGCAGTGTACATTATGAATGGAAATGACGAACAAGTACAAGTTAATAATTGATAAGTACAATAATTCATCCTAATATTTCCCTAGAGACCTAGGACCTGGTCACACACTATTGTGCTGCGGCTATCTATGCCTGTATTTTATCTCTTATTTTTGTCAACGGTAATTTGGACACTTTTAATTAAGTAGGTGGCAGGAGCCGCACAGGCCTCTTGAAAGAGCCGCATGTGGCTCCGGAGCCGCAGGTTGCCGACCGTTGCCCTATGGGAACGTTTATTACCTGCTCTCAGAACCTTCAGCACGATGCCTTTTCCGAAGCCGTAATAGCTGGCGACCGTGTCGCAACCCGACAGTGCATGCGTGTGCCGCAAGGAGGCCGGGGATGATTGAAAGATTATCTTGAAAGGTTACATCGATGTCAATAATGGAACGGCCTTTCAGCGGCGACTGCATATAGACACTGCTTGCATTTATCACTCCAGCATGTCTGAAATGTTGTAGAAGTGCAAACACGTCAGCGTAGCGTCCGCGTCGCGTAGCAGTCCCCGATGATATAGTGCATCAGCCGCTGAAGGTCGGCTGCTCTGACGGCGAGGCCGGATAGTCGCTGCAGCACCTCGTCTGCCCAACTGTCTGCTCGTTCGGTGCACTCATCGTATATTTTATCTAATATGGTGTACGACTTAGTTGTTCCACCTACACCTCTCTTGCCTTCAGTCTATCTCACAAAATATGCCTGATTCCACCGATTCGGGTGTTTGGGATCTTGTTCCACAGGACATGGTCCACAGCAACAGAAACATTGATGTAACCAATCAAACGGAGATCCCTGGCTGGACCGTGTCCTCTTTGTAGTTATTGACTGAGGATTTGATACGCTTCTTTTTTGTTTTTATAATAATCGTTTGGTTGTTATGAGGTACTTCGCCACACATGATTCATGATACTGGACTTGATACGTCGGATCATTTCTCAATTTGGTTTTAAGTTCGACATGTATGTTATCACCATGAATTTCACTGTGTTCAATAATACTGTTTAGTCTTTCACCACCAGCCTTGGTAACCTGGAGACTGTCTTTGTCAGAGCAACTGTAGCAAAATTTGGAAAGGCATTTGTCATTCATTGTCTCTGTGGCCACCACCACTACCACCTATAACTATCTACAACTACATGTACACTGGTTAGTTCATGTTACCAATCAAACGACGACGAACAACGGATATCAGTGTAGAATCTTTCACAATATTCAGTTTGCTTTATATTATTTTGCTCTTGCGTAAGGAAATAATGTTATATGTATCCATTTCTCATTCATGTCAACGTATATTCATGACCAACAATACTTGCAGCTTGAAGGTTGGTGCAAGAATACTAAACATGCTTGTACTAGGTTGCCATTTGTCTATTTTCATATTTATTATTCAATTGCAAGTATTTTTCGTTTATAAGTACGAAATCATCCCAAATTTTTGCTTTGTTTTACTGTTTTGTCATAATTACCACAAGAGTGTCACCACACTACGTCCACCATTACCACATGTGTCCTTGTGGTGTTGTTTGTTGTCATCACACTCGTCAGTCACTGCACAGATGTCTTCGTCCACCTTGTCATCCTTACTTTCACATCCAGAGCTTAACATCCACATTAACGTCTTATCATTTCACCATCACCACACGAATATCATCGTAATCTACAGTGCATCACAATATTTATTGAGGATCTGAAATAGGATAAAAATGAAACTGTTAACATTCTCTTCAAATATATATATTAATACATATTGACTCGATCGATATATCTGAACACAAAAGTTTATCCGCAAACTGTTTTCCATGGAAAGTAGTCCATGGACGTACAGACGGACGGACGCCTTGGCGGACGGGCGGACAGGAAACAAGAGCTCAGTTTATATATATATATATACTAGCCGCAAAGCCGCCCTCCGGGCGGACTTTTTGGCTACCTCCTGCGGAGGGCTATTTGGTGCTTCGCCCACCAAACACAGACTCTCCAGATAGCCCCTTCTAACTTTCCTAAAATCATGGATGTAGAAATGTACCCCCAACCCATTCACTCACCCATTACCCATCACCCCCCACCCATTCACTCACCCATTACCATCACCCCCCCACCCATTCACTCACCCCTTACCCATCACCACACACCCATTCACTCACCCATCACCACACAAACCCCTTCACTCACCCAATTTCCCATCACCCCCCACTATTCCCTCACCCATCACCCTCACCCCAACTCATCACCCCTCCCATTCACGCCCCCCCCCAATCA
>JACEEZ010004711.1:0-27474 GCA_016584305.1 Chionoecetes opilio | reverse complement strand
CGATCCATTGCATAATTTCATTTTACTGAATAGTAATTCTACTAGAACAATTGTGACCATACACAAGTACATCCACAGCATTATTTCAACATTTATAATGTATCACAAATCTTGTAATCAAAGCTTGAAAGGATGTGCCCTCCCTTTCTCTTCGAGATCTTCGTCTCTGAGAAATTGAGTAAAGAAGGCTGCAAACTGCACTAGTTCAACTCCTAAGTGTTTGATCCAGATCATTCTTGTACTCAGCAACCAATTTCGCTGCAGCTGCTTTAATTTCATCACAATTCAATGATTCCAGTTTATCCAAGAATCCAAAAAGTGAACAGATTTCTTCATAGGCCTTCAACCGTAGATCCAGTTAACTCAGGAACTGATCATTTGCTGTTAGAAATTTTGTATAATTTTGTATCCGAAATGCTTCTGACTGTGAGGGGGCTACTTCTTCAGATCGTCCATAATCCAATAGATTGAGTCGTACATACGTTGGCGCTTGCGTGTCTGTAAATATCCCTCGCTTCCTGACAATTCCTTCTCCTCATAAACATTGAAGCGATCTCGTTTGTCACGTACACAACATTTCAAGGACTTCAGCATTGCGACTGCTGTGTTCAACTCAAGTTTAGGATCTTGCAATGCGTGACTTGTGGCATAAACTCTTTTCAAGAATGCCATGCCAAATAACAGCATAAATGGCTGTCTCTAGCGTATCCATCCTTGCAAGGAGACCACTGGCTTCATAACGGGTTTTGCTCATCTCATTCTCATCTCTAGTTATTTTAGCAAGTGCTTCACGGATTGGGACATATCCTTAGACAATAGGCAACTACACTGAATATTAAGATCCCGTTCCAAATGTCCATAAATCTTGATTAGATAGGCAGCTTGCGGACTACTGGGTGCTAGCGACCAATATTTGATGTTAATTTAACCAAAATAAGGCAATCTTCAGTGTTCTTATGTTGAAAATCAGGTTTTCACAAATAAAACCAATGGTTTTGATATACTCATATCATCAAAATTACACCAGAAATGGATTATCGACTTCGAAAACCTCTAAAAAGTGGTATCATACATGGTTTACAGACATATTTAACAGATTTTTCACTAATCAGGCTGGCGGCCATTTTGTATTTCGCCAATATGGCGGCCCCGAGTGGCGCCCGTCTTGGCGCACGTCATAAATCGAAAGAGCATGGCATGGGCAACATCTGGGCCAAATTTGGTGCTTTTGGAAGAATTTGAACCAAAATATATCTAAGGGCCCTGACTATGACATGGCCAACCCAAACGTGACTAAGACTCAATGGGAATAAGTTAAGGGACTTGCAGATTTCCTACGCCATTCATTTATTGCAACAAAGAGCTTACAAGCAGCTGAATTGACTCCTGGCTCATTTATTAAGGAGTTCAAGACTCTTCCTGGTGACTTGGTGATTTTAACGATAATCTTTTACAAGAAAATAGTAAGCTTCAGCAGATTATAATAAACACTAAGATGACTCAGTTAATTAATACGCCAACAAGAATCGCTCCTCCTTCTGCTAGCTAGCCCGTCAGGGTGGCAAGGTTGGTAGAGACGTGAGTTCGCAATGTGCAACGTCCCTGTGCATTCGGTCAGCGGTTCGAGTCCGCCTAGTTCGTGCTGACGTGGCGGCGCTTTGTATAGTCAATAACCTTGTAGTTGGTACTTGCAAAGTGTCTAGATAGGATGAAAATCTTATCTTATCCTTCTGCTAGCCTTCTGAACATAGTTGTTACCAATAAACCTGAGTCGGTAATTCACTCCGACACGACTCCTTGACCTGTGGGTGACCACGAACTCATCAGCGTCACGGCAGACCTACACAAGCCCAAGCGTCAACCTACCAGAGGTGGCCACTTCCGCAAACACTTCCTCAAAACGCAACTTCCGCAAATTGCGGAAGTCCGAATTCGTTTGCGGATTTAAGGAAGTGTAAATGTTTGCGGATTTGCGTTTGCGGAAGCACTTCCGTAAACTCTCAATTTTGAACATGATTCACGCACAGCTACGCGCACCATCCAGAGAACGCTGCTTGCCCACCAGTGACTCTTCCTTTTTGATCAAATGGATTTTTTGATGGCCACAGCTATCCTGTACTCTGGGACCGATAGTGCTGTGAATTGTGGGGGAGGTGTATCCAGCTTCTTTCCTGTTAATATAGGAGTGAGGCAAGGGTGCGTCCTTGCCCCATCACTTTTAAACATTTGTATGGACTGGGTATTGGGCAAAGTTGTAGATCAAAGTGATTGTGGAGCATCCCTCGGCAACACCACGATAACTGATCTTGTTTTTGCCGATGATGCAGTAATCTTTGCTGAGCCGCTGGAGGTCCTGGTGATAGCTCTTGAGGCGCTGCACGAGGAGGCAAGGCCTTTGGGACTTGAGGTTTCCTGGCTCAAGACTATTGTCCAGGTGTTTGGAGGCTTACTAAATGAAACAGTACAGTCTGTTCATGCGGCGAGGACATCGAAATCTTGGAAAGTTATAAATACTTTGGTAGCGCAGTCCATAATGATGGCAGGTCACGTCAAAGTCTTACGGCGGATTGGCATAGCCCACGGGGTTATGGACTCGCTCAGCACGAGTATTGGCTTTGCCGGTACCTGTGCAGGAGGACAAAGATCCGGAGCTTCTAGTCGGTTGTAATCCCTGTCTTACTTTATGGTTGTGAGACATGGACACCTAAATAGCGACATGAAGAGACGAATCGATGCCTTTTGTAATTAGTGTCTTCGCAGAATGATGGGATATTGCTGAGATGATTACGTGTCAAATCAGCGATTGCACCGTGAGACTGAATCCAGGCCTATTACGTTCGTCAGTACCAACTACGGCTATATGGGCATGTGGCACGCTACCCTGAAAAAGATCCTTGCCATCGGGTTGTATCTGTAAGAGACAATCCGGCGTGGAGGAGGCCATGAGGGCGCCCACTAGGCTCGTGGCTGGGGCAAGTTGATGTTTCCTGTCGAGAGTTGCTTGGTATGGGAAGGGAGCCTGCAAGGGGACTCAAGCGGGGTGACCCCCGGGAGTGTCGTCGTGGGGGTGGGCGAGGCAACGCGCCCCCCGGCGTATGCCCCCAAAGATTGATTGACAGCAATCCACCCCCTCTTCAAGCTGCCTGAGGTCCGCCTTCTTAACCATGAGAAGGTAGATGCCGTGAAATCAAGACTGCTGTTCGAGGTCACGGAGCAGGCTGTCTTAGATACCTCATAAGGCAGCAGCCCAGATGAAGACGAAGAGAATGATTTTTTAAGGTGAGACTTAATTTTATCGAGATCTCCTGCATCTTTAGTTCAGTTGTGACAGAATATATATATATATATATATATATATATAATATATATATATATATATATTTATATAATATATATATATATATATATATATATATATATATATATATATATATTAATATATAAAATATATATATATATATATATATATATTATATATATATATATATTTTACTCCAAGTCACTGTTTTTAGCAATCTTGAGCGTCATGCTGAAAAATTATTGTTAATATGTAAAATTTTAAAGTGCAATTATATATTTAAAAAAAATTCTAAGCATTTCTTTTCAGTAAAATAATTATTTTTTTGACTCCAATTACTTAAAACTTGTACTCATATATATATATATATATATATATATATATATATATAAAATATATATATATATATATATATATATATATAAAATATATATATATATATATATATATATATATATATATATTTTATATATATATTTTATATATATATATATATATATATTTATTAATATTTTATATATATAATATATTTTTATATATATGTATACTACATATTGTTACGACCGTGCCGAGACGACTCTGTCTCAAGATCAAGATCAAGGGACCACCAGATCCAGAGCAGACTAGATCGAAAGGACAATATAATTATGTATGACGTACAGGAGGAGATTCTGACGGGTATGAACTTGCAAATCAAAAGGAAAAAGAAAAGCATGACAGAAGGGTTTGTTTATTGAAGTATGTAATGAGATTGGGTTGACCTGTTATTGATAGTGATCTAATTCCACATAAATAGAATTGGAAGATACATGGACTGGTTGATGACAAAGGTGAGGCAATAAGAGCCAGGCCCCTATTTGTGAAAGTAAACAGTGGATTGAAAGAAAGGATCATGAGAAAGGGATTTAGGTTAAAGCAAGAAAAGAAAGTGGTGTACAAACACGTTAGGGTGGCACCACGACATGTCAAAGGAGGAGCATCAAAAAATGACAAGACAATGAGGGAGGAAGCAAAGCCAAAAATGAAGCTAAAAAGAACACAGAAATTTTTTACATAATCAGGGGAAATCCTTGGGAGCGACAAATACTAAAGTGAAGAGGGGGAGAGGTGAACCCGGAGCCAATAACAGCACCGAGGAATGCAGCAGAAGGAGGGCCCGCACGCCCCAACAGGAACTACCCGGAAAATTTCAAATCACTTGAGGAGACGAGGACAGAAAAAAGACCCCACCCAGGCGAGAGAATACATGAAGTTTGGATGTAAAAATGGGGGGGGGTTTTGGGGTGTTGGTAATATGAGGATGTATGCAAGGAAATTGAGTGAATGGAAATTCGAATAGTTGGTGTGACTGAAACCCATTTAAGAGACAATGTACGAATGCATGATAGTGAATTGAGATGATTGGAAAAGGACGAAAGAAACAAGAGAAACTAGGAGGAGGGGTTGCCTTTCTTCATAAAAAGGGAAAGGGAAAACCTTAAAGTAGATGAGATAGACGTGGGAAAATAGTGCTATGAGTGAGGATGTTCTGGCTGCTAGAGTAGAATTTTTTTGGGTCAGAACGACAAGGAAAAAAAATTTTATAGTGATTGTGGTATCATGAGGGTTTTGAGGTTGATAGAGCAGGGAGAGAGACTAGAAAGAAGTACAACATTTTTAAAGAAGATTTTTAGAGACCTTTGCCGGAGAGAGTGTGATGGTTATGGGTGATATGAATGCACATCTGGTATGCTAGGAGAGCAAATAAATCAAAATGGAAATGCTTGCTGTTTTTTATAGATGAGTTAGAGTTAAAAAACCTGAATGAGACTGTGGCAGAGGGTCGAGTGACGTGGAATGCAAGAAACCAAGAGAGTGCAATTGATTATGTGTTGGTGAATGGCAAAATGCGAGAGAGTGTGCTCGAATGTGGATAATGAAGGGGGAAAAAAATTTGATATTGTGTCTGATCATAATATGCTTGTAGTGGACTGTATGAAGTGGAATAAAAGTGAGCCAAAAGTAAAGGGCGGTGAAGAACAAATTGGGGGTTGAGAGATGCAAAATGGGAAGATTTTCAAGTGTGTCTGAGTGAGATGTGGGGCAGAGAAAGAGTACAGGAGGTGAATGAGCTAAATGAGAGACTAACGGAAAAATGTGAGGAGCGCTGCACTTAAAAAAATAGGTTTTTTTAGAACAAATGGAAGAAAGAGAGTAAATAAACCATGGTGGAATGAGGATATTAGAGAGGCAAGGAAGGAACAAAAAGGTTAAACAGGAAATGTAGAGGGTTAAAGAAAAGGAGGCAAGAAAGTGAAGAAGCGGGGGATGAATACCAGAATGCATGGACAGAATATGTGAAACAGCAAGCGACTAACAAAACGAAAGATAAAAGATGCGAAAGTTATGTGTGACAGGAGTTAAAATCCGATCCCTAAAAGAAAAGGACTTGCAGGTGGGCGTGAGTGGTACAGATTCATGAGAGGGGAAAAGATGGCTGGGAATGAGATGTGAAAGCATTGAAAAGTAAATGCTGAATGTGTAACAGATGAGACAAAAATCTAAGAGGTTATAAAAACTTTTGGGAAGACATAGGAGGCGTGGGTGAAATCTTTGACGTAAGACCAGAATGTATAACGTTGGGAAAAAAAAGATGCGGGAAAAGTTGAATGAATGGATTAGCAGGGATGAAGTAGAGAAGTGTGTAAGGAGGCAAAAAAATGAAAAAACAGCAGGCCCGGATGAAATACCATATGAGATGTACAAGAATGGGGGTGAGGTGGTGATTGACAGGATGACTGACCTATTTAACCGTGTGTGGGAAGAAGAAAGGGTGCCTAGAAAATGGAATGAATGTAGAGTAACCCTATTGCATAAAGGAGGATACAAGAGTAAGAATGAATTGAAGAACTATAGACCAATAGCCCTAATGAATACAGTAGGTAAAGTTTTTAGTGCAGTGTTGAAGGAAAGGTTGTGTAAAAGGTTGGAGAGAGCTATGGTGTTAGGTGAGGAGCAAATGGTTTTCGAGTGGATAGGAGGGAGAGGACAAC
The DNA here is from genome assembly GCA_016584305.1 of Chionoecetes opilio. Taxonomy (NCBI): domain Eukaryota; kingdom Metazoa; phylum Arthropoda; class Malacostraca; order Decapoda; family Majidae; genus Chionoecetes; species Chionoecetes opilio. The sequence goes on along the minus strand of JACEEZ010004711.1, from coordinate 21,144 downwards.
ATGTTTTTTGGTGAATGAAATATTGAAAAAGGGAAAGGGAGGGAAAGCACTGTACCTTGGGTTCCTAGACATTGAGAAGCCTATGATAGAGTAAAAAGAGAAATGTTATGCAAGGTTTTGGAAAAGGTTGGGTTTTAGCCAAAAGATAGTGAACATAGTGAGAAGCATGTATGAAGACACTAGAGCAAAATATAGGCTAGGTAGTATAGAAACAGAAGGGTGAGGAGTGAGAGAGGTGTTAGGCAAGGATGCACTCTGTCCCCAACCTTGTTTAGTTTGTATACTGAGGGAAATAGCAGTAAGGATGAGAAGAATGGATGCAGGAGTGAGAGTAGGAAATGACAAAAATAGCTTGTTAATGTATGCAGATGATATGGTAGTTATGAGTGAGTCGGCCGAGGAACTCCAGAGCCTGTTAGATGTGGTGAATGAGTATGGGAGAGACTTGGAGTAAAATTTAGCCGTGAAAAAAAGTAAGGTGATGATAGTAAATATAACAGAGGATGACAGAAACGCTACATGGAGACTGGGAGAAAATGAATTAGAACAAACTAGTGAATACAAGTACCTAGGGATGTGCATTAGTTCCAAAGGATGTGGAAAAGCAAAGGCTGAAAAGATCAGCCGGCCAATCAGTGGGTTGGTCGACTTGGGAGTGTGGCAAGGATGAGGGCAAGCAAGTATGATGCCCTTGAGGGAAGTGTGGAAAAGTGTGGCTGTCCCAAGCATTATGTATGGTATGGAGGTGATTGCATGGAATGAGAGTGAAATAGAGATATTGGAAGTGGGACAAAATAAAGTAGCAAGAATGGCACTGAATGCACCCAGATATGCAGCGCTGAAGGGTTTAAGAGGTGACATGGGGTGGAGTACATTTGGGAGAGACATTCGAAGCAACACTCAGGTATAAGATCAGACTGGAACGAATGGAGGACACAAGATTGGCACGAAAAAGTTTATTTGTGGAGGGGAATGTAGTAGTAAATGGGGAAGCGATGCCAAAAAATGGTAGAAAGAAGTGGATTGCGATTTTGGTGGATGTATCAACCTGATAGATGGAAGACCGGGAAAGTAATTGAATGGAAGATGTTGAATGGTGATGAAGAAGGCCTTTAGTGGGATGTGAGAAAGTGGAAAACTGAGATCGATAGAGTAGTGAAGTATGTGGGGGCTGAGTAAGTGGAAAAATGAGATGGAGCAAAAGAAAACACTAGAATGGTATAAGGAGAAGAGGCACCAGCGTATGAAGTGTGTATGATGGAACCCGGGTGGCGACCTTCTCTTCCAAGCCAGAACACAGTGCTTAGATGTAAATGCAAGGAACTAGATGGGCCGAGTCAGGCAGCAAGTGTGCCAGATGTGTGACATGGGTGAGGATGAAACAGTGGTACATGTGATACCCAGAATGTGAGAAGTATAGCGGGGGAGAATGGAAAAGATGCGGGTGGTTTTGACTGAAATGGGAGGTGACATGAACGAGGGGGTTGAAAGGGCAGGAAGAGAATGGATGTTATTACTGCTGGGGGCTGGTGGTGAGAAAAAGTGGACGGATGATTGAGACAGTGAAAGAGTTTTTGGAAAGAATGTGGTATATGAGAAATAGACAATAGCTCTACAGCCCTAAACAAGAACAAGAACAAGACTACAAGGAGCAGCCGGTTTAAAGGCCTGGCCTATGAAGAAAAGGCCACCTGTAACATCAAGATCAAGATCAAGAGGGGACCAGAGGAGACCAGGAAAGCATGGCCAGAGAAACAGGGGCTACGGTGGTGTCACAGGCAATCCCAGGGTAGAGGTAGTGTCCCCTGGGGCTAAAGGGCGTCTATGTGAAAGATAGGCAACTGACTGTATCCCTGTGTGTGTGCGAGGGGCCTGAGCGCAGCTGTGGGAAAGTGTCGTCTCCCGCATGGTCAGGATGTGGTGACTCTGGCATGGTATAAGACGTATAACAATGACTGCAGGCTGCCAAGGAGGAACAGTTAGGGCTTCGACGGTCGCCAAGTGGCTGGGCCTGTGTTCAATGGGCGTGAGGCTGTTTCTGTAGTGTTACCTAGAACAATTATAGTCTGGAAAGGATGTGATTGTGTTATTCCGCATGTGCCTGTGTGTGTGTGTGTGTGCCGTGGTGGTGATGTGCCAGTGTGGGGTACCCGTGCTCAAGGCCTTGGGGGAGTCATTGCTTCTGGTCCCGATTAGACACATAACCGGACTCAGCCCGATCATTTCCACGCGTCTGAGGTCAGCCCAGTAAGGGAGGCAAGTTAGTTGGGCGGCTGTGGGGGCGGGTTTGTTACAATGGTGTCTGTAGTGGGATGGTGTTGTGTGCTCTGGTCGGCGCCGTAGAGTGAGGGCCAAAGAGGTACGGACACGGGTCTAGAGGTACGGCAGGCGCGTCAAGGGATACGGCACACCATGGAGGACGGAAGTGGTGAACAGCCAACTCTGGCTGACATCTTGCGGGCATTACGAACACAGGCGTTTGCCATTGCCAGACAAACAGAAGCTGTTGACAGTTTTAACACGCAGGTTTGGGGGAAAGGGTCGACGCCCAGGCAAGGCAGATAAATGAAGGTCTGGGACGAGCATTACGAGAGCGTAAGCGGGTAAGAAAAAGGGCACAAGATTACACTGATAACCAAATTTGAGCGGGTGAAAAGTCAGGTGAAGGAGGAAATGGGGAAGCTGGCCATTGACTTGAAAACCCATGTGGATATTTTGATATGTGATATTCATCCCTCCTTATAATTCCTATTTGCAACCCCTGTGTGACACATGACAACAGCGCGCCCTGCGAGGCCGCTCCATGTAACGCCAGTCGCTGCCCTGTAGCCTGACCGCTAACACCAAGCCCTCCGCTGGTGTGACCAGGCCTATCTCTGCTCTTAGAATAAACCACCTACGGAAGATTGCTCGCTTCTCTTATAACCTCCCTTCAAACCCCTCCGGTTCATCACTGCAAACCACGAGCACCATGGCGCACTGAGTTACAAGAACTTAGAGACGGGGAGCGACTCCCCGCCATTCCAACGACTCCCGCCTGGACGCCACGAGACATTCTCTTCACCGACCCACGCTTCTTCCCTGGATTTACTTCATCTTCAGCATGGTGTGTTCGTGTGCCCGTGGACAGACGTAAGGCGTGGGGACTGCGTTTGACGGTAGGGGGTAACCGGTGTATTATAAGTGCTGTGTGTTTTTTCAGTGTGCGTTTTTGTACCGGGTTTCCCGTTGATTGTTCATCGGTTTTCGTCGCTTGGGACTGACCTTGAAAAACCCGGTGCGGGCGGCTAGAGACACCCATCCCCCTCTCACCCACCCCGCTCCAACGCCACACACTACAACACCACGCAACCTACACACACAACCACTGATCTAATATAACATGGGATCGCGGATCTGGGCAGGCGGTGGCCCCGAAGATACTGAAAGTAACAGCCGCCTAGCCTTGTCATAACCAAAAACAAATACATGGGTTCCGGCCAGGCAGTTCAGGGGCTGGGTGCTGCGCTGCCGGCATGTTTTAAAGAGCCGATCATTACACTACTACTAGACTACTATTACCACCTAACTACTACCTATTTACACCTAAAACTAATATTACAACTCTACTAATATACTACCTAAATTCTTCCCACCTAGGTGCATCGGCGAACACTTCAAATGTAATTTATTTACTTGGACTGATGTACACAGACAAACAGGTGGGTTGCTGACGGCCGTACAGGTGTTAGTGAATCCTAGCGTCGTGTTTGCGAGGCCAGCCACAGGTGCTTGTAGCGACGGTTGTCGGTCCTTGCAGAGGCCCGATTACAGGTATGCTATAGTGATAGGTGTGTTGCGAGGCCTCCGTTAAAGGTGTGTTAGTGACAGCGTGCGCCCTCCTGCTGTTGATCGAGGCACTATGTTTTCGTACAGGCGTGTATGACAGGCCTGACTTGCTGACTTGCCGTACAGGGTGTCAGTGACAGGAGCGGCTTTGCAGATTGGGTATAGGTGTGTCCCCAGTGACAGGTGTGCCGCTGTTTTGCGAGCGTACAGGTGTTAGTGACAGGGTGCGCTGCTACGCGGGTAAACGCGGATCCCCCCCCACGAGGCTACGCAGTGCACGTGATCCCAGCCCACGAGTGTGTGCGCATGTCTGACATAATGACCCGCGAACGCCCCCCGCAGTTCCCCCTCCGCTCCCACACTTATAACAAGGCCGCCCCCGCCAGCACCCCCGTACACCCGCCGCGGACACGGGTAGGAGCTTGCGATTGTCCACAGTGGCTCCATAGAAGCCATTACTTCTCGTTGGGACTTACAGGAAGCTTAAATTAATCAAACCAACCATTTGGTTTCCAACCCCAATCAACATTTAACCTTTCCTTAACTTAGGCGATAGAGACATGAATTGCAACAGTAGTTCCCCAGCGTCTCCGTTACACATGATTTTTGCAGTATTTTCGTACATTACCTGGTGTCGTTTTCGTAACTCAGTATAGTCAAGTTCAACCTGAGCGAGTGTACGAAAACGACTAGGGTTGTCATTATAGACTACGAAAACACTTTTGGTATAATAATGGACGAGAGTTGTGCCAGGTTCGTTTTTTTTTTAAGAGACATCAACTATTTTTTCTTGGCCTACAATAGGTGCTTTTTACTGCAATGGAGATATTTTTATTTTGGCGCAACCCCCCCCCCCCAAAAAAAAAAAAAAATTAATTGAAACCTAACCAAACCTTATAGGTTTTAATGAAACCAACCCAGCTAAACCGTAAAGGATTTAATGAAACCTAACTACCTTATAGGTTTTAATGAAACCTAACCTAACCTTAAAGGTTTTAATGAAAATAACCTAAACATTATAGGTTGTAATGAAACCTAACCTAACTGAACCACAACGTATACTTTTTTTTTTCTTTTTCTTTTCTTCGCAAATAAAGAATCTCCATTACAACAAGCACCGCTATTAGGAAGCGCTATGATCTTTGTATCATAACCGCAATTCAGGCTCTGCTTCCGTCCCCACTAATTGTTAACAAGTATAAAAAAATTATACTTATATCTTAATCTAATTATATAAAAAAAAAGTATACATATCCACCTTTATTTTTTTTTAACGAGCAGTTGGATGACATGGAGTGGGAGATGGATTAAGAGTGATGGGCCTGGGTGGGGAGTGGGGATGTTGGGTGTGTAGTGTGGTGTAGGGTTGTGGGTTGTGTCTGGGTGCGTGTGGGGGTCTGTGGGTGGGATTCTGTGTCGGGTGTGGGTGGGGTGTGTGGTGGGAGCGTCCTGTGTGTGTGTGGTGGTGGTGTGTGGTGTGTGTGGTGTTACTAAAAGGTGAAAGATTGCCACTTCCAGGTCTGGTCTGTTTGCTACAGAACTAGAGCCAGCTTGCATGACGAGGCGATAACACAGCACAGACAGCAAGACAGCTTGGCATGACGAGCGCAAAAACAAGGCTTTGTTTTGGTTACGGCAAGATGGCGGACAGTTGGAACCAGTGCTGAGCCAGGCTTCCGCGTCCATGTTATATAGTCAGTGCACAACCCACAATTCCCTGGTTTTTTTATATTCCACGTACGGTGGTTATCTTTTGAAATTATTGTCTCCCTTCAAGATGTCATTCCCCGTTCTGTCACCCGCGCTAGGGGCTCGGAGGATGACGGAGGGGAAATAGCTTTCCCCCCCCCTTTGAACCCTAAACACAACACATTCATTCCCGCAAACCGGGGGACGCGATATCAAGTTTGATTCGCTATTTGGGGGAGTCCCGTTATCAGCAGATAACCGACGCATCCAGGATAAGAGGAGAGGTCCCCAGCGTGATGAGAAGAGACGATTACGTGACAACGAGGCCAGGAGAAAGGAAGAGGATCACGTCCAAGTCTTGTTACACCTACTGCCTCCTGGTCACAGACCGCAGTCTGCGTCGAGCGCAAGGGACATTCCTTCACCTCACCACTTCTCGATGCAGGTGCGAGCGGCGCAGCACCCAAGGTCGCGACTCCCGCGACATCCACTGCCCCCCCTCGCCGTTTCTCCTGTGGCTGCCACGCCCACCCTCGCGACCTCAGCAGGCAAACTGTGGCCCACAGCCCACCGACGTTGCTGGCCGACTCTTCCTTCCAAGTTTTCCGGCAGTGGCGTTTGCCTGTGGGAATGTGTGGGAATCTACCATGCTGGATACACAGAGGCTGCCACAACACAAGCAACTCATCCAGCTTCGGATGGCTGTGTCACTGGACGTACAAAGGATCCTAGAACACACCCTAGGCATCGCACCTGACACTTCCTTGACTGTGACAGAGGTCTTAAGACACCCTACAGTCCCACTTCAAGAGTCAACGAAATGAAGCACTACGCCGTCGAGAATTACTGTGCTGTAAGCAACCTGACGACGAGTCATTCTCCGATTTCTTCGTACGGCTGAAGAACCTGGCAGAGGAGGTCGACTTTTGTACTGGTAACGCTATGACGTGCGCGGAGATCCAATTGAAAATGGTTCTGCTTATAGTCCAGCGGATATGTGCAAAACCCTACATTTTTTAGTAATAACATCCAAACTTGGTACAGTGTTAAAAGATGCATATCCAACAAAAACTGGATATGGAGCCAACCAAATATAGCAATGGCGGCCATTTTGAAACTTACTTCACATGCAAGCATACGTTTTGTGCCTATATCCATGTTTTAATGGATAATAATTCCGATGGACATAAGATTGTTGAGGTAAATTTCCAATCATTAAGGTTCTAGTAGTTATTTCGAGAAAAAATGGCCGCCAATCATTTTATTTTTTGTGAGAGAACATATTTGTGTGTCAATTGTGTCAATACCATTGGGTTCATGGATAGATCATGCAATAAGAAATATAATGTGTTCCTATGATAGTTAAAGCCATATTTGGTGGTATAGAGGCAGCCAGTGATAGTTTAAAGGGCAATTATTCTTACGGGACAAAGATATAATGATTCTAAGATTCGTATATACAACTATGGGAAATGAGATATATAAAGATCATACATACATACATAATCATACTCTCTCTCTCTCTCTCTCTCTCTCTCTCTCTCTCTCTCTCTCTCACACACACACACACACACACGAATTCTCTCTCAAACACACACACACACCACACACGCATTCTCTCTCAAACACAAACATACACACACACGCATTCTCTCTCAAACACACACACACGCATTCTCTCTCAAAACACACACACACACACACACACACACACACATACACACACACACACACACACACACACACACACACACGCATTCTCTCTCAAACACACGCACCCACGCATTCTCTTTTAAAAACATACACACACGTATTCTCTCTCAAAACAAATAGCACGCCATTCTCCTTTTCAAACACACACACACACACGCATTTCTCTCAAACCCCACACACACGCATTCTCTCTCAAACACACACCACACACACACCCCACACACACACGCATTCTCTCTCAAACACACACACGCATTCTCTCTCTCAAAACACACACACACACAACACCCCCACGCATTCTCTCTCAAACACACACACACACACACACACCACACGCATTCTCTCTCAAAACACACACACACATTCTCTCTCAAACACACACACACGCATTCTCTCCCCAAACACACACACACACACACACACGCATTCTCTCTCAACCACACACACGCATTCTTCTCAAACACACACACACACATTCTCTCTCAAAACACACACACACACACGCATTCTCTCTCTAAAACACACACACACACACACCATTCTCTCTCAAACACACACACACACACACACACACGCATTCTCTCAAACACACCCCACGCATTCTCTCTCCCCAAACACACACACACACACGCATTCTCGCGTGGCTCATGTCTCTCAGGACCGGCTTGACCAATCAGAACGCTGAGATGAGCTGTGACGTCATAGGGGGAGGAGACAAAGTCACCCGCTTTAATTTAAAGTAGCGTCCGTGAGGCGACCAATTTTAAAATAGCGCCATACCTACACTGAAGATTATTTCAGTGGCTCCATATCCAAAATGGATTGCATATGCGGTTCTAACTTTGCTCTAAGTACGGTTGTTATTACTAAAAAATGCAGGGTTTGGTATATATTGTGCACATATCCGCTGGACTATTATGGGTGGGGCGAGATGAAGAGCTGATTCAGCGCCTTATCTCCTCGACACAGGCGCTTCTCTTCAAGACGTGGTCACCTGTTGCCGATCCTCGAAGTCACCCGCCATACAGCCCCCCCTATTACTCGTCTCCAAGCCAGCTTCGCGCCATGCCCAAACCTACAAGAAAGGGCAGGCGCCACGAAAAGGGACGCCTCATTCACCTCAACAGCCACCTTCAGGCCAGCGCGTGAAGACTCAACATAGAAACCAGCGGTTCCCAGCCCTGTTCACCCCTGCTGGGTCTTGGGCGCGGCGTCATGGCCCTAAGTGTCGGCCAGAATGCGTTTGCTATAACTGCGGCCGTCAAGGTCATTGGGCGGGGACTGACAAATGTCCCCCCAAAGGGACAGCCCCATGCCGCCTCTGCACCAGGACTGGTCACTACGACAGCTTCTGCCCCCAACACGCCTAGCCAGATGGCCAGGGTGGCGCTTTAAACGGGGTCGCGCATCACCCCCCCCCCCCCCAAAGGCGTAAATACAGCAACTGTTGCAGTCCAACAGATGTCTCACCTTCCAGCGCCATGACTCCAACCCCGGTCTGCGTCCACCTGGTGCACGGCGAGTCACTTCAAGGCTCCAGATGTTACCAGACACAGGCGCTGACGTCACTTTTCATCGGCACGAGACACCTGCAAATGCTTACATCCCCCTCAGCAGCCTACAAGCCTCTACCGTCCACTATACGCTGACAGCGGATGGGTCATTTAATTTGACACCTGCTGTGGGATGTTTTTACGCTACTTTACGGCTCCACGGGAAATCTTGTACCGCCAAGATACAGGTGCACGAGGGTATTCAAGCCCCTCCTGTCCTACGGCCACTGCATGGAGCTGGCTATCATTTCACCTGCCTTCCCGAAGCTACTATTGGAGGTCAAGCACGTCAACAGATGCGCTGAGATGACTGTCTGTCCTACAACGTCCCCGTCAGCTGCACGGGCGCACTTTCTGCGCGAGTTCTCGGACGTGTTACTCTCCAAGGCGGATCTCAAACAGTCTCCTCTGAAACCCATGGGGGGAAACCCATGAGGATTCACGTGAAGGAGGGAGCCGTACCATTCCCCAATTCAAACACCGAGGCAGGTCCCTTCGTTTCCAGCGTCAATTTCAGGAGGAACTTGAGTCGATGACACGTCAGGGAATCATCAAGCTGCCGGTGACGACCCTTCAGAGTGGTGTCACCCGCTAGTCGTCTTTGGAAAAGGGGTTTAAAGGCGTGAGAATCACGGTTGACTTGACGAAACTCAACTCTCAAGTGGCCCGCCCAACACATCCTGCCTCAACTCCATTCACCCGCTGCGCAGTGTCAACCCGCCCAGCGCGATTTTTCACCACGGGCGGACGCCTTGTGGGGGGTATTGGCAGTTGGAATTACACGAGGACGATCAACACCTGACGACCTTTATCACACCTACGGCCGCTTTCAACACTGCAGAGGTCCCTTTGGGTTTCCCCGGCTACCGGCGACGCTTACTGTCTCCGGGGCCCGACCGGGCCCCTGCAGGGTGTAGATAACTGCGTTTAAGGTGGTTGACGACATTCTCCTCTTCGACGACGACTTCCCCACACACCAACGTATTCACCAGATGCTCGCTAGATGTCGCAAGTACGGGATCACACTTAACAAAGACAAGTTTGTGGTCGCCGCGCCTAGTGTGAGCTTCTGCGGGTATAACCTCTCAGCTGAGGGCGGTGGCCGCGGAATGAGGACAGGGGTCAGAGTCATCCGGGACATCGGGGACTCCCACTAACTTGACTGACCTCCGCTCATTCATGGGCCTGGCGAACCAGCTGTCAGAGGTCACCCCAGCCATCGCCGCTGCCGCCCAGCCACTCCGCCCCCTGATGAGCCCGAAAAGAACATTTACTTGGACACCTGATCACGACGAGGCCTTTAGTCGTGTCAAGACGGCGCTGCTTCGACCGGCCGATTCTCGCTCACTTTGACCCAGCATTTCCAGTTATTTTTCAAAGTGACGCCTCTCGCCCTACGGGCTTGGTTACGCCCTTCTGCAAGACCATGGCCAGGGACGCACATGCCTCGTTCAGTGTGGTCAAGATCTTCGCTGACGCCGAGACCCACTACGCCACCATTGAACTCGAGCTGCTCGCCGCCGCCTGGGCCATGTCCCAAATGCAGGCCTACTTGATAGGCCTACAAAGCTTCACGTTGATGACGGACCACCGACCTCTGATCCCGATTCTCACCACTACACCTTGGACGTGGTTGAGAACCCTCGGGCCCCCAACGCCCAAGGAGAAGGTTTTGCTTACCTATTTACGGCCGTGTGGCGTGCTGGGAAGCAGCTCTGCATCCCCGATGCCCTGTCACGAGCCCCAGTTAGCCGCCCCACGCCAGAGGACGAGATGGTATGCTCCGAAGCCCGCAGACACTTCAGAAGCGTCGTGTCCCTCAACGCCATCAACCAGGATCAGGACCCTTCACACCTCGATCCGCCACACCAAGGACGCCGATAGGACGATCCAGGGAACTCGAGCCGCAGCAGCGACAGACCCGTCATACACCCGCCTACGGGACTGCGTGACGTCAGGATTCCCTCCAATCGGTACACCCTGCACAACTCTCTACTCCCCTACTGGAAATTCCGTGACTGCCTGTACGCAGACGGGGAGCTGGTCCTGTATGGCCAGAGAATTGTGGTTCCTGCAGCCCCACTGCCGCCGTACCCCTTTCTCGGCTGCACGACAGTCACCGAGGTGTCGCAGCCACGAAGCGCCGGGCACAGCAGACTGTCTTTGGCCAGGTATCGATGCCGACATTACCAGCCCCCGTCCAAAACCTGCGAGCCATGCCAGATCCTACAGCCCAGTCAGCAACAGGAACCACTACTGTGCGACGACCACCCCTCCAGGCTTTTCGAGTCCATCTCCGCAGGACTTTTTCTCCGTCGCCGGGGGAGTCGTTCTGGTCATCGCGGACAGACTCTCCGGGTGGCCTGTAGTGTCCCCTGCGGGGCCGATACTACCGCCACGGACACCATATGGCTCTTCTGCCGGTACTTCCGGGATGTTGGTGTCCCGCTCCGCCTCAGGACTGACGGCGGGCCCCAATTCACCAGCACTGCCTTCCGGAACTTCACGGAGCGCTGGGGTGTCTACCACGCGGTTTCTTCGCCGCATTACCCCAGTCTAATGGCCACGCGAGGCGGCCGTCAAGTCGGTGAAACACCTCATCCCAAAGACGGCGCCCAACGGCAACATCGACAGTGAAAACTTCGACAGGGGTCTCCTGGAGCTTCGCAACACCCGTAACTCCACGGGACGATCCCCTGCGATGGGCACTTTATGGCCACCCGCTCCGCTCCTTGGGCCCTGCCCATCCTGAGTCCTTCTCGGAGGAGTGGCAGGCCCGCACAGAGGACTGTGATCGCCGAGCTGCCGCCCGTGCTGAGCAGGTCAAGGCTCAGTACGACCAGCATGCCCGCCCCCTACCCAGGCTGTTTATTGGTCAGACCGTCCGTGTCCAGGACCCGACATCACACCGCTGGGACAAGGTCGGAGTTGTTATGGGCTGCGGCATGACCAGGGACTTCGAGGTGCGTCTCCCTAGTGGGGGGCATCTGGTGGGGGAAACCGTCGTTTCCTCCGAACCCGTTCCAAAACCCCTAGTGACGACACTCTCCCCCACATCCCTGTCCCCTTGCTCGGACGAGAAAATCAAGTCCCCTTCATTCACCCCCCTGTGACCCCGCGCCGTTCTCAGAGGCTCAAAGAAAAGGAGTCCGCTCGAGACTAGCGCTACGAGCGTGAAGGGGGAGGGAGGTGTGGATATGTGATATGTGATATTCATCCCTCCTTATAATTCCCATGTTGCAACACTGTGTGACACATGACAACAGCGCGCCATGCGAGGCCGCTCCATGTAACGCCAGTCGCTGCCCTGTAAGCCTGACCGCTAACACCAAGCCCTCCGCTGGTGTGACCAGGCCTATCTCTGCTCTTAGAATAAACCACCTTCGGAAGATTGCTCGCTTCTCTTATAACCTCCCTTCAACCACTCCTGTTCATCACTCCAAACCACGAGCACCAACCCACATCAGTGAGAAACTGGGGCGGGGCGTGGGTGGTTATCAGGGTATGTGTGAAGATGCCGCAGGACTGGTGAAAAGGGGGAACCGTGTAGTGCCAGCTAGTGGTTTGGTTCAGACAGTGAGGGGGGAAACAAGTGTTGGGTGCCCAAGGTGCGGCTTGTACGTCAGGTGCCGTCTGCCCGTGCGACACCGAAAAGTGCTGTTCCCACGCCTCCCCTCACCATCCCCGCCAAGTTCTCCATCCCCTAAGGTACAGGGGTCCCGACGTCCCTCGGTCGTTGTGAGGGGTGCCCGACAGCGTCCCCCAAAAATTTGACGGTGTTTCCCTTCTTAGTATGGTTATTTTACGGATAACGGGTTCACTCCATGTTGATACTGGTAAAATAACCTGTAAGGGTGATTTCCGGTTGATGCCCTCTTGGGCGGGCTGGTAACTTGCTTCGTTGCCCCGAGGTACACCCTCAAATAAAGTGGTATGTAGGGGGCTAAACGTGGTCGAGCGGTTCTTACGTAATTTATAAGTATTCTTTAGTGCCAAAGGATTCGAGTAAGACAATATACTACCAACGATATATAGTGTATGTATATGTACACTGTGAAGGTTTATACATTAATAATGTCACGCTGTTCTTTAAGTAACGGCCAATGAAACTAATGTCTAATAGACAGAGCCGGGAACAGTTAATGCCCGTGACAAGGTACTCCAAAACCCCCAGGTGTGGGGTTACACACGGGACACACATGAAAAGGTGTGTCGTGAGTAGGAGCGCAAGGCAAAACGCGTCTCCTGTCGCTCTCTGGTTTTGTCTGTCTGTCTGTCTGTCCCCTCTCGCTGCGTCGTCGCAAAATAAGGAAAGGAGGCCGGAAATCAGGTTCCGGTGGGACATGTCTCTCAGGCCTTTTGCACTCTCGTCGGGCGTCATCATCCTTGGCAGAGCGCTGAATGACACACACACACAACTTGGTGTGTAGTCTGGAACCAGGGCGAGGTGTCTACCTCAGGAAAAGGTGTCAGCACTCAGCATCCGCTACAAGACACTCAGACACTCGGACATCCTGTCTTAGTATAGATTTTAGTTTAACACATACATATAATATAAAACCCAGTTACGCTAATAACGGTACTGTGTCCTGGGAGGCCTACCAGGCACAGTTTGAGCTGTTGGCCGAGGCCTGGGGCTGGAACCACTATGAGAGGGCGGTGCAACTTGTAGGGGCGTTGAAGGGTTCAGCGCTGGAGGTGTTGAACCAGTTGCCGACCGGGAAGCAGACCTCCTACAGCAGCGTCTTGGCGGTGCTAGAAAGGCACCATCACCAGTCAGAGGTGTTTAGGGCCAGGTTCAGGGCCAGACTAAGGAGTCCTGGGGAGTCGTTGCCGCACTTGGCGCAGGACTTGGAGCAGCTAGTACGTCGGACGTACCCGGGGGGCAAGCGAGGACATGATCACTCTCCTCCTCCGGGACCAATTTGTGGATGCGGTAAACCCACCCAACAAATAAAGATATACATCAAGAGGCACACGTGGAGGCCCTGCAGCAACCCCTAGCCCGAGGTTTGGAAATGGAGTCCTTTTTGAGGACTAGTCGGGAGGTGGAAGGCCCGACACACAGGCCGAGAACCATGTTTAAGGCCAGGAAGGAGGACGTCCAGTCGCCCCCAGCTAGCCCTATATCGTCTCCAGGAGCTCTCCACGGCAACTGTTTCCGCTGTGGACAGCAAGGTCACTGGAAGAGGGCATGCCCTCGGCAGAGGCGCCAAAGCGTCTCACCTAGAGGGAGTAACAGCGGGCCGGGTACCAGTAAAGCCGTGCTGCTGGGATTGTGGGCAGGCTCACCGCACTAGTGAGTGCCCACAAAACGGGTACTCTGCTAACGGGAGGGCCGGGGAAACTCTTTTCTGGCTGGGAGCGGGGGCCCAACACCACCCAATCAACCAGAGACCCCACCCCAAATTTAAAGGTGCGCTCTACGGGCGCCAGGACCGGCGGGTTTACAGGGACAAGTCCCAAAGGGAGGCCCTGTTTGCCTGACGGTAGACACGGGTGCCGAGCGCACGTTCGTACAGGTGGACTTGGTGGACACCTCAGAACTTCCAGCCACCACAGTTGTGCGGGGTCACCGGCCCTGCACGAAGTTAAAAGGGGGACCGGTACAGGCGAGAATTGAAGGTCGGCGAGACTAAGGAGGAACTACCCGTTATGTAGCCGACCTGGACGAAAATCTCCTTGGCCTGGATTTCCTGCAGCAGAGCAAGACGGTGCTGGACCTAGGCTCCATGACCATGCGGGCCCCAAAAGGGGGGGAAGTTACGCAGCAAGGGCCCCGAACTGGGTGTGCAGGCGTGGACTGCACAGGTTAAGTCTAGTGGTCGACAAGAAAGAAACACAGGGATGCCCCCCGCATCTCCAGGACTCTGGCAGAGGAGTGGGTAGCTGTTTTTAAACCCAGGGGAGGCTGCCAAGGTGGGACAGTTTTCTGGAGCAGTATGCGGAGTGTTCCGAAGGGTGACCACGACTTGGGCAGGACCGGGCTCGCCCAGCACCTCATCCACACGGGCGCAGCAGGCCCATAAGCAGCCCCCCCGGCGGATAGCACCAGCGAGGAGGAAGGAGATCGATACAGTTGTGGAGGAACTACGGGCTCAGGGTGTCATCGAAAAAATCCAGCAGTTTCCCTGGTCGTCCCCAGTGGTATGGTTCGAAAGAAGGATGGGACGATGCGTTTTTTGTGTGGACTACAGGGCGCTCAATGCAGTTACAACCAAGGACTCTTACCCGCTGGCCTCGCATAGACGACACGTTGGATGCATTGGTTGGTGCACGGTGGTTCTGTACCCTGGACCTTAAGTCAGGGTACCACCAGGTCCTCGCAGAAGGAGGGACAACCCAAAGACTGCCTTCTCATCCGGCCAAGGATTGTGGCAGTTTAGGGTCATGAGCTTTGATTTGGTCAAGGCTCCCGCCACTTTTGAGAGGCTGGTGGAGCGAGTACTGGATGGCCTCCTGTGGAGATCGGTTCTGGTCTACCTGGACGATGTGGGGGTGTACAGAGGCCCCTACGAGGAGATGCTGGAAAGGCTGGAAGAAGTGTTGGACGGGTTTTAGGGCTTCGAACTTGAAGCTCACCCCCAAAGAAGTGCTGCCTCTTCAGGAACAGGTGTCATTTCTGGGCACATCGTGAGCCGGGAGGGGGTTTGTCGGCTGACCCCGGAAGGGTTTGGAAGCCATAAAGGAGTGGCCATTTCCCCCGTAGTGTAACGGAGGTGCGAAGTTTTCCGGGGCCTCTGCACGAAATTCCCGGAGATTCGTGCAGGGCTTCGCACATATAGCCACACTGTAAGGGAAACGAGCGCGATTGAGTCACAACTCGTTAGCCCAGGATTCCAGGAACGGTGAAGCTGAGATAGGGGGAGGGCCGTAAGGGTGATGCAAACATGACAAAAAATATGAGGAGATTAATTGGTGTCTCTCGCTCAAACACAGGTATTTACAAGCAAGTAGTACAAAAGTATATACAATCAACACCTCTTTACAAATCACCCCGCTACCGGGTTAGCAACCCCTTTCCCCGTCAACAATGGTCGTGAGCACTGGACACGGGCCCGACGGCAGACGAGAAGGGAGTTGACCGGGGCAGCGGGGGCGATGAAGTGTACACAGCAGAGGCGGGGGGGAGAGAGCTACTCCCGTGTTGCGTGGGGGAAAACTTTTTGCCTGGACACGGGGCGGGGGCCCTCGAAACTCCATTAAAGGGTCAGAGGGTTTCGAGAATTGGTGCCGAAGCAGGGGGCGGGACGGAAAAAGACCCCCACCGTTGACCGAACCAGTCCGCCGAAGCCACGAACGGGAAAACCCGGGGGGGGTGGAAGGGGAAAACCGCTTTTCCCAATCGCCTGTAGGGGGGGGTTCCCCCTTACAGCTCCCTCAAAAATAGTTCCCTTTAGGGTTTAGATTTGAGAACACACCTGCTGTAGAGACATATATACATATGATACAAAAAAAAAGAGGCCCCCCCGAAAGCCTCACTGCTCGTTTGAAAAATACGGATTTGGGCCCCATATTAACACGGGTCCACGCTTAGGGAACCCCACGGTTTGGGCAGAGGGGAAGGACATGGCGCCCTGGAAACCCTAAGCGGCACCACCAAAAAGACTGGGTTTAACCCCCAAAAGCCTTGCTTACAGCTGCTTGCCGCTAAGATGCCGGGGGGGTTAAAAAGGTTTTAGCCCGCACCTAACCCACGCTCGAATGGGGAGAGTGAACACACACTGTACACACACACTTTCTTACGGCAACTATCAGTTCGGCATCCTGGCGAGGTGCCATGTAAGGGAAAAGAGCGCGATTGAGTCACAATCGTTAGCCCAGGATTTTCCAGACGGGAAGCTGAGATAGGGGGAGGGCCCTAAGGGTGATGCAAACACGACAAAAATATGCGGAAATTTAAATGGGGTTTATCTCGCTCAAAACAGGTATTTACAAGCAAGTATGTACAAACACGTATATCAATCAACACCTCTTTTCGCACCCCTTTTACCTGGTTAGCAAAGCCTTCCCCCAAAACCCTAGGTCGCTGAGCAGGGGCAAGGGAGACGGCAGACGAGAAGGGAGTGACCTGGGCAGCAGGGGGCGTGAAAGGGAAAGAAGGGGGGGGTGAGAGAGTATCCCCCTGTTGCGTGGAATCTTCTGCCTAGACAGCCGGGGCCAGGGCTCGTAAATCCATCAAGGCCAAGGGGGTTCAAGACTTGGGCCCGAAGCAGAGGCCGGGACTGAAAAGACTCCCACCGGTGACCCAACCAGTTTTCCCAAGCCACGAACAGGGGACCAGGGGGGGAAGGAGGGAAACGCTGTTTAATTCCTGAGGTGGGGAATGGTTCGCCCTTTTTACACACCACTTATCACCGACACGGAAAAAGGGGCTCGGTTTCGTGGGGGGAGAGTGAGGCGGCCTTGAGAAGCGAAGGGGCCCTCACTCCCCCGTTTTGACATCCCGACCTACGGAACCATATCCCTTGGGTTTGTGACGCCAGTGCTGAAGGAGTGGGGGCGTCCCCCCCCAGCTAGTAAACGGGCGGGAACGTTAGTGGCAATACATCGCAATTTTTCTTTTTCCGGAAAGGAATACTGTGTCACCAGGAAAAGAACTGTTGGGGGTGGTCAAAAGAGGGACCACTTGCACTTTTACTTTACGGTGCCAGTGCACGGTCAGGACTGTCAAGCTGCTCTAAATGGCTAAAACCCCCTTTAAGAATCCAGAAGGGAGTGCCAGGTGGTTGGGAAACTAGAGCAGCAGACTCCCAAAATTTGAGCACTCCCCGGGCCGGGTGATAGTAATACCGCATTTTGAGCGACGCTTCCCCGTGGCTCAAACACCGCCAACGTGACCCCAAACCAAATATGAAAACCGGCTTCCCTCCAGTCAGTCCCACCTCTGGAGGCAGGCCCTTTTGAGCTGGCCCAGCGACAGGCCCGTGATATTGGGCCATTTGTGGCGTGGTAGGGGAGATTTGTGTCAGGCCCCTGGGAAAACGTGGGGCAGTACCAGCCAGTGACCGAATTCTTCTGGCGCAATGGGATGTTTTGCGTTTTTGGGGGAGTGTTTGGAACGAAGGGGTGACAGGAGGAAAAGTGAATTTCTGGCTGAGGGTTTCCCCAAAAAGAAAAGGGCAGAAATATTGGGGGGCCATGGGGCAGCACAATGGGCCCCGGGTGTTAAGAAAATCTTGTGCGTTTGGGGGCGGGTTTTGTGTACGCTGGGTAGCGCCAGGACGTCGGGTGGTCCCGGCCCTTTTGGACGTGTGCAGTGCTAAGTGGGCCCCAATGTAGTGTAGGGCACCTTTTACAGCTTATCAGGTGGGAGCCCCCAATGGAGGGGTGGCAGTGGACATAGTGGGTCCCTTCCCCCAGACGGCCGAGGAAATCGTATGTGTGTTGGCGATGGATTTTTTTACTAAGGGGCCCAAAAAGCTCCCCTCCCCCCAACCATGGGGCTCCCCAGGGTTTCCCGAAGTTTTGGGGATGAATTTTCTCAAGATTCGGGTGCCTGAGGATTACACTCGGACCAAAAGAGAGAATTGATCAGGTGTTCAGGGGTCGCCAGTTGCTGAGTGCAATGACCGTACAACCCAGGGGCCGCAGTAGACGGCATGGGAAACTTTATAATCGCACCTGGCCCAGCAGCTGGCAAGAGTGCCGGGAAAGGGCAGGGGACGGGGCCCTGAATTTTCCCCTATACCTGGCATCCGGTCGGCAGAACATAAAGGCCCCCCGGTTACTCACTGCCAGGCTTATTTTGGGGCCCGGGATTTGCGGCTCCCACGGACCTCATACCGGACGGCCGCCGGACGGGGGGATGCTCACTGTTACACACCTTACCCCGCTGCCTAAAAGAACGGAGGAGGAAAAACACCCAAGTCGGGGGAATTTCCCCGGAAGGGGAAGGGGGCCCATGAAGACCCCTATGACCGGCATACTGAAGTCCCGGTATTCCAGGGAAGGGCAGCAAGTGGGCTGTAAAACCAAGGAGAAAAAAGGGGGCGTCCCCAAAGTCAGGGCCAGGGAGGGGCATACACAGGGTGGAGGTGATTTCTGATGTCACCTTCGGATCCGGGGCCCACCCCGAAGGGAGCAAGGGTAGTCCATGCTGAAGGTTGGGAGGTACTAGGGCCCGGGCCCCACTACAGTGGGAGGAGGCCCCGAGGAGACGTCCGACGCCAGAGCCGTTTTGGCGTGAGGAGGGGACGAGGAACGCTTTTTTTTTGGCCCCAGAGGAAAGAGGACGCGGGCGAAATGGGGCTGGTTCCTCTAACGGCCTCGAACCCAGCGAGCGGGCGCAGCAGAGGGGCCCTACCCGGTACCAGTTGAGTGGGCTTTGCGAGGTCCCAAACAACAGGTTGGGAGGCGGACGCCCCCAAGCGCCCCCCCACGTACCCCAGGGGAGGAAACTTCATATGGAAGGTTTCAGAGGGCTGCTCACTTAAAGAGGGAAACCCGGAGGGGGCGAGAAGGGGCCCTGGCACCTCACCCGGGGCCTTTCAGTTGGGGGGGCAGGGGGGTCGGGAAGTCATGGCGCCTTTCTCGCGGGGGATGGAGAGTGGAGCCGGGTTAGAGCTGCGGGAGGCCCCGTGGAGGTGAAGGCTCCTGGGCCTTGGTTACCTCTAGGCGGGCCAAGGGTTAGAGGAATCCCCTGTGGCCCGTGGCGGCCGCTGTGTTTTGGGCCTGGTGAGGTGGCTGGTTCCTGCTGGTGTGTCGTGTGGGAAAAGGGGGGCGCCCGGGTGGACTTTCCAACACGCAGTGGCGGTGGGATGGTTGGAGGGGGCGCAGTTGGGGAAGTTTGAAGTGGGAACGTTTAGTAAAAAGGGGGTTTGTTTAATGATGGTGGAGTTTCCTTCATTTAAGGGTTTTTTGTTTTAAAGTGCAGTAGCCTGTTTTTGATTTTTTTGTTTCATTTTTTGTTTTGGTGGCCGGGCATCCGTTTTTAGGGGGAGGGCAGGTTACGACCGTGCCGAAAAACTCGTCTCAAGATCAAGATCAGGATCAAAGGGGGCCACGAGGGACCAGAGGGACCCGGGAAAACATCGCCAGGGAAAACAGGGGCTACGGTGGTGTCACAGGCAATCCAGGGTAAGGTAGTGTCCCCCGGGGCTAAAAGGGGTCGTGAAAGATAGGCAACTGACTGTATCCGTGGTGGTGCGAGGGGCCTGAGCGCAGCTGTGGGAAAGTGTCGTCTCCCCCATGGTCAGGGTGTGGACTCTGGCATGGAAAGAGTATAACAGGACGAGGCGCCAAGGAAACAGTGGGCTTTGACGGTGAATGGTGGGCCCGGTTTAATGGGCGTGGTCTGTTTTTTTAGTGTTTCCTAGAACAATTTTTGTCTGGAAAGGATGTGATTGTGTTATTCCGCAGGCCGTGGGTGTGTGTGTGTGGCCGTGGTGGTGATGTGCCAGTGGGGGTAACCCCTGCTCAAGGCCCTTTGGGGGAGTATGCTTCTGGTCCGATTAAAAAACATAACCGGATCAGCCCGATCATTTCCCACGCGTCGAGGCCAGCCCCGTAAAGGGGGGCAAGTTAGTTGGGGGGCTGGGGGGGGGGTTTTTTACAAATATATATAATATATATTTAATAATAAAATATAATATATATATATAATATAATATTTTAATTAATATATATATATATATATAATATATTATATTTCAAAAAGTATCTATTTTGTCCATGCTTTTATGGGGGCCCGGACCCACAGTACAAAGGGCACCAAAAATCTACCCGCCTCTCAAAAAAGAGGGGAAAGAGTTGTAAGTTTATGCAGAGGAACAAGTGCTGGGCAGGCCAGTTTCCCGCCCTCTCCCTGCACCGGTTTAAAAGTGTTCGTTAAGTATAAAAGGGGGCCCAACCCCGCTCGCAGCCGTGGAGAGACTGTTCTCCCAGGGGGCGGCACAAAAAGGGCCCGGAGCGAGAGACCCCGAAAGAGGATTGGCCATGAAGGGGAACAGGAAGCCAAAAGGAACACAAAAGAAACCTGAAGAGGGGGACTGAGGTTAAGGGGCTGAATTTTACAAGAAAAAATTTTGAGCTAGGACCAAAAACCCTTAGGGAAGGGGGGCAATGAGGAGGGCACAAGGGGGGAAGGAAAAGGGGGAAAAACATAGTGGGCGTGCGAGAAGAGAAAAAAAAAACTTAAAAAATATATATTAAAAAATATAAAAAAAAATATTAATATTAAAAAATATAAAAATTATAATAATAAAAAAATATTAATAAATATAAAATAAAAAAAATATAATAATAATTAATAATTAAATATAAATAAGAATTATAATATATATAATTTTTAAAAATAATTTTCTTATGATTTAAAAATAAAATTTTAAATTTTTAAAAAAAAAAAATTTTAAACCCCTTT
>JACEEZ010004710.1:37500-45284 GCA_016584305.1 Chionoecetes opilio | reverse complement strand
ATTTGTTATTGTTTATATATTTTTTATTTATATTTTTTTAATTATTTATTAAATTTGTTTTGGGGTGGCATTTTTCTAAACTATTTCTGTACATTTTTCAAAAGTGTTTGTGAAATATGATCACTAAATTCTATTCTTTATCTTCTCAAACCCCTTTAAGGCCTTTAAAATTTGTTTTTTGTTTAATTTTTCCTCTTTTGTTGTTTTTGGTTTTTTGCCCTGATGTTGTTTATTGCACTTTTGCAGTTTTAAGGGGTAATACATACATATATATTTTAGTAAACCTACCACTTGTTTTTTAAATGTTTGTCTTTAATATATTTGCCTTTCATTGGGGGTCCTGTTTTTTTTTTTCGTTTTGCGTATTGTTTTTTAATTTCATACTCAAGCGAAGTTTTTTTTTTTTTAATATTTTTTTCATTCCCCACATAAGAAGCGAAAAAAAAAGCCAGCATTAAAAAAAAAAAAAAAAGGGAAAAATTAAAAACGTTTCCAATAATTTTTTCTACATTTTTGAAATTTTAAATTTAAAATTTTTCCCAAATGCGGCGAAAATTTTTTCCCCTATCGTTCCCAGGGTTTTTTTTTTACATTCGCGTTTTTCCCTTTTCCCTCACTTTCTTGACTACTTGCATGGGTATTGCTTCTGGGGGGTCGGGGTAAAAGAAAGGGGCTGGGAAAAAAACCCCAAACCATAATAGAGACATGAAGCCCCGGTTTAGCCAATTTTGGGGGTAACGCGAAGCCGCCAATTTTCAGGGGAAGCGGGGCCCCCCGGGGACTAGGGGGGCCGACCCTAAAGCCAGATTTTTTTTTCCTTTTTTTTAGAACCCTTTTTTTTTTTCCTTTGCAAGCCTTGTAACTTCCCTCCCTTTGTCTAATCTACTTGGAAAACTCTTTTTGGGGCTTGGGTTTTAAGCCACCTTGGTGTAGCCTGTTTTCCTCCCATCCCCT
Organism: Chionoecetes opilio; assembly: GCA_016584305.1. Classification (NCBI taxonomy): domain Eukaryota; kingdom Metazoa; phylum Arthropoda; class Malacostraca; order Decapoda; family Majidae; genus Chionoecetes; species Chionoecetes opilio. Next base: position 44,330 of record JACEEZ010004710.1, on the reverse strand, counting down.
CCTTTATATAATGCTTGGGTCCTATACCCTGCTTTATAAAACCCAATTGACGCCCGGGGCCAGAACAGGCCCATTTTCCCTTTATTTAAGAGTTTTTTTAAAATTTTAAAAGTCTTCCGCTGAGCTTGCCTGGGCCTCCTCCGGAAAAAGGTTTGTAAAAACTGGCTTTTTCCCGGTAGTTCTTTATATAAAATATATATATTTTTATAAAAATAAAATTATATATATATATATATAATATATATTATATATAGATATTATATATAAAATTCCTTATAATATTTTTGGGTTTTTTTATTTGTTAGTATGAAAGCAATGTAAACTTAGTTTTTAAATTTAAATTTATGGATAAAAACCCCAAATGTCCACACACGCACAACACAAACAGACAACACACACCACCCCACCACACAACCACCCACACACAACATACACACACCACACACACAAACCCCAACACACACACATACACACACACACACAAACACACACCCCAAAAACCCCCACACACTTTGAAACCACACCGTGTGGCTCGTTGGTTAGGGCGCTCGGCATCATTCTTTTGGTCCGGCTTTCCCGACCCCGACCCCGTTTTTTTTTTTTTTTCCTTTCCCCCCGGGGTTTTTCCCCTGTGAAATTGGGCGGAAATTGTCCCCCCCTTGAGAAAAAGGGGAAATGGGGGGGTGGGGGTCCCATTTTTTTTTCCCCAAAAGATCGGAATAATGAACCCCAAAGCTGCATTTGGAGGGGTTTTAAAAACGGGCAATCGCGAGCCAGCTCGGGGTGGACAAGACCAGGGGTAAATAACAAAACCAACCACACCCACACACACACACACAACACAACACACCCCAATTTTTGGGTTTTTTATTTTGACTTTTTTTTTTCCTTTTTTTCTGGTGGTATTGTTGTTTTTTCTCTGGTGTGGTGGTGGGGGCAAGGTGACGCCCCGGGGCTGTTGTTTCTCTGGTGTGGTGGTGGGGGGGCAAGGTGACGCGCCGGGCTGTTGTTTCTCTGGGTGGGGGTGCGGGCAAGGGACGCCCCGGGGCTTTTTTTTCTTGGTGTGGTGGTGGGGGCCCAAGGTGACCGCCCGGGTGTTGTTTCTCTGGTGGGGTGGTGCGGGAAAGGTGACGCGCCGGGCTGTTGTTTTTTTCGGGTGGGGTGGTGCGGGAAAGGTGACGCGCCGGGCTGTTGTTTTCTGGTTTGGGGGGTGCGGGAAAGGGTTTGCGCGCCGGGCTGTTGTTTCTCGGGTGTGGTGGTGGGGGGCCAAGGTGACGCCCCGGGTTTGTTTTTTTCTTTGGTGTGGGGGTGCGGGCAAGGTGACGCGCCGGGCTGTTGTTTCTCTGGTGGGGTGGGGGCGGGAAAGGGTTTAAAACGGGGCCCGGGCGTTTTTTCTTTGGTTTTGGTGGTGCGGGAAGGTGACGCGCCGGGCTGTTGTTTCTCTGGTTGGTGGTGGGGGCCCAAGGTGACGCCCCCGGGCTTTTGTTTTTTGGGGGTGTGGTTGATGCGGGAAAGGTGACGGGGCCCGGCTGTTGTTTTCTCGGGGTAGGGGGTGCGGGCAAGGTGACGCGCCGGGCTGTTGTTTCTCTGGTGTGGTGGTGGGGAAAGGTGACGCCCCGGGCTGTTGTTTTTTCCTGTGTGGTGGTGGGGCAAGGTGACGCCCCGGGGTTTGTTGTTTCTCGGGTGTGGTGGTGCGGGCAAGGTGCCCGGCCGGGCTGTTTTTTCTCTGGTTTTTGTGGTGGGGGAAAGGGTTGACGGGCCGGGGGCTTTTGTTTCTTTGGTGTAGGGGTGGGGGGAAGGTGACGCCCCCGGGGCTGTTGTTTTCTGCTGTGGGGGTTTGGGGGCAAGGTGACGCGCCGGGCTGTTTTTTCTCTGGTTGGGGGTGCGGGCAAGGTGACGCCCCGGGCTGTTGTTTCTTGCTTGGTGGTGCGGGAAAAGGTGACGCGCCGGGCTGTTGTTTCTCGGGTTTGTGGTGGTGCGGGCAAGGTGACGCGCCGGGCTTTGTTTTTTTGGTGTGGTGGTGCGGGCAAGGTGACCCCGCCGGGCTTTTTTTCCCTTTGGGGTGGTCGTGGGGGGCAAGGTGACCGCGGGGGGGGGCTGTTGTTTCTTGGTGTGGTGGGGCGGGCAAGGTCCCCGCCCCGGGGCCCTGTTGTTTTCGGGGTGTAGTGATGGGGGAAAGGTGACGGGCCCCGGGGCTTTTGTTTCTTGGTGTGGTGGTGCGGGCAAGGTGACGCCCCGGGGCGTTGTTTCTCTGGTGTGGTGGTGCGGGAAAAGGGGTACGCGCCGGGCGGGTTTGTTTCTCTGGTGTGGGGGTGCGGGCAAGGGGACGCCCCCGGGCTTTTGTTTTTTTGGGTGTGGTGGGGGCGGGCAAGGTGACGCGCCGGGCTGATTTTTTTCTCTGGTGTGGTGGGGGCGGGCAAGGTGACGCCCGGGGTTTGTTGTTTCTTGGTGTTTTGGTGGGGAAAGGGTTGACGCCCGGGTGTTGTTTTTTTTGGGTAGTGGTGCGGGAAAGGGGACGCGCCGGGCTGTTGTTTTCTGTTTGTGGTGGTGGGGGGCAAGGTGACCCCCCGGGCTTTTGGGGGTTTTCTTTTGGTGTGGTGGTGCGGGAAAGGTTTGGACGCGCCGGGCTGTTTTTTCTCTGCTGTGGTTGGGCGGGAAAGGGTGACGCGGGCCGGGGGCTGTTTTTTCCCTCTGGTGTGGGGGGGGGGGGCAAGGTGAGCGCCGGGGCGTTTTTTCTCTGGTGTGGTGGTGGGGCAAGGGTGACGCGCCGGGCTGTTGTTTTGGTATAGTGATGCGGGCAGGTGACGCCCCGGGGGGCTGTTTTTTTCTTTGGTGTATTGGGCGGGAAAGGGTGACGCCCCGGGCTGTTGTTTCTCTGGGTGGGGGTGGTGGGGCAAGGTGACGCGCCGGGCTGTTGTTTTTTTGGTGGGTGGTGCGGGCAAGGTGACGCGCCGGGCTGTTTTTTTGGGCCCATAAAATATAACAAAAAAGACGCCCCGTTAAAAAACAGGTTCTTCCCTTTGGGGTTTTTTGCCGCGCCCCCCCCCGGGTTACTTGTTTCCCCTAAATTTCTGGTTTCCCTTTTTCCCGCCCAAAAGGTAAAAACACGGGGGGGATGCGCCCCTTTTTTCCCCCCTTTTTTTCCCCCCCCCCGGAATTGGGGGAAATGTCAAGAAAGGAAAAAAAAATTGCACCCACTACGTACAGAATGAAAATAACACCATTTTCGTAAAGAATGAAAAAAAAAAAAACCATTTTCGTAATGGGAAAGAAAAAAAAGAAACCCTTACGTAAAGAATGAAAAAAAAAAAACACCATTACGTTAAAAAAAAAAAAAAAAATTCCCCCACTAAGTAGAGAGAGGGGAAAAAAAAACAAGCTGCCTTTTTTTGAAATATTTTAAAAAAACCCTTAGTTTTGTTAAACCCATATATAGGTAATAAAGATTTCTTTTCATCATAATTTTCCCTTTTAAGGCTTTTTACCTCTAAAAAGATTAAATTTCAATTTTTAAAACTCAATTCCCTTTTTAGGGCATGGTAAATCCTTGAATTTTTTTTTTCATATATATAAAGGAAAGGTTTTAAACTGATAATCCCCTTAGAGGGCCCTTGCTCTTTGTAAAGGTTTTTTGTACTTTTTTTTTTTTCTCTCCCCCAACACTTTCGTTCCTTGGGCTTTTATTGTTTTCTCTCCCCTCGCCTTTTTTTTTCTTCCTTGCATAACTCGTCCTGCCCCCCCCTCCCTTGTATCAAAGGGAAAAAGTTTTTTTTTTCACTTTTTTATATTTTCCCTTTTGTCATTTAATTACATTTTTCCCTTTTTTCCCTTTTTTCTTCCCAGGGTTTCCCCCACTTCTTCTTCTTCCGTGTCTTCCTGTCTATTCTCATTAAAATTTAAAGTCCCCTTGAACCATTTCTTCCCCCTTTCCCTTTTTTTTTTTCGTTATTTCTCTATTTTTTTTCCCTTTTCTCGGGGCCCTTCCCTTTCCCCTTCCCAAAATTTCCCCCCTTTATTTTTTTTTTCTGTTTAAATGGGTTTCCCTTTTTTTCTTCCTCTTACAGTTACCTTTCCTTTTAAACATTGGGGAAACTCTTACCTTAACTCTTTCTCCCCCCGTTCCTGTCCCTTCCGTCATTTTCTTTATTTTTTCCCTTTTCTCACCCATTTTCCCCTTTTACATTTCCCTCCTCATTCTTTTTTACTGTTAAAGTTCCTTCTTTTCCTCTACAGTTTTAAAAGTTTTTTCATTATACTCAAAAACTCAAAAAAAACCCCGCCGTCGTTTCCCTTTTTGTCCCCCCACGCCCTTTTTTTTCGATAAAGCCAAAGAAGGGGAAGGGTAAAAAAAGAAAGGGAAAAGACGGAAAAAGTATGGGGGTGGGGAACGTAAAATTCAATAGAGGCGTTTTTGGGTTTAAAAGGGTATAGATACTACATTCCTCCAGAATTTTAACTTCCCAATTTCTTTTTTTGGACCCGGAGATTGTTTTATATACGAGTGATTTTTTCAAAAAATTCTTATGTATTTCAAAATTCTTTTTAATTCATTTTTAAATTTTGGGTTTTTTGTGGGCCCAAAAAGAGGGGGAACAAAAATTTTGTGAAGTTTTTTTTGATGTGGCCCATATATGACATGGGATGAATATTTTCATTTTTGAGAATCCCCATTATGCGGGATACGAGGGTTCTTTACCCGTGATCCATACCGGGGCTCCTTTGTTCCCGGGTTTTTCCCCTTTGTTTTGGAAAATTTCTGGTAGTGGGAAAACTGTCCCTTCTATAACCTTTTAAAAGAAAACTGGGGGAGGGGGTTTAAAAAGTTAGAAAGAGAGTGAGAGTGAGAGTTTTAGATGAGAGTTGGGGAGTGAGGTGAGAGAGAGAGAGAGAAGAGAGAGAGAGAGAGAGAGAGAGAGAAAAGAGAGAAGAGAGTGAGAGTGAGAGTGAGAGTGAAAAGTGAGAGTGAGAGTGGGAGAAAGACGTAATGGCCCAGGGGTTTTAAAGGGAAAAAAAGGAAGTCTTCCCCCCCCGCGCTCCGTCATAACTGAAGGGCCCCAAAAAAAGGAAAAAAGTGGAAGCAAGAAATTTTTAAAGGCGATTCCCTGAGGAAAAATGACCCAACCTAAGGCACCCGAAAGATGGTTGGGGAAAAAGTGCCCCAAAACACACACAACCCCTCTCTCTCCTCTTTTCTTCCCCCTCCCCTCTTTTTCTCTCTCTCTCTCTTTTCCCCTCTCTCTATCCCCTCTCTCTCTCTCTCTCCCCTCTCTCTTTTCTCTCGCTCTCGCTCTCGCTCTCTCTCCCCTTGTCCCTCTTTTTTTTTTTTTTTTTTTTTTTTTTTTTTTTTTTTCTCTCTTTTCTACAAAAATATTTTTTAAAAAAAAGTCACGCCCCCAATATCTGGCCCCCAAAAGTTTGGGAAATTACCCGAAAAAATTTTTGTTGAAAAGTCTGAGTATAAGTCCCCCCCCACACCCCCGCCCCCACCGCGGGGGCTGATTTTGGGTTTCCCAAATTTTCCCCCGGGTCCCCTATAGCAATAGACTTTTGGGCAAAAATTTCGTCCCAGGGACATCTACCGAAAACCCATGCCCTATAGGATAAAACAAGTATTAAAAATGTATTAAAGTTACTGGCTGAGGATCCCCTGTCCGGCACAGGCACTTGGAAGGGGCCCCCTAAATTTACACGGGACACTGTACGTACTGTGGCACTGTGTCAAAAGGTTTTTCCCATGTGTGTTTCACTGTGTGTCACTCTTGACACGACACTGTGTCACGCCTTACGGGCACTAAGGCAGATGTAAGCGGCACCATCTGTGGGCCGCCACCTTCACCTGCTGGGTGTTCATGGCCACGACATTCACCTCAACCGTGAAGGTGTTCCACAGTGTCGCCGTAGCCTAAGTAAAGGCTCGCTGTCCCATCACGGTGTGGGTCCTCGGGGCCTCGAGGAGGAGATCACCTGACACTACCGTCCTCGTAGCGCGCTCTGACCTCCTCCACGGAACCCAAAGTCTTGCAAGGTGGGAAGAGTGTTGCACCTGGGCCTTGTGCAACACTGTGAGGGCACCGACTCTCCTCTTCTGCCCCAGGGTGTCAAGCTGGGAGCGAGGATCATCCCGCCACTGGTCCTGCAGTAGTCGTTGTTGTTGTTGTTGCTGGTGTTGTTGGAGCTGCAGCTGATGTTGTTGTTGTTGTCGTCGCTGCTGCTGCTGCCACTGCTGCCGCGGTCGACGTTCCATGTGATATTGGTCGTCGGTTGGGTGTATGAGGCACTCAGCACGCCTCTGCACTTTGTCCAGCAGTGACAGGTGGCACTGGGCACTACTCATCCAGGTGAGAGGACTGTACTCCATGACGGGCCTCACTTGGTCCTTATACAGCCGCATGAAGCCGTCAGTTGTCGAGCAGGTGACTACTCGGCCGCAGGAGAGTCACTCTCAGGGAGGCTTGACGTGCCAACTTCTTTCCAGGTGGCGGTTCAACGCGGAGACTAGAGTCAACCTCCAACCCTAGGATGTTGATGGAGTTCTTGATGCAAGGGTATCGTCCCTCAAACTTTCAGCTTCCCCTCGAGTAGCCTGGGGTCCTCCCTCGAACGTGATATAAACCATTGGCCTGGGGTCTCTCGGCAGCAAACTTGACTTGCAACCGTCTTCCCCAGGCCGTGAATGTCACCAAGTTGACGGTTGGTGGCATCTATCCGGTTCGCAGTCTCCTCCTCTGGTGTAGGTGTGGGAACGCGGGTGCAGTCGGCAGCATAGGCAGACCGCCACAGGGAGGCTTTGGAGGAGGTCATTGAAGTAATGGTTTCCACAGGTGGGCCCA
>JACEEZ010004710.1:12500-32500 GCA_016584305.1 Chionoecetes opilio | reverse complement strand
CTTAAAATTGTCAAACTTGTGGAAATTATACAAACATTCGTTACAATCTAACACTGATGCTTTAAAAGTATATAGTATTCCCTGTTATCCTCTTATTTATATATTGTGTGTCCATCTGGGGTTGTACGTGGCCGTCAAATGTAAAGGAAATTATTGTCCTCAGAAGAAACTGATCAGAACCATAACATTATAGAGGGAAACATACTCTACACACTTTTTATTCATGAGTTAAAATTCTAAAATTTGAATTACTACTTAAATGTTTGTCTTCTCACTGTTTATATTATTTTAAAATGAGAATAGTAACACCAGAAAAATATTTCGAATGATTCATCACAGCCTAGGTACCAGAGGTAACAATGTTACTTGCTATGTCCACAACCAAGAACAACACACTGTACAAATTTTCTATATATTTTTTTGGGGCCGAAATTTGGACGCATTACCAATGATATCAAAACAAGCAATAATCTCAATATATTTAAATTTAAACTTAAACATATTTAATATAATTTACAAAAAGTCACGGTCCTTATAGATTGAAAATGGAAAATACATTAAATTTGTGCTCCTAAATTTAGGTACTTTTTTTTTTATATAAAAAAACATGTTTTTCACTGATTTTATATTTTAGTATGTTATCTTTATTTGTAAAATTATTTGCCGTCCATCGTATTCACATTTAGATTTATGTTATCTGTCTTAGTCTGCTAAGGACTCATGCTCAGCAGACTAATCTATAAAATGGTGTATAGTATTTATTTATGTATATATCATTGTTATTTGCAATAAACTTCTATAGACTAAAATGAAACTACAAGTACTACTACTACTACTAACCCCCACTACTACTATACTACTACTACTACTACTACTACTAAATACTAACTACTACTACTACTACTACTACGTATCATCATCCATCAGCTTTGACCTTGTAAGACCTTAAATGCTCAACATGTTTTTAAACCTCCTCCTCCTCCTCCTCCTCCTCCAAAGAACCTGTTCAAGTATTATGTTGATTTGGCACACTGTCATCTCCTCCTCCTCCTCCTCCTCCTCCTCCTCCCTCCTCCTCCTCCTCAATCCTCCTCCTCTTCTTCTGTGTTTTATTTTACTTTGTTAATTCCCTTGTTTATTACTTTTTTGTTGCTTTTTGCTTTTTTCTTCATATTATTTCATATTATTATTCCTGGCTCACCACACACACACACCACACACCACACACACACACACACACACAACACACACACACACACACACAACACACACCCACACACACACACACACCACACAAAAAACACAACACACACAAAACACACACGACAACACACACACACAACACAACACACAACACACACATACACATACACATACCCCATCACCACACAACACCACCACGGGTACTCCGTGGTGTTAGGGGAGCCACGCTCGGTTCACGACGAAAGTCCCGGGTCGATCCCCGGGCGGAGCGGAAACATATGGGATGTTTCCTTAAAACCCGAGGCCCTATTGCCACCCAGAGCGTGAGGGTTACCGGGTTGTTAGATGGGGTTTGTGACCTGCTCTCCGGGTGCTGGCTTCGGCCACACAAAGCATTAAGGATAATGATAAAAAAAATGTTGATATGGAGACGGGGCCTCACGACTTTGCTCTGCCCTGTAAAATACAACTAGATTAAATACAACTAATGGATGAATACACAACACACACACACACACACACACACACACCACACACACACACACACACGTCCGTTTGGCACAGTTGGTTAGGGCGCCCCGGCATCATTCTGTGGTCCGCGTTCGGATCCCCGACCCCGATCATTCCCGGGGATTTTTCCACTGTGAATTCGGGCAGGTACTCTCCCCCATTGGGCAAGGGGGATGGGATGTGTGGTGTGTGAGGTCCCACCATTTGCCCAAAGATCGGTAATAATGAGCTCCAAGCTCGCACTGAGAGGGTAACACTGGCGATAGCAAGCCACTCGCGTAGACAAGACCATGGGGGGGGGGGGTGATAACACACACCGTGCCACGATGGGTCATGTGGAATAGCGTGGCTACCCTGCCATTCTGGTGGTAGCCGGTTCGAATCTTCGTGTTTCCCGGGATTTTTCTTAACAACTTTGGGCTGTCACTACCCCCTTGAGATAGAGGATGGGGGGTGTGGTGCTGTGTGGAGGTCCCGCATTGCCCAAAGATCGGTAATTATGAGCTCGCGTGGACCCGACCATGGGGTTGAATTACACACACACCACACACAACACCACCACACACACAACACACACACACACACACACAGCCCATACACCCACAACACAACACACACACACACACACTATGAAGATTATAGAAAATAGATAGAAAATGTTATATAAAACAAATTTATCTATAATAGTATAAGCGAAGTGTGGGTGTTTTCCCTGTGTGTGTGGTCCCGCGCTAGGTCCCGCCCCCAGTGACGCAATCCCAGCTATGGCACAATTTTGGAACCAGGATCGAACCAGGGGAACATTGTAAACCCACTTAAGAGGAAAGATTCGATAACTTTTATTTTATTTTGATTTTCAGTAGCCTATTAGCGAGAATTGTAGAAAAAAAATGTGGGTGTGCGAGAATTGAAGACCTTGATGGAGGGAGAATGGGTATGGGTTTTAGTGGAATGGGTGGGGTGAAATGGGTAATGTGTGTGGGGTGATGGGTGAGTGAATGGTTGGGGGGGGGGGATGGGTGGGGTATGGGTGAGGGCATAGGTGGGGGTGATGGGTAATGGTTGAGTGAATCGGTTTGTGTTGGTGATGGGTAATGGGTTAGTGATGGGTGGGGTGATGGGTAATGGTGAGTGAAATGGTGGGGGTTTGAATGGGGTACTGGGTTAGTGAATGGGTTGGGTGATGTGAATGGGTTTGCGTTACTACATGCATTTCTGCATCCATGGATTTCTAGAGAGTTAGAAGGGGCTATTTGGAAGTCTGTGTTTTTGGTGGGCCTTCAGGGCCGAAGCCCTACCAATGGTAGCCCTCCCGCAGGAGCTAGCCAAAAAAGTCCAGCCCGGAGGGCGGCTTGCGGCTAGTGTTCATAAAACCTTATTGTGAGAGCGAGAGAAGAAGTGAGCAGAGAAGTGGGCAGAAGATAACGATGTCCCCTTGTCCCGGGACATCTATCCAAGCTATGCCTTGTAAGATAATAACTAAGTATTAAGTAAGTAGGCTACACAGTGTTACAGGCTGAGGTCACTTTCCCGTCACCTGCACTTGTCAGGCGCACTATTACACGTACACTGTATGTCACTGTTCTACTAATTGTCAATGTGTATCCTATGTGTGTGTGTCACTGTGTCACTGTGTGTCACTCATGACACGACACTGGTAATCACACCTTACGTCACTAAATGCGGATGTAGGCGGCACCATCTGTGGGCGCGCCACCTCACCTGCTGGGTGTTCATGGCCCGACATCCACCTCACATGAAGGCGTTCCACATTGTCGCCGTTGCCCAGTAAGGCTCGCTGGTCCCATCACGGTGTGGGGTTCTCGGGCCTCCAGGAGGAGGATCCCTACACTACCGGTCCTCGTAGCGCGCACAACCTACCTCCGCGGGAACCCGAAGTCCTGCCAGGTGGGAAGAGTGTTGCACCTGGGCCGTGTGCACACTGTGAGGGCACCGACTCTCCTCCGTTTCCCAGACTGTTCCAACTGGAGCGGGGATCATCCAGCCACTGCTCCTGCTGTTGTCGTTGTGTGTTGTTGTTGCTTCTGTGTTGTTGGGGCTGCAGCTGATGTTGTTTGGTGCTGCAGCTGATGTTGTTGTGTTGTCCGGCGCTACTGCTGGCTGCCACTGTTGCCTCGGGCGCGTTCCATGTGATTTTGGTCGGCGGTTTGGGTGTATGGAGGGCGCTCAGCACGTCTCTGCACTTTGTTCCAGCAGTGACAGCTGGCCACTGGGTACGAGCATCCAGGTGAGAGGACTATACTCCATGACTGCCTCACTTGGGCCTTGTACAGCCGCATGAGTCCCGTCGCGTCGAGCAGGTGTCCTTACTCGGCGCAGGAGAATAAACCTCAAGTGAGGCTCGACCGCGCCACTGTCCCAGTGCGGTCAAAGCGAGCCTGGAAGCCAACCTCCACCCCCGGATGTTGATGAGTTCTTGATGGCAAGGGTAGCGTCCCCAAACTTCAGCTTCCCTCGAGAAGCCTGGAGTCCTCCTCGAACGTGATAACTATGGCCTGGGTCCTCCTCGGAAACAGCAAACTGGTCTTGCAACCGGCTTCTCTCCAGGCCGTGATGTCCCAAGTTTGACGGTTGGCGTCCATCTATCCGTTTCGCAGTCTTCCTCTCTGGTGTAGGCGTGGGAACCCGGTGTAGTAGTCCAGCATGGCAGACGCCACAGGGAGGCTTTGGAAGGAGGTCATTGAATTAAATGTTCCACAGGATGTGCCTCAGGACCGTCATGTGGAACATTTACTGTTCCTGGACCGTCCAGGACCGATCCAGACCGATCCCTGTGGGTTGGGTGGTGGGGGGTGGGTGGGGGTTGGGGGGTGGTGTGCGCGCGCGCGCGTGCGGACATACATTCATACGTACACACTAAAAATGGTATTACGAATGATGAAAAAGAAATTAATAGTGAAATCTACATGAAATAGTAGTAGTTGTATAGGTAATTATACTACTACTACTACTACTACTACTACTACTACTCTATTCAATTAATACCATCATTGATACTACACATTATTTTATTACTAATACTTATCGAGAAACCATTACCGACTACTACTACTAATACATACCCTACTACTACTACTACTACTACTACTACTACTACTACCACTACTACTACGACCACTACTACTAACTACCCACTCCCAACTACCATTCCTACCATACCACCACTACTACTACTACTACTATTACTACTACTACACTGCTACTTGCTACTACGACTACCACTACCTACTACTACTACACACTACCACTAAACCATTACTACCACTACTACTACATACTACTACCACTGCCATTACTACCACTAACTACTACTACTACCTGCTAACTACTACTACTACTATTACTACTACTACCACTACTAATAACTAACCACTACCCATTACTACGCATTACCACTACTACTACTACTACTACTACCTAACTACTACTACCACCACCATTACTACTACTACTACTACACTACTACTACTACTACTACTACTACTACTAACTACCACAACCACCATTACTCTACTACTACTACTCTACTACTACTACTACTACTACCCACGATCCACCACCATTATACTACTACTACTACTACTACCACTACTACCACCATTACTACTACTACTACTACCACTACCCCACCCTTACTACTACTACTGCTACTACCACTAACTACTACTGTACTACCACCACCATTACTACTACTACCTACTACTACTACTACTACTACTACTACTACTACTACACTACTACTACTCTACTACCACCACCCTTACTACTACTACTACTACTACTCTACTCTACTACTACTAACTACTACTACTACTACTCTACCACCAGGACCTTTACTACTACTACTACTACACTACCACTACTACTACTACTACTAACTACTACTACTACTACTACTTTCTACTACCACCACCATTACTACGACTGCTACTACTGCTATACTACTACACTACTACATAACTACTACTAACTACTACTACTACTGACTAATATTACTACCACCACCTTCTACTGCTACTAAAAACTACTACCTACTACCCACTACTACTACTACTACTACTACTACCACCACCATTACTACTACTACTACTGCTACTACTACTACTACCACCACCACCACCACCACCACCATTACTACTACTACTACTACTACTACTATTACTACTACTACTACTACTACCACTACTACCACTACTACTACTACTGCTACTACTACTACTACTACCACCACCATTACTACTACTACTACTACTACTACTACCACTACTACTACTATTACTACTACTACTACCATTACCACCAGTACTAATACTATTAACACCACTACTAATACTTCTACTACCACCATTACTACCACTACCACCACTAACAACAACAAAAACAAAGAACCTATAAAAAAAACTATGTCAGTAAGCACGAAAGCAAACCACTTCCCAGAAACTCAATAGAACCAGAATAGATTAAAATAGATAAGATCGCCTTTAAGAAACACCTGGGCGGGACGGGAGCAAAGGTGGTCCGCCTGAGGGCAACTAATAGGAAAAGTCTGAAGAGAAAGTATCCATGCATCCAAGTATCCATGCGATCTCTATTCCCTGTGAACTCTCTATGGGTGACGTGACGAGGTGGAAAGGGAATATTTGAAAGGGTGATTTCTGTTTATCCTGTCTAAAGGGTAGTTATAGCTATATGAAAACAAAGATTGAGAGCTGTAATGAAGGAAACGTTCAATAATAATGAAATGAGAGTTAAGGATAGTAAGGAAATGTCAAATGGTAATTAAAAAAGCCAGGAATGCGAGTTTACTGACGAAGCGACGCTATTCTTTCATTACCTCGCATTCCTGGCTTTTTAATTACCATTTGACATTCCTTACTATCCTACTCTTCATTTCATTATTATTGAACGTTTCCTGGTCTGGTGGGAAGAGTGTTGCACCTGGGCTTGTGCAACACTGTGAGGGCACCGACTCTCCCGGTGTCCCGGGCTGTCAAGCTGGGAGCGGGGATCATCCAGCCACTGCTCCTGCTGTAGTCGTTGTTGTTGTTGTTGCTGCTGGTGTTGTTGGGGCTGCAGCTGATGTTGTTGTTGTTGTCGTCGCTACTGCTGCTGCCACTGTTGCCTCGGGCGACGTTCCATGTGATTTTGGTCGGCGGTTGGGTGTATGAGGCGCTCAGCACGTCTTTGCACTTTGTCCAGCAGTGACAGCTGGCACTGGGTACTACTCATCCAGGTGAGAGGACTATACTCCATGACGGGCCTCACTTGGGCCTTGTACAGCCGCATGAGGCCGTCAGCGTCGAGCAGGTGTCTTACTCGGCGCAGGAGAGTCAACCTCAGTGAGGCTCGACGCGCCACTGTCTCCAGGTGGCGGTCAAAGCGGAGCCTGGAGCCAACCTCCACCCCCAGGATGTTGATGGAGTTCTTGATGGCAAGGGTATCGTCCCCAAACTTCAGCTTCCCCTCGAGAAGCCTGGAGTCCTCCCTCGAACGTGATATAACTATGGCCTGGGTCCTCTCGGCAGCAAACTGGGCTTGCAACCGTCTTCTCCAGGCCGTGATGTCACCAAGTTGACGGTTGGTGGCATCTATCACGTTCGCAGTCTCCTCTCTGGTGTAGGATGTGGACTCACGTCTACCGTCTCTCATTTGTAGGCTAAGCCAAGGAGCTTAATGAGATCATTGACTGTTAATGTTCACGGTATGGGGCCGACTATTTATTTGGACATTCATTACTTTCTGCGTATTTTCAGGACTACATCAGGACGATCCATTAGTGTTATGGAAGATTGGTGGGTGGGGGTTAGGGTTTCGACATGACACGGCTACATTCCTTATACTATCACTAACAATGGATACAATATACACAATAGAAATCTAATAGTGACTATATACTTCTGTATGTATTATACTAAACTACTCACTACTATACTACTACTAATACTACCTCTATTCATATTCATATTACTCAATTATACTATACTATATTATATTCAGTACTATATTACTACATACGTATACTACTATCACGTGACACTACATACTAACTACTTCTACTAACTATACCACTCTAGATAAAACTACTACTACTATACTACCACCTTACACGACTTTACTTAATACTACACTACTAATCTTGCTTTATTTCATAATTACTACCTACTTACACTATAACTAACAAAAAATTCTATTATTTGACACTTCATATAACTATTTATTTATATCTATATATATTACGACGTCTTCCTTACACTATATAACTACATTTTTATATCCATTACTACTATTACTATGTACTACTATTATTTAACAGACTTTTATTCATTAATACTATATTACGTTACTCTATACTCATCATGTACTACTTTTCTACTATTATTATACTGACCTACTTTCATAACACTCGCATTCCTGGCTTTTTTAATACCATTGACATTCTCTCTACTATCTTACTCATCATTTCATTATTATGAACGTTTCCTTCATTACAGCTCTCAATCTTTGTTACATATAGCTATAACTACACCCTTAGACAGGTACAACATAAATCACCCTTCAAATACTTCCCTTATCCCCACCTCGTCACTCACACATAGAGAGTTCACAGGGAATAGAGATTGCATGGATACTTGGATCATGGATACTTTCTCTCAACTTTCTATATTCCCTCAGCGAACACCTTTAGCTCACCGTCACCCCATGTTTTCTAAGCATCTATCTACTTTTAATCTATTCTGGTTACTATGATTCTGGGAAGTGGTTTGCTTTCGTGCTTACTGACACTAGTTTTTTTATACTTCTTGCTATTTTGTTTTAATGGTGGTAGTAGGTAGTAATGGATGCTAGAAATATTAGTAGTGTGTTAATAGTAATAGTACTGGGGTAATGGTAGTAGAGTAGTAATAGTAGTAGTAGTAGGTAGTAGTAGTAGTAGTAAGTAATGGTGGTGGTAGTAGTAGTAGTAGTACTATAGTATTAGCTAGTATGTAGTAGTGGTAGTAGTAGTAGTAGTTAAGTAATAGTATATCATAGTAGTAGTAGTAATGGTGGTGTGGTGGTGTAGTAGTATATAATAAGTAGTAGTAAGCAGTAGTAGTATAGTAATGGTGGTGGTATAGTAGAGTAGATTTAAGATAGTAGTAAGTAGTAGTAGTAGTAATGGTGGTAGTAGAATAGTGTAGTAGTAGTAGTAGTAGTCTAGTATAATAGAGTATAGTATAGAGTAGTAAGTAGTCATGGATGGTAGTAGAAGTATGTATAGTACTAGTAGAGTAGTGTTAGTGTATGGTAGTAGTAGTAGTAGAAAAGGTGAAGTATATTAGTAGATAAGTAGTAGTAGTTAGTTAGTATAGTTAATGGTGGTGTGTGTAGTAGTATAGTGTATAGAAGTAGTATAATGAGTGTGTAGTATAGTAAGTAGTGTAGTAAGTCAGTAGTAGTAGTAAATGGTGAGTTGGTAGTGTAGTATATAGTAGTAATTGGTGTAGTAGTGGTAGTAGTTAGTAAGAGTAGTAGTAATGGTGAGTTTAGTGTAGTAGTGTAGTAGATAGTTAGTAGTAGTAGTAAGAGTAATGTGGTATATATGTAGTAGTAAGTAGTAGTAGTAGTAGTATAGTAGTAGTATAAATCGGTGGTGTAGTAGTATAAGTATAGTTAGTAGTAGTAATGTAATGGTAGTAATGGTATGGTAGTATAGTAGGGTAGTAGTATAATAGTAGTATAGTAAAGTATAGTAGTAGTAGTATGGTAGTAATGCATGGTAGTAGTATAGTTGTGTGTAGTGTAATGTAGGAGTAGTAGTAGTAGTGGTAAGTAGTATAGATAGTAGTAATAGTGGTGGTAGTAATGTAGTGGTAGTGTAGTCAGTAGTAGTGGTAGTAGTAGTATGTAGTTAGTATTAGTGTAGGGTAGTGGTAGTAGTAGTAGTAGTAGTAGTGGTAATGGTAGTATTAGTAGTAATAATAATAATAGTAGTAGTATCAATGATGGTATTAATTTGAATAGAGTAGTAGTAGTAGTAGTAGTAGTAGTAGTAGTAGTAGTATAAATTACCTATACAACTACTACTATTTCATGTAGATTTCACTATTAATTTCTTTTTCATCATTCGTAATACCATTTTTAGTGTGTACGTATGAATGTATGTACGCACGCGCGCGCGCGCACACCCACCCCCCAACCCACCCACCCACCCACCCACCAACCCCACAGGATCGGTCCTGGATCGGTCCTGGATCGGTCCAGGAACAGTAAATGTTCCACAGGATCGGTCCTGGGCCCCATCCTGTGGAACATTTACTTCAATGACCTCCTCCAAAGCCTCCCTGTGGCGTCTGCCTATGCTGACTACTACACCGTGTCCCACTCCTACACCAGAGAGGAGACTGCGAACGTGATAGATGACGCCAACCGTCAACTTGGTGACATCACGGCCTGGAGAAGACGGTTGCAAGCCCAGTTTGCTGCCGAGAGGACCCAGGCCATAGTTATATCACGTTCGAGGGAGGACTCCAGGCTTCTCGAGGGGAAGCTGAAGTTTGGGGACGATACCCTTGCCATCAAGAACTCCATCAACATCCTGGGGGTGGAGGTTGGCTCCAGGCTCCGCTTTGACCGCCACCTGGAGACAGTGGCGCGTCGAGCCTCACTGAGGTTGACTCTCCTGCGCCGAGTAAGACACCTGCTCGACGCTGACGGCCTCATGCGGCTGTACAAGGCCCAAGTGAGGCCCGTCATGGAGTATAGTCCTCTCACCTGGATGAGTAGTACCCAGTGCCAGCTGTCACTGCTGGACAAAGTGCAGAGACGTGCTGAGCGCCTCATACACCCAACCGCCGACCAAAATCACATGGAACGTCGCCCGAGGCAACAGTGGCAGCAGCAGTAGCGACGACAACAACAACAACATCAGCTGCAGCCCCAACAACACCAGCAGCAACAACAACAACAACGACTACAGCAGGAGCAGTGGCTGGATGATCCCCGCTCCCAGCTTGACAGTCTGGGACACCGGAGGAGAGTCGGTGCCCTCACAGTGTTGCACAAGGCCCAGGTGCAACACTCTTTCCACCTTGCAGGACTTCGGGTCCCGCGGAGGAGGTCTGTGCGCGCTACGAGGACGGTAGTGTCAGGTGATCTCCTCCTGGAGGCCCCGAGAACCCACACCGTGATGGGACAGCGAGCCTTTACTTGGGCAACGGCGACACTGTGGAACGCCTTCACTGTTGAGGTGGATGTCGTGGCCATGAACACCCAGCAGGTGAAGGTGGCGGCCCACAGATGGTGCCGCTTACATCCGCATTAGTGACCGTAAGGTGTGATACAGTGTCGTGTCATGAGTGACACACAGTGACACAGTGACACACACATAGTGATACACATTGACACTTAGTAGACACAGTGACATACAGTGTACGTGTCAATAGTGCGCCTGACAAGTGCCTGTGACGGAAAGTGACCCTCAGCCTGTAACACTGTGTAGCCTACTTACTTACTACTTAGTTATTATCTTACAAGGCATAGCTTTCGGATAGATGTCCCCGGGACAGGGGACATCTTTAGCTTCTGCCACTTCTCTGCTCACTTCTTCTCTCGCTCTCACAATAAGGTTTTATTGAACACTAGCCGCAAAGCCGCCCTCCGGGTGGACTTTTTGGCTAGCTCCTGCGGAGGGCTATTGGTAGGGCTTCGGCCCACCACCTGAAGGCCCACCAAACACAGACTCTCCAAATAGCCCCTTCTAACTTTCCTGAAATCATGGATGCAGAAATGCATGTATTAACGCCAACCCATTCACATCACCCCCAACCCATTCACTCACCCATTACCCATCACCCCCCACCCATTCACTCACCCATTACCCATCACCCCCCACCCATTCACTAACCCATTACCCATCACCACACACCCATTCACTCACCCATTACCCATCACCCCCACCTATTCCCTCACCCATCACCCCCAACCCATCCCCCCCCAACCATTCACTCACCCATCACCCCACACCCATTACCCATCACCCCACCCATTCACTCACCCATTACCCATCTCCCTACATCAAGGTTTCCTCAATTCTCGCAACCCACATTTTTTTTTCACAATTCTCGCTAATAGGCTACTGAAAATAAAAATAAAATAAAAGTTATCGAATCATTCCATAAGTGGGTTTAAAATGTTCCCCTGGTCGACCTGGTTCCAAAATTGTGCCATATGATGGGATTGCGTCACTGGGGGCGGAACCTATCGCGGACACACACACACAGACACACACACTTTCGCTTATACTATTATAGATAAATTTGTTTATATATATTTTCTATCTATCTTTCTATTATCTTCATAGTGTGTGTGTGTGTGTGTGTGTGTGTGTGTGTGTGTGTGTGTGTGTGTGTGTGTGTCATTCACCCATGGTCTTGTCCACGCGAGCTCATTATTACCGATCTTTGGGCAATGCTGGGACCTCACACAGCACACACCCCCATCCTCTATCTCAAGGGGGTTAGTAACCGCCCAAATTTGTTACCGAAAAATCCCCGGGAACACGAGGATTCGAACCGGCTACCACAGAATGGCAGGGTAGCACGCTATCCACATGACCATCGTGGCGGTGTGTGTTATTCACCCCCCCCCCCATGGTCTTGTCTACGCGAGCTGGCTTGCTATCGCCAGTTTTACCCTCTCAGTGCGAGCTTGGAGCTCATTATTACCGATCTTTGGGCAATGGTGGGACCTCACACACCACACATCCCCATCCCCTTGCCACCATGGGGACTGTACCGCCCGAATTATCACAGTGGAACAATCCCCGGAATGGAGCGGGGTCGGGATCGAACGCCGGACCACAGAATGATGCCGGGCAGCCCTACCAATGTGCCACACGGACGTGTGGTGTGGGTGGTGTGTGTGATCGATGCGTGTATGTGTGTGTGTGTGTGTCATACCAATCTAGTTGTATTTATCTAGTTGTTTGTAAGGGCAGAGCAGTTCGTGAGGCCGTCTCCATATCAACATTGTTTTTTTATCATTCATCCTTAGTGCTTTTGTGTTGCCAAGTCACACCCGGAGAGCAGGTACAAACCCCAGCTAACCCGGTACCCATTCACTGCTGGGTGGATGGGGCTGGGTTTTTAAGAATACAGCCCATATGTTTCCGCTCCGCCGGGGATCGAACCGGGACTTCTCGGTCGTGAACCGAGCGTGCTTCCCCTAGCACCCGGAGTACCCGGTGTGTGTGTGTGTGTGATAGGTGGTGTTGTGTGGATGTGTGGTGGTGTGTGTGTGTGTGTGTGTGTGGTGTGTGCTGTGTGTGTTGTGTGTGTGTGTGTGTGGTGTGTGTGTGTGTGTGTGTGTTGTGTGTGTGTGTGTGTGTGTGTGTGTGTGTGTGTGTGTGTGTGTGTGTGTGTGTGTGTGTGAGCCAGGAATAATAATATGAAAAATATGAAGAAAAAAAGCAAAAGCAACAAAAAAGTAATAAACAAGGGAATTAACAAATAAAATAAAACACAAGAAGAAGAGGAGGAGGAGGAGGAGGAGGAGGAGGAGGAGGAGGAGGAGGAGGAGGAGGAGGAGGAGGAGGAGGAGATGACAGGGTGTGCCATCAACATAATACTTGAACAGGTTTGGAGGAGGAGGAGGAGGAGGAGGAGGTTAAAACATGTTGCGCATTTAAGGTTCTTACAAGGTCAAAGCTGATGATGATGATAGTAGTAGTAGTAGTAGTAGTAGTAGTAGAGTAGTAGTAGTAGTAGTAGTAGTAGTAGTGGGGGTAGTAGTAGTAGTAGTACTTGTAGTTTATTTTAGTTTATAGAGTTTATTGCCAAATAACAATTATATACACATAAATAAATATATACACATTTTATAGGCATTAGTCTGCTGAGCATGAGCTCCTTAGCAGACATAAAATCAGATAACATAATCTAAATGCGAATACGATGACGGCAATAATTTACAAATAAAGATTAACATACTAAAATATAAACTCAGTGAAAACATGTTTTTTTATATAAAAAAAAAAGTACCTAAATTTCAGGAGCACAAATTTACTGTATTTTCATTTTCAATCTATAAGACCTTGACTTTGTAAATTATATAAATACTGTTTAAGTTTAAATTTAAATATATTGAGATTATTTGCTGTTTTGATATCATCTGGTAATGCGTTCCAAAATTTCGGGCCAAAACAATATATAGAAAATTTGTACAGTGTTGTTCTTGGTTGTGGACATAGCAAGTTAACATTGTTACCTCTGGTACCTAGGCTGTGATGAATAATTCTAAATATTTTTCTGTTGTTACTATTATCATTTAAATCATTATAAACAGTGAGAAGACAAAAATATTTAAGTAGTAATTCAAATTTTAGTAATTTTAACTCATTGAATAAAAAGGTGTAGAGTCATGTTCCTCTATATGTTAGGTTCTGATCCAGTTTCTTCTTGGGAGATGACACAAAATTGCTATTTTGAAGTTGNAAATGTTTTTTTTTTTTTTTTTTTTTTTTTTCCCCCCGAAATAACCAAGAAGTCCACCTAACACACCACACAAAAGCACAACGAACGAGGGCAGTGGATAGAGCTTTGGGGCCTGCTTTGGGTTAGCCGGTTCGAATTCACTGCTCCTTTCAATTCTCCTGTCCCGGGGTTTTTTCATAAAACAAATTCGGGCGGTTACTGCCCCCCTTTGGAAAAGGGTAAGGGTTGTGCACGGTGGGGTCCCAGCATTTCCCCAAAAAAATGGAAATCGGGGTAAACTCCGCACCGGGAGGGGGAAAACCGGGGCAATCCCCAAAAAACCCCCAAAAACCCCCCCAAAAAAACCCCAAAAAACCCAAAAAACACACACACACACAACCACAAAAACACACACACCACAAAACCACACACACACACACACCACACACAAAACCACCACAAACACCACACACCCCAAAACACACAACACACACACACCCACACCCCCACACTAAAAAAACCAAAAAAAACCCAAAAAAACCAAAAAAAAACACCACCACCCCAACCCCCACAAACAACAAAAAACAACAAAAAAAAAACAAACCAAAAAAAAAACACACCCCACCCCCCACCCCAAAAAACCCCCCCACCCCCAACCCCCCCCACCCCTTAAAAATCAAAAATTTTACCCTTGAAATTTCCTTTCTTTTTGTTTTTTTCCAGCCCCCACCCTTTTCCCCTCCCTTTTTAAAATTTCTAACCTTTACCTCTTTATCCTTTTCTTTTTTCCTTTCTCTCTCTTTTTCTTTTCCCCCTCTTTTTTCTCTCTCTCTCTCCTCTCTTATCTCTCTCCCCTCTCCCCTCTCTCTCTCTTCTCTCTCTTCTCTCTCTCTCCTTCTCTCCTCTCTCCCCTCTCTTCTCTCTCTTTCTAATAATAATATATATATATTAATAATAATTATATAATATATTTTCTCTCTCTCTATTATCTACATTATCTTCTATCTATTCCCATCTTTCTCTGTTTATCTTTCAAAACAAAAAATAGTGAAAGAAGAAAAAAAAAAGAAAAAAGAAAGAGAGAGAAAAAAAAAAGAAAAGGAGAGAGGGAGAAGGGGGAAAGGGGGGGGAGGATAGAGGGGAAAAGAGAGGGGGGAAAGGGGGGGGGGGAGAGGGAGAGAGGGGAAAGGGGGAGAGAAGGGGGAAAAGGGAGAAAAAAAAAGAGGGGGGGAAAAAAAAAAGAAAAGAGGGGGAAAAGGAAGGGAAGGGAAATTTGCGAAAAAATTTCCAGAAATGGAGGAGAGGCGGGAAAAACAAATTAATCGGCAACCCAGAGGGGGGGGGAGGATAGGGGGGGGGGGGGGAAAAAAACCAGGGGAAGGGGGGGGGGAAATGGGGTGGGTTTTTAAGGGAGGGGAGGAGTTTTAAAGAAGGAAACCCCCCCCCCCCCCCCCCCCTTTTTTTTTTTTTTTTTTTTCTTTTTTTCCCCCTTTTTTTTTTTTCCCCCCTTTTTTTTCCCCCTCCTCTCCCTCCTTCTCCCCCTTTTTCCCCCTTTTTCTTCCCCTTTTTTCCCCCCCCCAAAAAAAGGGTATTACTCCTTACGTTTTTTTTCAATTTAATCCAAACCCCAAAACTTTGCCCCCCCATCCGCAGGGGTTTGGCCGGGGGGGGTAAAAAATCCCCCCTTTTTTTTTTTTTTAAACCCCCCTAACATTGAAAAAGGGCTCCCCCTTCTTTCCCTATTTTTTTTTTTCTTCTTTGTCTTTAAAAAAAAAAACTTTTTTTTTCCCTATTCTTTTCCCTTTTTTTCTCTCTCTTTCTTTCTTTTTTTTTTTTTTCTTTTCTTTTTTTTTTTCCCCTTCTTTTTCTTTTTTCCAAAAATTTGTAAATTTTACAAAGGTTTTCCCCAAAATCACTTCTAAGTTCGGGGCCTTTTTTCGTTCATTTCGCAAAGGGGGGCGAGAACAGGGGGCCCCTTTTCCCCCCCAACCCCCTTTTTTTTTTCCCCCCCCTTCCCCCCCCCCCCCCCCTCCCCCCTCCACCCCCACCCCTTTTTTAATATTTGGGGGTTTTTTAAAAAATAAAATTTATTTATTTCCCCCCCTTTTTGGGAACCAAAATAAAATGCCCTAAAAATTTTAAGGGTTAGAAAAAATTTTTAAAAAAATAATTTTAAAAATAAAAATTTAAAAAATTTTAATAATAATTTGGAAATAAAATTTTTTTTCCGGTTGGTTCCCTTTTTTCCTTTTAAGTTGGGGAAAAAAATTTTTTCTTTTCTTCAAAAATTCCGTCCCTAACCCCCTCTCCCTCTCCTCCTTCCCCCCTTCCCCTCTCTCCCCTTTTCCCTCTCCCTCCCTTTTTTTTTTCCTTTTTCCCTTTTCCCCTTTTTTTCTTCCCCCCATTTCTTTCCCCCTTTTCCCCCCTTCCCCCCTTTTTTTTTTTTTTTTTTTTTTTTTTTTTTTTCTTTTTTTTTCCTCCCTGACGGAGGCACTGAAGGTTGAGAATAAATTTAATAATTAATAATAATAATAATAATAATATAATATATAATAATATAATAAAAGTATCCTTGGGTCCTTTTACCATAACAGTGTTATAAATCATCTTTTGTTGTTCCTACTCTCTCTCTCCTTCCTCTCTCTCGCTTCTCTTCTCTCTCTCTCTCTATCATCTCTCTCTCTTCTCTCTCTCCCACCTCTCTTCTCTCCTCTCTCTCTCTCTCTCTCTCTCTCTCTCTCTCTCTCTCTTCTCTCTCTCTCTCTCTCTCTCTCTCGTCTCTCTCTCTCTCTCTCTCTTCTCTCTCTCTCTCTCTCTCTCTCTCTCTCTCTCTCTCTCTTCTCTCTCTCTCTCTCTTCTCTCTCTCTCTCTCTCTCTCTCTCTCTCTTCTCTCTCTCTCTCTCTCTCTCTCTCTCTCTCTCTCTCTCTCTTCTCTCTCTCTCTCTCTCTCTCTCTCTTCTCTCTTCTCTCTCTCTCTCTCTCTCTCTCCTCTCTCTCTCTCTCTCTCTCTCTCTCTCTCTCTCTCTCTCTCTCTCTCTCTCTCTCTCTCTCCTCTCTCTCTCTCTCTCTCTCTCTCTCTCTCTCCTCTCTCTCTCTCTCTCTCTCTCTCCTCTCTCTCCTCTCTCTCTCTCTCTCTCTCTCTCTCTCTCTCTCTCTCTCTCTCTCTCTCTCTCTCTCTCATGATTTTAAGCAAGTACACCCTCTTGTATTAGGTTATTAAAGCAAAAAGAGAAAACGAGACAAGGTGCGCGCGGCCGTTCAAGAGCTAAAAACATGTTCAGTCTTTGGTTAGGCGTTCAACACTCATTTTGGGATTATTTTCGTCTTATTTATCATGTATTTTGAGCCGGCGTTGGTGATTTTCTCTCTCTCTCTCTCGCTCTCTTCTCTCTCTCTCTTCTCTCTCTCTCTCTCTCTCTCTCTCTCTCTCTCTCTCTCTCTCTCTCTCTCTCTCTCTCTCTCTCTCTCTCTCTCTCTCTCTCTCTCTCTCTCTCTCTCTCTCTCTCTCTCTCTTAATTACCTCCGCCAACGAAGTTGGAGGGGTTATGTTTTCACCCCGATCTGTCTGTCTGTCTGTCTGTTGTCTGTCTGTCTGGTCTGTCTGTCTGTTTGTCTGTCTTTTGTAGTGTACAGGATTTCTCGAAAAGTTGCGAATAGATTTGGACCAAACTCGGTATACCAAGTTTATTTGGTATAAGGAAGAACTGATTTAATTTTGGATGAAATCTATTGACAACTGTTGCCATGGACACCCAATTGATGAAATATTCGGCCGGAGGTATGCGCTCATACTGAGTGCATATATTTATATATATACGTATATTTGATGAAATATTCGGGCGGAGGTATGCGCTCTACTGAGTGCCCCCCCCCCCTAGTTTGTATCTGTCTTTGCCTCGTTCTCTCTCTCTCTCTCTCTCTCTCTCTCTCTCTCTCCTCTCTCTCTCTCTCTCTCTCTCTCTCTCCTCTCTCTCTCGCTCTAATGGATCTCCCGAGGTGAGGTATTCGACCACCTTCATTAACAGAGTAACAGAAAAGAAGAAAAGAAATTAAGACGGACTATTATTCGTCTCACAATGGTTGCTCTTGAATTCTTGCCTCGACTGCTAAAAGGGAAAACATTTGAGTCAGATTATTTAGCTCCTTGTTTGGGAGAAGTCATTAAGTGGCGAGGCAAGATTGGGCAAAAAAGAAGAGGTTGAAAATGTAGGAAAAGAAAACAAAGTACATACGTAAGAGGGTTTTGTTACGTTGTTTAAAGATATGCAAGAACACAAGCGTTACGAAGACTTGATCTTGTTAAGGGTAAAGAAATTGTATATCTTGGTTCGTGTTCTGTTTTTGTGTTTCGTCGTTAATGGATGTGGAAACCCTTGCTTAAAAGGACGAGTCTTGTTCAGAAAATTTTTTTAGCGTTATGTTTACTTTTTTTTCCCTTTCAAGAAAAGACATATTTGAAGTTCCTTTTTTTTTATACTTCGAGAAAAAAAAGAAAACATTTTTTTTTAAAAAATTTGAAGCCGCTTGTTGTTTTCATATAAATGTTTATAAAAGAAAATTTAAATTAATATGTTGAAAATAGAATTTTTAGTTAATTTTTATATTTAAAACTGAAACTGAGATGAGATTGTGTGTGTGTGTGTTGTGTGTGTGTGTGTGTGTTGTGTGTGTGTGTGTGTGTTGTTGTGTGTGTGTGTGTGTTTTGTGTGTGTTGTTGTGTGTGTGTGTGTGTGTGTGTGTGTGTGGTTGTGTGTGTGTGTGTGTGTGTGTGTGTGTGTGTGTGTGTGTGTGTGTGTGTGTGTGTGTGTGTGTGTGTGTGGGTGTGTGGTGTGTGGTGTGTGTGTGTGTGTTGTATGTATATTTTTTTTATCCTAATGTGTGTTGCCTTCGGAAAAATCGGTATTAAATAAAATATAACGAGCACTTCATATTTTTAGGAACAAAAAATGATCACCTAATAAGCTGTGTCATTATTGTTAATAAAAAACTATAAATAATCATTAATATTTCCAATACGCTTGTTTAAAGATCAGTACACTACAAAATTAGTAACTTACAACACACCAACACACAATCACACACGCACACACACACACTACACACACACACACCCCTACACACAAACACACACACACCACACACACACACAACACACACACACACACACACACACACGCACACACACACGCACACACACGACACACACACCTACACACACACACACCACACACACACACACCTACACACACACACACCACACACACACCTACACACACACCTACACACACACCCCACAAAACACACCACACACAACAAAACCACACACACACACACACACAACACACACACACACACACAACACCCAACCTACACACACACACCACACACACACACACACCCACACACAACACACACACACACACACACACACACACTCACACCACTTCCCCTACCCCCACACACACACTTACTCCCCCCTTTCCCCCACACACACAAACACACAAACATTCTGACTTGACCTCCCAGATATGCGGTTGGAATGTGTTTGTATATAAAAAAAAGGCAATAAAAGTCACCAATTAGCTTTGTCTCTTGTCTTAATTATGATTCAGACTCATACTTTCGTCGTCCTGGTTGAGGGGACGGTGGTCGGCGCTGACAGAAAGAAGGGCGGGCCGCATAATCCCGTTCTCTAAGCGATTATGTGGTTTCCGAGTGAAGACGCTTGGCTGTAGCTCCGAAACTAACCATATAGGCTTTTCTTAAAATACCCTCATTTTGATTCCCATACAAAGTTACATTCTATTGACAGGA
>JACEEZ010004710.1:2500-7500 GCA_016584305.1 Chionoecetes opilio | reverse complement strand
CGATCTGTTTAGAAGTTTTAAGTGGATAAAGGGATTTAATAAAGGAGAGGTAGGAAAAGTTCTTACGGCTTTTAACCAGGGTAGAACAAGAAGTAACGGATTCAAGCTGGAAAAGAGTAGATTTAGAAAGGAAATAGGGAAAAACTGGTTCACAAATAGGGTGGTGAATGAATGGAATGGTCTCAGTAGACAGGTAGTTAGTGCTGAGTCATTGGGGAGCTTTAAAGGGGAGCTGGATTGGTTCATGGATGGGGATGAAAGGTGGATGTAGGTAGTGTTAGGTGACAGGAACTACCACGTGTAGGCCTCGCGGCCTCTTGTAGCTTCCTTATTTTCTTATGTTCTTATGTTCTTCCTCATCCAATAAAGGTGACTCTTGTTCATCCAATTCTTGATCATTTACGGCAGGTGTGTGGTGTGAATACTCCTGGGCCTGCCATCCGAGCCCTGGAGCCCTATTACCTCCTACATGTGCTTATAGGCAGGCATATATATGTCAAAAAAAAAAAAAAAAAAAAAAAAGGGAGACAGAAAAATAAGGGACAGAAAAGGGAAATGGAGGGAGAAGAATTTAATGTATTTGGAAGAGGCAATGGCATTGCCTCTGGAAGGGGCAAGATGGAAGAGGCAAGAATTTAATGTATGCTGATGGTGATGATGGTGGTAGTGATGGTGGTCATAGTGGTGATGGTGGTAATAATGGTGGTAGTAATGATGATGGCGATGGTGAAGGAAGTTTATCACTTTATTCACTTAAGTTGCAATTCTAGTAATGTTTAAGCAATCTAAGCCCTTCATTTGACCTTCGCCTTCCCCCCCTCTTCCTCCCCCCCCCCACTCTCTCCGTTAGACAGATTCGTGGAGGTATGATACACGGTGAAGAGGAGAAGGAGGAGGAGGAGGAGGAGGAGAGGAGGAGGAGGAGAGGAGGAGGAGGAGGAGGAGGAGGAGGAGGAGGAGGAAGAGGAAGAGGAAGAGGAGGAGGAGGAGGAGGAGGAAGATTACATAGGAATACATAGGATTACATAGGAATAACAGACACCAGGAGACCTATTGGTCCATGACGAGGGTATCTGCTGCACTACATACTACTAACTATCAACTACTTGTAAGAAAACAGTTGGAAAATGATACCATGTCCCTAAAGAAGATAGGAACATGGAAGTTTCGTAGTGCAGAAAGATAGGGTATGAAATATACTAACTACAACTACCACTACCACTACAACTAATCGATCCGGGGGATTAAATATGAATTCGCAGGGCACTATCAATACCCATTTACTTTACAGTGCGCGTCAAGCCTGTTTTTAAATGTAGTTATTGTTATTGTGCTGGCTTCGACAACATTTGCTGGTAACTTGTTCCATCGCTCAAAGACTCTCACATTGAAATAATTTTTACGGAGATCAGTGATGCAACGTTGACCGTTTAGTTTTAAACCATTATTTCTTGTTGTCACTTGAGTTGAAAGCTCGAATAGGTTCTCTTGATTAATGACATCAAATCCTTTTAGGATCTTAAAGGTTTCTATCAAGTCCCCACGGATTCTACGATCCTTTAAGGAAAACATATTAAGTTTCCGTAGTCTCTCTTCATAAGATGAATTTCGCAGAGATGGAATTTGTTTGGTTGCTCTTCTTTGCACTGATTCCAATTTTGCTTGGTCTTTTACGAAACAGGGCGACCAGAATTGAACGGCATATTCCAAGTGCGGGAGGAGGAGGAGGAGGAGGAGGAGGAGGAGGAGGAATACATAGGAATAACAGACACCAGGAGACCTATTGGTCCATGACGAGGGTATCTGCTGAACTACATACTACTAACTATCAACTACATGTAAGAAAACAGTTGGAAAATGATACCATGTCCCTAATGAAGATAGGAACATGGAAGCTTCGTAGTGAAGAATGATAGGATATGAAATATACTAACTACAACTACCACTAACACTAATCGATCCGGGGGACTATAATAGAGGAGGAGAAGGATGAGGAGGATGAGGATTACATAGGATTACATAGGAATAACAGACACCAGGAGACCTATTGGTCCATGACGAGGGTATCTGCTGAAACTACATACTACTAACTATCAACTACATGTAAGAAAACAGTTGGAAAATGATACCATGTCCCTAAAAGATAGGAACATGGAAGTTTCGTAGTGCAGAAAGATAGGGTATGAAATATACTAACTACAACTACCACTACATAGATGACATCAAAACAGCAAATAATCTCTATATATTTAAATTTAAACTTAAACAGTATTTATATAATTTACAAAGTCAAGTTCTTATAGATTGAAAATGAAAATACAGTAAATTTGTGCTCCGGGAAATTTAGGTACTTTTTTTATATAAAAAAAAAGTTTTCACTGAGTTTATATTTTTGTATGTTAATCTTTATTTGTAAATTATTGCCGTCATCGTATTCGCATTTAGATTATTTTTAACTGATTTTTGTCTGCTAGGAGCTCAATGCTCAGCAGACTAATGCCTATAAAATGTGTATATATTATTTATGTGTATTAATTGTTTATTTGGCAATAAACTCTATAAACTATAAAAAAAAAAACTACCACTACAACTAATCGATACGGGGGGACTCAGATATGAAATCGCACTATCAATACCCTTTTAAACTTACAGTGCGCGTCAAGTTTGTTTTTAAATGTAGTTATTGTGCTGGCCGAAACATTTGCTGGTAACTTGTTCCATCGATCAACGACTCTAACATTGAAATAATTTTTACGGAGATCGGTGATGAAAACGTTGGACCGTTTAGTTTTAAACCATTATTTCTTGTTGTCACTTGAGGAGAAAAAAAAGCTCGAATAGGTTCTCTTGATTAAATGACATCAAATCCTTTTAGGATCTTAAAGGTTTCTATCAAGTCCCCACGGATTCTTCGATCCTTTAAGGAAAACATAATTAAGTTCCGCCAGCCCTCTCTTCATAAGATAAATTTTCGCAGGATGGAATTTGTTTGGTTGCTCTTCTTTGTACTGATTCCAATTTGGCTTGATCTTTTACGAAACAGGGCGACCAGAATTGAACGGCAATTCCAAGTCGGGCCTAACCAAGGACGTGTTAATTGTGTCATTATTTTCGGAGTTTTTATGTTCAAAGTTGCGTTTAATAAAGCCCAACATCATTTTGCCTTTTTACTGGCAGCTAGGCAATGCGGATGGTTTTCAGATCATTACTGATGAAGACACCTAAATCCTTTTCCTGCTGTACTTCAGTTAACGATTTATTTTGCATTTGATAGTTATTTTGAGGTTATCGTTGCCTATATGCATTACTTTACATTTATCGGAATTGAATTTTAATAGCCATTTTCACTCCAATCTGATAGTTTGTTGAGATCATTTTGTATGAGTTGCAGTTTTCTCTAGTATATGCTTTACCGCCAAATTTTGGTGTCATCTGCAAATTTCTATTTTAGATACAAGTCCGCAGTCCAGATCGTTGTATATATCAGAAAAAGAGTAGGACCCAAGACCGAGCCCTAGGCACCCCCTAGTAACATCTAACCAATCAGATGCCTCGCCATTTTTTACTAACCCTTTTGTTTCCCATTTGAAAGCCAATCGCCAATCCATGAACATAATTGCTCTCCTAAGCCATGTTGCCTTAGTTTGGTCAACAGTCGCTTATGGGGAACTGTATCGAAAGCTTTCGAAAATCAAGGTATATTACATCCGAGGGAATTTTAGCGTCCAGTTTGAATAAATGACATTAAAAAATCGAGTAGGTTTGTTAAGCAGGATCTTTTATTCGAAACCCATGCTGGGGGTTTAGTATTGAGTTATTTTCACGAGAAAAAGACACTTTTTTTAAATCTCGCAATATTTTCTCAAATAGTTTAACAATCAAAAAAAGTTAGACTAATTGGGCGATAATTATTTGGGTAGGCTCTTACCCTTTTTAAAATATCGGTGTCCACATTAGGCTAATTTCCACATACTGGGAAACATTTTTGTCCATTAGCGATTTATTGAGCATAATCTTTAACGGGGAGCGAAAGTTGACTGTGACATTCGCGAAGTAATCGCGGCGAAATTCTTTCCACCCCCACGGATTTTGCGGGGATTTTCTGCAATACTTTGATATTTCGTCTACTGTTATCTCTCCTATTTCCAAATCTATCACTTTCAAAGTCCCGCATATATGGTTACTGGTTTTCTGGTAATGGAGCTTCGTCTTCTTTAATAAATACCGCATTAAAGAAATTTATTGAGTACGAATGCCATGCTCTTATTATCATTTACCAAGATGTTATTCTTATCTTTCAGTGGCCCAATACTTGTTTGACGTTTTTCTTACTTCGAAAAGTATTGAAAAGAACCTTTTCGGTTTGATTTTTGGGTTCCTTTGCAATTTTTTCTTCATACTCGCGCTTTTTAGTCTTTAAATTTAAACCTTTGCAACGACGTTTTACGTCATTGTATTCTCTAGAATCGCAGTCCCATTTGATCGCTTGTAAAAATTTTTTACGCTCGTCGCTTACTGCCAATGATTTGTTGAATCTCATTAGTCATCCAACTGGGTTTGTTTATGTATTTAGACGTTTCCCCTTTTCATGGGAACAGGTATATCAACCCCCGATTGGAGTTTATTTGTGAATGTATTTTACCGTTTAGTAGGTCAATCCAATCAACTTCGCTTAGTACCCTGCTGATCTTCGTGAAATCTGCTTATTATAATTGGGAACTAATAACCGATTTTCTGTGATGTCTACATTGCAATTTATGCCGCATCTGATTAACCTGTGATCACTGTTTGCCAAAATGTTCACCTATATCGCAGTAATCATCAGATCAGTGTCGGTAGTGAAAACTAAATCTAGGATACTATTATCCCTTGTAGGCTCACGGACCACCTGATTTAAATATACTTCGTTTACCATATCAAGCAATCGGCGTACCTTCTCTATTAGCCAAAATTATTATTCCCGTTTATACGAGGTAGGTTAAAATCTCCACATATAATCG
>JACEEZ010004709.1:12500-15000 GCA_016584305.1 Chionoecetes opilio | reverse complement strand
ATAATATATAAAAATAATTAAAAATATATTTTATATATATAAAAAATAATTAATTAAAATATATTAAATTAAATAAAATATTTTAAAAAATATATAAATTAAATAAAATAAAAAATAAATAAATAATATAAAATATAAAAAAATATTAAATATAAAATTAAATAAATAAATATAAAAATATATAAAATATATTAAAAAAACAAAAAAAAATATATAAATATATATAAATATAATAATATATATAAAATAAAAAATATATTATATAAAAAATAATATTATATAAAAATTTAATATAATATAAGATATATATATAGTATATAATATACTATATACATATTATATCTATATATAATATGGGTGGGGTGGGTGGGTGGGTGTCGTGGGTGGGTGGGTGTGGGTGGCGTTGGGTGGGTGGTGGGTGGGGGTGGGGGTGGGGGAGTTGGGTGTGGGTGTGGGGGGTGTGGTGTGTGGGTGTGGCGTGGGGTGGGTGTGGGTTGTTTGGTGGGTGTGGGAGGTGGGTGGGTGGGTGAATTGGGGGTGGGTGGCTGGGTGCGTGCGCGCTCGCGCAAGGTCGGTTTGAGAGCTATCTGTAAACCAAACGACCTGTCCATAAGGAATAGCGTCTTGCTTGGGTAGTAGTGGAAAAACTAATATATATATATATATATAATATTAATATATTAGATAATATATTTATATATATATATTATATATATAATATTATATATATAATATATATATATATATAATATCTATTATTATATATATATATATGTTTATTCCCTACTACTACTACTTACTACTACTACTTACTACAGTACTTTGTCTACTTACTGTAGTAGATTACTACTACTACTACTAATACTAATACTAATAACTCCCACCCACCACCACCACCAATACTACTACCACCACCACCACCACTACCAACACTACTACCCACTACTACTACTACTGCTATACTACCAGGCTTGCGCGGATGATCTTACGCCAGAATCCGTTCATCGAGATTTACCGCGCAGATTTAAAGTTGCTTCCCAAGCGATAAAAAAAGCAAGAAGGCATTGAATCGTATGTAGGACAGCGCACGTATATCATCTGCACACTCACCGGTGTGTGGGAGGGAGGGTTTCCCTCCCTCTCCTCCCCCCATAGGGCGGTTGACAGTTGCATGATTTGAACTGTATAGCTGGCAGCGCACCTACATCCGTGTTTTTACCTGTGTTTGCTGGATTACATATGGTGGAAAAAAAAACATACGGATGGCACAACGATTAAGCAATCATTGATCTTTACAAGGATGGGAACAATAATAAGGAAATTTGCAAGCTTTAAAGGGACTAAAGCTTAGAACAGTGCAAAATTGATCCGCCGATTTAAGGTCTGGCGGAGAGGTGGAATCTCCCGCTCCCAAAAAACACTGGGAAACAAAAAAAACGTGTAACAGAAACCAGGAGCGTGTTAAGCGACAGCTTGATGCCAAATCCTAGCCTGCCAGACAGAGAACTGAAGGAGGAAAAACTCATACTCTTCTTGGTAATGTGTTCGGACTTCGTACGTGCAGTGAAACTTTGAAACGTGACCTTGGCTACAGCAGTGTATACTGGGCGCGGAATAAGCCACTGATAAATACCGCCAAAGGAAAAAAAAGGCTTCACTTTGCAAGAAATACAGAGATTGGCCTTCTCGACAAGTGGCGGCTGTGTGTGCGAGTGGACGAAAGCACATTTTGTGTGAGGGGAGGGGGACCAGAAAAAAGTGTACCGTCCCCCCGCTCAACCCCAACCGAGCCCCTCACACGAAAAACCAAAAAACACCCCCCCAGTAATTGGTGGGGGTTGCTTTTTTTCATGGTTTTGGAACTTATTTTTTTCCCCAAAGAAAAAACCTGTTAAAAAAGTGGTGTTTTTGATTTTTTAAATGACCACTGGAGGCCTCTTTGAAAAGACACAGGCACAGTTTTCCAACAGGATGGGCATCCGCCACACAGTGAGAGGGGATACAGTGGTTTGATGATTTGCGTTTGGGAAATGATGATGGCCAGGAAATTTCCCGAAAATTCACCCATAGAAAATTTTTTGGGCCCATTAAAGGAAAACTCCGCCACTAAAAAAAAACCTCACCTCCCAAGCTTGAAAAAGGAGCCCAAAAAGGGTTTGGGAAAAAAGGGTTTCCTTAAAATTTTTCTGACAGTTCCCGTCGCCCTTTAAAGGGTCATCAAGAGGGGGCTACCAAGAAATACTAACAAAAATTTTAATGTTATATTCACTTTTTTTTATAAACTGGTGGGGCATAGTTTTAAAAATTCCTTTCGGGGGCCGGGGCCCCAAAAGCAACTTAAACCCCCCTGGGGGTTTTTGGGGGCCGAAGGGCCCCAAACCCCCCGGGGGGGCCAAAAAAAGGGGCCCCCGGGTTTCCCAAAGGGGTTAAAAATTTTTATAAAATTTTAAATTTAATTAAATAAAATTTTTTTTTTTAATTTAAAAATTTTTTATTTTTA
>JACEEZ010004709.1:0-10000 GCA_016584305.1 Chionoecetes opilio | reverse complement strand
TCAATACCATTTCGTCTTATCTTCTTTATCTTATCTTCATTTGTTTCCCTATTTTTTCCATTATAAAAAAGTCTGTCAGTTTTATTTCACTTCTCTTTTTCACTCACCTCATGTCTATTCTCACATGTTTTTAAATTCAGTAAACTCATGTCATTCACCTGTCTTGTCATATCTTCCTTATTCACTCACTTATTTTTTGTATTTTCTTTACTATTTAAGAAGATCATGTCATTCGTTTCACCTATCACTATTTTTCATTTTCTAGTCACTTTACTTACACTCTCTCGACATCTTTGGGCACAACTCGTACCTTAAGCACTAACTTCATCCTTCCTTACCCGTCAGGGTGGCATGGTTGGTAGAGCCGTGAGCTCGCGTGCAGAGTCCCTGCATTCGGTCGCGGTTTTGGTCCACCAGGGTTTATCCTGGTGTGGTGGGGCTTTGGGATAGTCAATAACCCTTGTATTGGTACTGCAAAGTGTCTAGATTAGGATCAAAGTATCTTTTTTAAAGGATGGCCAAGGGCACACAAAAAATGGGGAACAAAAAGCCCGCTTAGTTCCCACCCCCTAAAAAAAACAGTAGAAAATAATATAAAAAAGAGGGTGACCCAATTTATTTTCGGGAGGTGTCTGTTACTCTTCTTTTGAAAAGTTTATCAAGGAAAGGGGAAAAAATAGAAACAGGAAGAGGTTCAGAGTTTACCGGGCAAAGGGAGAGGAGTAAGATACTGATCAACTCTTGCATTATAGTTAGTAAAAAATGTGGCTGAACCTCAAAAATTGCTAAAAAAAGGTTTTTTAATTTGGATATTGGGCATGAAAACCTCTTTTTCGGAAAAAAAAAAATTTCCCAAATTAACCTGCCAAAAGGGGTCAACGGCCCCACTGTAAAACCAACGGGGAAGATCTCCGACCCCCCGCCACAAACTTTTTTTCCTCCTCTTATCCATATAATTAAGCTAGGTCAATAATTTTACAAAAATGCATGACTAGTACTGCCATTACCTACAATTTTTTCAAAAGTGGTACATGTTTTGTGAAAAAAAAAAAAAACCGAAAATTAGAAATAAAAAAATTTTTTTGCATGAAAACCCCACACAGGCCCCCCCCAAGCCAGTTTGACATTTTCTTGGTGTTTTAATTTGTAATATGGGGAGTTTATAGCTAACAAAAAAATAACACCAGAAAAGACTAGCCCTGCCATTTTTTTCTGCTTTTTTATTTCTTTTAAAAATATGATAAAAAGGGAAAAAAAACAGACAAGTAGCCTTTTTTAAGGCAAAAATTTTTCACTTTAAATTTCCCCTGACATTTCAAAAAAAAATGGGTCCAAAATAAGTACAACTTACAAAAAGGGAATGGCATTGGTCGAATGCTGGGGCAAGGCTCGCATCCCCACAGAAAAAGTTCAGAAGGGACCAAAGAATTTTCTGTCAAAAAAAAAAATAGCACAGGTAATTTCATCATCTCAAGATTGGCTGTGGGATTGGGTGCAGTGGGGGCCTTTTGCAATCACCACAAAAGTTTGAACATAAGCCATTTTTTCCTGAACTGCATCTTGCGTATACACCCTGAAGTCAGTTACACCTAATTATAGCCAACAAATTACAGGACCAGGGAACGATGATGGTTTGAAATTTCCCATCTGAAAGTTTCCATCCCCACTCGTCATTTTTTTAGTGGTTTTTTCTATTTTTTTTTTCCTTTTTTCCTGTTTTTGGGAAGTAAACTCGAAGGCGTGGAAATTTCGTATGCCGTTGGTGGCAATGTTTTGCCCTCAACATATTTTTGAGCTTTTTACAACCTTTTCCTTAAAGCGCCTCGTGGGAGATGTTTGAGGGTTTCCCCATCTTACCATTGTACGGGACACAAAAGCCTTCCCCCCAGTTCAAAACCTTTTCGAACTGATCCTTGCAAACACTTTTCCAGTTTGGGGAGTTTCTTTGTTCATCCCTTTTCGGGGGGACGCTCCCTTCCCAATTCATGAACAGGGATGTAAAAACACAACCCAGTGTGCAGGATAAAAGAATGTTGGAAAAACCCACATTCCAAAGATTTCCCTCATCCTTTGATTTTTCCCAGACTTTCACATTTTTTTGCCTACCCTTTTGGTTTTGTGGCTGAATAGATATTGTAACCGTCATCTCTATGGCATAAAAAAACAAAAAGGGCCCAAATGGTCAGTGAACTGCTAAAAAGGGTTTCTCCTGTCGTGCCAGTTCTAACGTTTCCAATCAATACGTGCGTCTCCAGATGCAGGACTATTTTACAACCTATCCTCCAAACTTTTTCCCCAGCAAGTTGTGAAAAAATTTTTTTGTTTTTTGAACTAGGAAAACATTTTTTTTTAATTTTTAACACCTTTTTAGGGTCAGTAACACCAAAACACCAACAGGCCCTGTGGCGCCCGGTAGTCCGTCTTTAATGGAGGGACCACTTCAATCCACCCAAAGACAATGCATTTTTTTCCATATCTATTTGTGAATATCTGGGTTCGGGCACAGATCTCATAAATGTGTGCCCTTTTTTGCCATGGGGGGCTTTGAAGTAGTGTTTCCCCATCAAGAAAACTGGATTGAAGACGGGCCCTATTGTACAGGGGAAGTCAGTTCCCATATTGGTCTGCCAAAGCGGTTTTTTGCCTCTCCCGGCGTCCAAAGAATTAAAAAGTGCGGTGGGTAACCAAAAAACCCATATGGAAATTTTCTTCTGTGCTGAGTGAGGGTTTCTTGGAGATAGCACACAAGTCTCTGGAATGGGGTTTGGGGATCACTTAACTGTTTCATCTTTGGAGAAAAAATTTTGACCCAATGTAATTGCCTACCTTTCTTTAAAAGTTTACTCGGGACTTTTTTTTCCAACCATTGAACTAGAGTCTCTCCTAGGGAGTTTGCTTTGCCAACATTCCCTTTTTTGTCCCCAGTTACTCCATTTAAAAGCTGTGAAGGACGGATTTTCCGTAAAAGGGGTTAGTCGGGAAAAACGCAACGGCTTCCAGTATCCCCCCACATCTCGCTCTTTTTTGCTGAAGTAGCCTCCTGGTGCTGGTCACTAGTGCCATAACGAATCCGCTATTTCTTCTTGTAAAACTTATTTCAGCACCGTGGCAGGATAGCGCCAAAAAAATCGTAAATTTTCGCCCATTCCTCTGCAGAGTAAGACCTCCAACTCTTCATGCTTCTCATTAGCACCGCCAAAAAACCAGATCGTCGAAAAAGCCCCCCTTAGCGATACTCCGTTAATACTGGAACCCTTCAAAAAATTTCTGGTACATTTCAGGATGGTTTGTCGGCAGCCCCTCCTTTGCTGCAAGTAAAGTGGGGGCCGATTTTGCATATAGGAGGGTTCCTGCGCAGCAAATAGCAGCTTTTCCTTACAGCGTAAGGGTGCAATTCCCCTTTCCCCGGTGCGCTCTCCTTTGATAAAAAATTTGCAGGATTTTTCACCTTCAAGGTTTTAAACCAAAATTTTTGCTTTTCCCGGGGGTAGCCTCGCATCCTTCACAGGGTTTGTTTCTCTTTTAAACCTGGTCACAGACTCTGATGACAGAACTTTACCAAAGCTCTCCCATCAGGAACCCTTCAATCCCCCAGTTCCCTTCAGGTTTTTCTTTGAGGAAAGCCTTCGCATCAGTTTGGGTTATCACCTCAGGACATGTGAAAATGGCAAATCATGGTTTTCGCAAACAAAATAGCATTCAGACAGCAAAACTAAGAAGTGAGCACGAATGGCTATTGCAATTGTTTTGCCACTTTCATGTGCTTGACTGGTTTTCAGCAACAAAGTTCAAAAGTTCTTGCAATCCAAAACCTGTCATCAAATAAAAATTGACCCCACAAGCTCATCTGGTATGGAGCCCACCAAGTCGCAAGACAAATGATTTCAGGGGAGGAACTAGGTGGGGATCATTTTCATCATTGCTTGTACCAAGTGGCTGATCAATTTTAGAATGGGTGTTATGTTTTTTTTTCCGGGCTAAATCACTAAGAACAAACTTTTGAGTCCCGGGGTTGGGGTTACCAGGGTCCATGCGTCATTGCAAAAAAACTGGGGTATTCCAGGAATTTTTCCTTTGTGCAGACTGATAAGGCCTGACCATGCGGGTTGGACGGATGTAAAATTAAAAAAACCCCCAAAAGGGATTTAAACATTTGCAGGGGAATCGAACAACTTTTTTGGCCCTGGAGCTTTTAAGTCACTGGTGGTTTTTTGGGGGCTGTGAATCTAGGTAGTGATTTTGACCCTTCCAACCCTTATTATTTTCTAAAAAGGCCCTGAATCCTGGAATGGTTTTGTTTTAACTTTCCCGGGCGTAAAGATCTATGTGCCCATACCGGGGAATTTGTTGAATCCATCAATACTCCAATTTATGGTCACATTACAGTCCTCAAAAATTTTTAATTTTCAACGGGGAGAGAGTTTCAGCCCCAAATGACCAAAAGCACCTGTTTCGAATTTCTGGATTTCCGAGAAAAATAAAGAAGCCAGTTTATTCAGAGTCAATTAAGAACCCGACCCAAATTGGTCATGCATTTCACTGCAAAACCAAACGAAAAAGGTGCAGGAGAAAACTCGGGTTAGCAGCCTGCTTATCGCTGACCAATGATGAAATTTTTAAATCATTGTCTTTGCCTGCAAAATATTTTCCTGAGAAAGAAACAAGTTTGGAACAATAAAAGAATCGCATCCTTTTCAAGATCTTTAGACGGGTAATATTTTTAACGTCGGTAGTTTTAATGTCATTCTTGATAGCTTGGCTGCCGTCTCATGATTCAATGGCCTCGATTCGAATGTCGTTGAGCGGCTCTGTGCATAAAATTAGGAGAAACATTTTGCTGACTTAAGAAGGTAAAAACATTATTTTTCCCATTAATTCAGTCACAATGATTCGTTTTTAAAATGTTTTTTAGCAATCGAGTTTTATGAGAAAAACCTGTAGGTTCAAACCAGTGTCCTCGAGAATTTCCCCATTTTTTAACAAAACGACAAGGGTAAGTTGCTCCTCGTTTTTTGCTGAAAATATTTAGCAATTTCCGAAATGCCGTTTTTCTCTCTGAATCCTCGGTCTACCAAGGGTTTTTTTCTAAAGAATCAGCGAAGAGAATGCTGGGAATGTTTTTTTTGGAATCAAAGTTTTTCAAAACATGTTTTGGATAAAGGCTTCTTCTGAAAAAACCCGGTCACCTACAGAAAACCCCTTCTACCCTTTTAAAAGTGGATGCCCAGCCATAATTTTCGGACTTCTCACAAACTTTTTAACACTCTGTCCCAAAAATCAATAGTTTTACATGGGAAACATAAAAAAATTTTCTTTCTACAGTTTTGCTCCAGAACCACAAAAAAGACAAAGTTTCCTTAAAAGTTAAAACACACAAAAAAGCGGCTTAAACGGATGGCATTTTTTATGGGGGGGACCGTTTTTTTTTGGTCAATTTCTATGTATTGGGGTTTACCAAAGCGTCTGATTTTTTGGAAGGACGTTTACAATCGAATTTTGATCTTCTCCCACGTTGTTTTCAAAAGCTTGTTTAAAGGAATCGTTTTCCCTTTTTGGTGACGAGAATGTTTTTTATATGGCCCCTTCATTGTTTTCAAAAGCACACTTCGCATCATAATTTTCGTACTTCAGTTTGGCCCCCCTGAAATAAATATAACAGAATATTTGATCCTAATAAAAATTAAAAAGGGTAACTATAGATTAGAAAAAAGGGGATATATTTATATAAAGTAATATATTTAAATTTTTTACTACACAACTTTCAAATTTTAACTAAAATTTACCTTGGGGGGATTGTAAAATCCAGGACTAGGGAACCCAAAATATTTAAAAGCCAAAGTCAAATTTTTGCTACCAAAAAGTTATTTTAATTTAAATTTTTTTTATTTTAAGGGCCAATTGGACAAAGAAAAAGAAACCCCCCTATCGTGGGCCCCTTAAATTAAAAGTATGAACTGCGAATTCAACAGTCTTGTGGGTTGTGTCATATTTGT
This sequence comes from Chionoecetes opilio, assembly GCA_016584305.1. Taxonomy (NCBI): domain Eukaryota; kingdom Metazoa; phylum Arthropoda; class Malacostraca; order Decapoda; family Majidae; genus Chionoecetes; species Chionoecetes opilio. Next base: position 4,007 of record JACEEZ010004709.1, on the reverse strand, counting down.
TTTCGGCAAACCCGTGTATGTTTAGAATCTGCCAAAAAATAAAAGGTGAGAATGAAGTTGCGCTGTTTTGTCTGAAAGACTATTTCACAGCAGAAATATAAAAAAAAAAAGAGAGTGGACGAAATGGAGAAAATATAAAAGGGAAAACAGAGATAGGGGGTTAAAAGGGAAATAAAGCTGGGTAGAGTCTTGCCAAATGATGGCGCCCGGACCCCTTTTCGGTTTAATTTTTTTGCACAAAAACTACTGTACCAATTTTTATAAATTTATGGTAATGGCATACCTAGAGCATTTGGTGTAAAAAAAATTATTTATAGCTTAATTTTTAGGATAAAGGAGGAAAAAAAAAGTTTTTTGGCGGCGGGTCGAGATCTTCCCCCTTTTGGATTTTACGATGGCGGCCCTTGACCCCCTTTGGCAAGGTTTTAAATTTTTGGGAAATTTTTTTTTTTCCGAAAAAGAGGGTTTTCTGCCCAATATCCAAGTTAAAAACCTTTGTTAGAATTTTTTTGAGGTTCGCCAAAAAAACAGTAGATTGAGGGCTTTAGGAAGATGGACGAAAAGGGAGAGAATAGTAGAAAGTCTTGTGCAGCGAGGCCGCGGGAGGGAGGGAGGGATGCAGTTTGCAATTCAGAAGAGCATGAGCATGAAATAAAGGTGAAGAGAGCAAGAGAAGCAGCATTGCGTCGGTGATTTAAAGGTTGAAGACGTCAGTGAGGACTGGGATCAGGAGTTTAGAACGAAAACCTTTTGACTCAAAACCGTTTAGGGGGAGCGTATGGTGGATCCCCCAAAATGTGAGACATACTCCAACAGGGGAATAAGCCCCTGTAGGGGAGAAACAATTGGGAGGGAGAAAAAAAAAGGACGCAGCGCCCAGGACACCCAACTTTTAGAAGTTTTAGAAGAGATAAAAGGAGATTTCCCGTTAGTTTTTAGTAAAGGATAGTCCTAGAATTTTTCATTTTAGAAGAGGGAAGTTTTAGTGTCATTGAAGAAAAGGGGTAGTTATTTTTGGGAGGTTTTGTCGGAGGGAAAGGTTTAAAAATTGGGGTTTTTTAGGCTTGAACAAAACAAGGTTTGCTTTGCTCCAAACAGAAATTATAGAAAGATAAAGTTAGGCGCTGGTGGAAACTCCCGGAAACCCTTATTCCTGTTGAGTTGGACGTCTAATAACGACGTTGAAAAATGCAGGGTAAATCATCAGCGAGGAGTGGATGGGTTTGAGTTGACTTTGAAGAAAAAATGAATAAAAAAAGAGAGTGGGTGATAGGCAAAACCCTGGTGAACACCATAAAGATAGATTTTGGAGAAGAAAAATTCCCTTACAGTGCTGCAATAAACGGGGTTTTAAAGGAAACTTAAAAAATGAAGGGACAGAGAGAATGATAAAACCGAATGATGGGGATTTAGAAAATTTAAAAATTTTTGGCCCGACCTTTTTCAAAAACTTTGATATGTCAAGGGCAACAGAAAAGTTTCACCCAAACCCTAAAGGGGGAGACCCAAAATTCAGTTAGGAAAGCTAAAGATCGCCAGTAGTCGCCCCTTTTCGGGGAAAACCCTATGACGCAAAAAGAAGATTTTTTGAGATAGAGTTAAGAATCTTTTATTTAAATATAGATTCAAAAACTTTAGAAAGGGAGGGAATCAAAGCTATGGACGGTTTGTTTAAAGGATTAGAACGGGCACCCTTTTTTGGAAAGTTGGGTGTGACAAAACTTCCCCAAAAAAGGAAAGGTGGAAGAGATAACAAAACGGAAAAATTTGACCAGGCAGGGTGCAAGCACAGAAGCACCGTTTTTGGAATAATGGGAGGGATCCGTCAGGACCGTAAGCCCTTGAGTCTAGGCCAGAAAGGGGAAAGAAACACATTTCGGGAAAGGGTCTTAATGACAGGCATAAAAATTTGTCGTGGTGGAGGAGAAGGAGGAAAAAAGCCCTTTATCAAAGAGTGGAATTTTTGCAAAGGTTTTGGGGAGAGTTCAGCTTTAGAAAAGATGAGCAGCTGTGGAGCCCTCGGGTGAAGCATAGGAGGGGAAAGATAAAAAGAAAAATTGGGGAGAGGTTTTTGCTAGATGCCAGAATCACGAGAGGAATTTGACAGAAAGATTTTTACATTTTTACGATGAAAGGTTTTTGGGAAGTTTAAGTAAAGATTTTGGGATGATTAGGGCAGAAAATATAAACATAGTTTTAGGGATGGATTTATTTTACTCCTTCCCTTTATATACATTTTACTACCTTCACGTCATAATAAACCTCGGCACTTTATCACATTTTCAAAAAAACACCATAACCGAGAGCCTGTGTATCCCGTCTCACCTCACCCCCGCATAACAACCTCACAAAATTTACATTTTTTAGTAATTAACCTCACAAATTTTTACCTAAAATATATACTATCTGAAAATTTTTCCCTTTTTTTCCCCTTGATTTCACCCCCTGATTTATTGGGTTGGTCAACTTTTAAAAATTGCACGTACCCCAAAAATTTACAACCCAAATTTTACCCATAAATTCAACCCAAATTCATTTTTCCATCTTTTCGTCCCTAAACATACAAATACATAAAACTTGAGACCCTCCACGGGCTACCCTTTAGATCCCTTAAATAAACTTAAATTCACAATTTCCTTTAAAAATACCTTAAATTTAACCAGATCCCACCTTTGCCCGTTTTCCCAAAAGGGGTCTATTAGTTTCCACACCTAACCAAAGCCACACTGAGGTCAAATTAATCCCCCGGTGAAGGAGGTGTGTGGAAGGGACAGGTTAGGCAAAACTGTATGCATTATGAAGTTTAAGCTTTTAATTTTATATGTTTGTTCATTTAAATTTTTAGGAAAATATATGAATCAACAGCTAGAAAAAAATTTAAAAAAAAAACGTTATTTTTGCTATTATTCAATCGCTATTGTTAATAACGTTATTATGTGGTAATTACCCCCGTAAGATACCTGCTACCGGTTTTCATTACCTGTATTTTTTGAACTCATGCTTTTTTTATTGAAAAACATTAATCTTTCAACAGTAAGTCAATAGAGGTTATTAAATGGTATGCGTTTTGGGGTGTGTGTGTGTGTGTGGGTGTGTGCGGTGGGTTGCGGTGGTGTGTCTGTGCTCCCCTGTGTGGGGTGTGGGTGTGGGGGGGTGTGATACATAGTTGATTTAATCAAACACTCTTTTTCATATATTTAAAAAATAATTTTTCCAAATAAAAAAATAAGTTCTCGACTAAAACACACACACAACACCATACACACGCACACACGCCCACACCACAACGCACCCCACGCACACACCCCACATACAAAAACACGTTTCAATCTATACAATCACGTGTTAATAACTAGTAAAAAAAGGGTTTAATAATGTAATTTTAACAAAGCTTTCGGATAAATTGATTATACATTTTCCATTTTTAAGGGAAAGGAGAAAATACGATTTTTTTTTTTCTCTCTCTCTCTCTCTCTCTCTCTCTCTCCTCTCTCTCTCTCTCCCTCTCTCTCTCTCTTCCCCTCTCTCTCTCTCTTCCTCTCCTCTCTCCTCTCTCTCCTCTTCTTTTCTCTCCTCCTCTCTCTCCTCTCTCTCTCTTTCTCTCTCCTCTCTTTTCTCTCTCCCTCCCTCCTCTCTCTCTCTTCTCTCTTCTCTCTCTCTCTTCTCTCTCTCCTCTCTCTCTCCTCTCCTTTTCTCTTCTCTCTCTTTCTCTTCCCCTTCCCCTCTCTCCTCTCTCTCTCTCTCTCTCCTCTCTCCTCCTCTCCTCTCCCTCCTCTTTCTCTCTTCTCCTCTCTCATCCCCCTCTCTTCTCTTTCTCCTCCCCTCTATTCTTCTTTCTTTCCCTTTTCCCTTCTTTATTTTTAATAGTAACAGTTTTAAAGGTTTCATCCCAACTCCCCCTTTAAGTCTGACCTGGTTCTTTTAATGTCCCCTTTTAAATCACTCGGCTTTAAAATTTTTTCCCCATATCCGGGGGGTTGGGGTTTTAATTTGCCTCTAAAATTTTC
>JACEEZ010004708.1:0-12116 GCA_016584305.1 Chionoecetes opilio | reverse complement strand
AATGGTCCCATGCCATTCCAATTCCTTTGTATGACCGTTGGACATGCTCGCCTTTCATGAATCTCTCCAGGATTTCTCCTTTCATTTTCTCCATAGATCTGAAGCTATCCCTGATATCAGCCCAAAATCTTGCATAATTTGAAATGTGCCCTGATGAAAAAGAAGTAAGGATCATTTCATTCACAGCCCATAAATGTAGAGCTTAATTCCCCCTCCCGTTCAGCCCGCCACGAAGTTTCTCATGAGAAAGACTGGCAAGATCAGATTGTTCACCCAGTCTTTGCTGTGCGACTGACTTTGCTTCATAGACAGTTTGTCAAGAATTTTCTTCCTATGAATTGACGGGAGCTAAGTGTGTTCCGAAGGATTTCTTTTTACCAACAGACGTAGGGCCCTAGTGTTTCTGTGGATATTTTTTGCCAGTTCAGCATCTTGGTAACACCCCAAAAGCTGCCTTCATGATATCCTCAAGACCACTATTATTCATGAGAAACAACAGCCCAACAAAAAACTCATGAGAAAGTGCATGCCCCCCAAGCCTGTTGATTAAATCATCACCAAAACTTGTGACCTTTTGACCTCCTATGACCTTATTGTTGAACGAATTCATATATCATTAGTTTGAGGTGTTTACAGCTAATCAATACAAACCTTTTGGTAGTAAAAACATTGTCAAAGGTCTGTAATTGTGTGATCTATGCCCGTTTATTATTACCCCTACCTCAAATTTTCAGCCCCAAAAAACAGTGTTTTCCCATTCTTATCTCCAGTCGTCATTTTTGCAAAATTCTCAAGGATACAAAAGTTGCACCCGACAGTTTCCCAAAAAATAGAGGTTTCAGGCTATAAAAATTCGCAAAGAACAATTTGCACCGCAAATTCAAAGGTTCGGCCTAAAATTGGGGCTTGGCCACCGACTCATTTGTTATTTTTTGAGCAAGGCATGTTGCAAGGATATTGTTGCAGAACTTGCGGTTTCACCAATTTTAGCTTCATTTCTTTATTCTGTCTCGTCGCTCCTATTTTGGCCTTTGGCCCGGAAAAAGAGGCTGGGTAATGAGGTAACCGGCGCCATCTTGTGCCCTGCAAAATAACCGCTTGGAGTATTATCATTGGGCTTACATGATTTTATCGTTCATAAAAAGAGGGTGTACGGGGATCAACGCGCAAACGTTTGCACTGTTCATAAATCATTTTGGCGCATCACTCGCCGATCAAGGATAAATAAAGGAGAGTAGGAAAAGTTTTACGGCTAGTAACCGGGGTAGAACAAGAAGTAACCGATTTCAAGCTGGAAAAAAGCGTAGATTTAAAAAAAGAAATAGGGAAAACCGGGTTCACAAATAGGGTGGAAAATGATTGGAATGAACTCAGTAGACAGGTTAGTTAGTGCGGGGTTATTAGAGAACTTTAAAAGGAGTCTGGATAGGTTATGGATGGGGAATGAAAGGTGGATGTAGGTAAGTTGAGTAACAGGAACTACCTCGTGTAGGTCTCATGGTCTCTTGTCCCTTCCTTATTATTTATGTTTTCCCAAAACGCTGTTCATTAATGACTGAGATCGCATCTAGAGGCAGCAAATGAGACGGAAAGATTGTATTTAACTGATTATTTGATAATAATAGATTTTGATAACAATAAAATCAAATAGATTTTTGCAAAAATAGAAATTACAAAGTAAATAAATTTAAAGCCATGTCTATGAAATTATTATTTATAGAATGTATATGCCTGTCATTTCACGCATGCAGTCACCACCAGAATGTTGGCTCAACGTGTAATTGACTGTTGTTTCATATGTGTGAATATCATCACACATATAAAAAAAAATAATGATGTATTATTAGCAACCCCAGAGCGTGAAAATTATTATCTTGAGTGTACCTGGAATGATGGGTTTACAAAACCCCCACGCCCAGTGATTACCCACCACCTGCACACTTCAGCCCTGCAGACACGGGGGAAAAATCGTAATTTTTCTTTAACTGCCAAAACGGATAATTCCAGCCTCGTGTGGGAAATGAAAAAAACTTGTTTACCTGACGTGTGATCAGGTAGGATGGAAAATGAAGCAATTTTTGTTCAGGTTAGCATTTTTGTGGGCATCAAAAAGCCCCAAACAGGTACATCAAGCTGTTTCCTGAATATCCCTGTTTCTAAGAATCTCAATACGCTTGCAAGCTAGATTTTATCAATTAGTATATATTTATACATAAAGTTATATATTTTATGTATAATTTTTATAAGGGATATATTTATAGTATATGGGATAATATTTTTATAGTTTTTTTTATAGTATATATATATATTATATACTATATATATATTTATTACATATATTATATATTTATATATATATTTATTTTTTTAATATTATATTATATGGGGGATATAATTATCAATATATACTCCACAGTATTTCATATTCAGTGAGACTGAACATGATTTAACTTTTTTAAATTCATATTTATTCATCTGAAATCGTTTACGCAAAAATATTTTTTCTCAGATATGGTGTTTGCCTATTCGTGTCTCCGAGCAATAAAAAAACACCGGTGGCAGCTGCAGTTCCGAGAATCATTAGAGGCAAACATTTTCCCCATTGCCCCTGGAGCTGTATCTAACCCGGGCGCGCGTCGAGTGGTCTTGTTGCTCGATATTCCAAAAAATTTACGAAACATTTTGCAGTGATCATAATGTTGCCGCTATTTCGCCTATCATTATCTCCAATATTAATGATGACCTAATGTTGCATAACTTTTATTCGCTATCACACTGTGCATGAGCCTAGCTAAGTTGCGTGGCATGCGAACTACAAAGGATATACGTACTTGCTCGTAACGTTTTTGTTACATGTATATGAAAAACAAATTATCAGCGACCCACTTCGTGATGCGGTAAATGACTATACCTGCAGACGCCGTCCATTGGGTACGTATGAGCGTTTCTGGATCTGTTTCTCTGCCTATAACCTGCCTGAGGGCGTGATATAAATGCACTCATATTGTCACGCAAATAACGGGGTTGCGTAAACACGAATCAGGGAAAAGTATTTGCACGCGTGGGGCTCTTAGGGTGGATTTCCCGCAAAATACTGTTGCAACACGCCTCTACTAACACTGCTACTCGTGTATAGAGCTTGACACTGCATCTTGCGGACGTCTTTTTTATGCATTGTTCTTCTTGAATTTTGTAATGTTTCGTTTACTTTCTTGTGCATTTATTTGTCACTTTTTTAGGGTTTCTAAAATGGTGACATCGTTTGAGTATTCTATATTTTTTTTTACTTCACAAGTAGTCTTCAATAATGTTTTTTTTAAAGTGAATTTAAAAAGTGCAATGTTTATCCTTATAACATTCTTTTAGGAACGATCTGTTGTAAAACCAATTTAAAAATTTGAAGGAAGTAAAATATGTATAAACATGTTTTCTTGCTTTTTTTGCTCAACTCACTGTAAACTCCATCAGTTTTACTTGCATTAAATTTTCAATCACTGTTTCCAAATAACCACACTTTCCTATCTTTTATTGATAACACGTACCATTAAGGAAAAATGTAGGTCAAACATGCTATTAGGTAACTGTGAAAACTGGCGCCGTGACGGGTGATGCATGCTCCCTATATACTACAGGAGAGTGATTTCTCTGGAGAGCTATCAGAGGCTCACCCGTCACGGCGCCAGTTTTGCAACAGTTTTACATTCCTAGTCATTTTGACCACCTACCTTTTTCTTATTGGTACGTGCTACATACCAAAAGATAGGAAAAGTGTGGGGAGTTTGAAACAGTGATTTGAAAATTTAATGCAAGTAAAATGATGGAGTTACAGTGAGTTGAAGCAAAAAAGCAAGACAAAATGTTTTATACACTATTTTTACTTTCCTTCAATTATCTTAATATTGGTGTAGTCTTACTGTAATTTTTTTATGCTCATGATATGCAGCAATGTATATGAACACGATGGTAGGCTGTGTTCCTAATATCATCTGGTAGCTTGGTAATATCGGGTAGGAGTACAACATTTCAATGCACTGAAAACCTGAAATCTGCCTACACTTGTGATACTCAGTCATGACTTTATTTTTTATCCTATTGAGTTATGAATAGCATGTTATTGTTGAACAATCACTGCCTGATTTACTGATACAAACAAAATAGGCCTATCTTGTATAATAGGTGAGTAAGCAAAGAAATATGATATTTTTCTGAGTCAACGCAAGGGTGTTTGGTAGCGACGCGGCAAAATACACCACCATCACCACCCAGCAAGAGTACATCAGCCAATCAGCGTCGTCCTTACATACTCGGGTAGGCATCGAACAGTCCCAGCCCAGGAATCAAGCTTAAGTGAATAGAATATAGTGGCGCATCTATGTGCCCGTCAAAGGGCCAAAGTGTGTGTTGCGCGAGATCATGGGTGTCCGTGGAGGCGTTCGGAATTTTTGGTTGTTCAGATATGGCAACCCTAGATAAGGTAGTATAATTATGAAGCCCTGCAAGTCTGACTTGGTTGGAACTGCTCGTATGTCTCAGTCTATATAAGCTACCCATCAAATATCTCAATTTTATGAGTAAAGGATTTTTCATAGAAATGTTATTGTTATCTTAAAATATTTCACCTACTCCCTAATAGAGTACTTTCTAATTTTCCATGATAAACTTGAGGAATGTGCATAGGCTAAGTCTGAGAATTTACGTAAATAAACTTTTTTGTTGGAAATTTTCCAGTCATGGTCACCTCCACTAGTTTTTGGGGGGGAACTTGGCCCCCCCTGTAAAAATGTCCGGGTGGCGCTACTGTGGGGGGAAAAGAGGGGGAGGGGGAGGATTGCGTATGATTTGAGGTTTGTTTGCCCTTTCCCCTGCAAGGGAATTGCTGTTGCCTAGTTTCTTTCTACCTATATAACATCAGATCAGGCTATAGCCATGGCGTGCTACGGGGGCACGTGCCCCCTCCCCCAATCAAATCTGGAGCCCCCCGGTGTCCCTCCCCTAGCCATGGTTGCCGTAATTGGTTTGGACCTGTGACTAACGATTATGCCCTTATACCCTTGTATGTGGCATCAGAATGCCCCTTAGCCTCGCTTGCCATAGTCTTCCTCCCCATACACAGCTGTGCCCAACCCAGGTCCCCTCATTGATATATACTTAGCTACGCCACTGACAGTCAATTATATTGTACTTGTAGTAGAAATACACAATTCAGAAGTTTATGGGACCTAAATATATTATAACTGAAACGATAGTTCAAGGGGGATAACCCTTATTGAGTCGTTAGTTCAGTCACATTTAGAAATAATATTAAATGAGCAACATACATGATGAAAACCTTTCCTTGGTCGTATAAAAAGAAATATGTACACTTAACATTTTTTGTCGTAGTAAAACGCCGAGACGTTCCGGGGAATCAGAGGTGACTGCAGCTCGACAACGCCCACGTCCATTACTTCAAGTGGGATGTGTAGGCCATCAAACCACCCCTTAAGGGACGTCACCATACCTTAAGGGACGTCACTAAATCTTAAGGGTCCGTCCACAAACCTTAAGGGACGTCAACCAACCTTAAGGTACGTCACCAAAAAACCTTAAGGCGTCATCAAACCTTTAAGGGACGTCACCAAAACCCAAAAGGGACGCCCCAAAAATTTTCAAAGGACTTGAAAACCTTAAGGGACGTCCCCAAAACCCCAAAAGGGGACTAAACCAAATTTTCCCGGGGGACTCCCAAACTTAAAGGAAACGTAAAACCAAACCCTAAGGGACGTCCCCAAAATTTAAAGGGGACGTCACCAAACCCTTAAAGGGGAACGTTCCAAAAACCCTAAGGGACATCCCCAAAAATTTTCCCAAGGGGACGTCCCCAAACCTTTAAGGGACGTCCCCAAAACCTTTCAAAAGTTTGGGGTGGTGTCCAAGTAAATGGGGACTCACGCCTTAAAAGGTCCGTCAAAATTTTTTCCCTTCTTCTTTTCTTCTTCCTCTCCTGCATTGTCTTGGAAACTTATTGTTGTTGTTTTTAATGCTATTTATCATAATTAAATTTTTGGGTCATTTTTTTCTTTCATTATGGTTATCATTTTTATTATACGGGGTAAAAAAAACATGTTTTGAAATTCGTCCGGGGTTTTTTCCAGCAAAATTAGAAAATTTTTGTGCTCGGACCAAAAAATGACGGGGGTTTTTTTTTCCCTAAATCAGGTCGGGTTTTTTTTTGCTCAAAAATTTAAAAAAAATCGATTTTTCGAAAAAAAAAATTTCTGCGATCACCCAGCTGAAAAAACCCCGGTGTTTTTTTTTCCTTTTTTTCCTCAAGAAAAAAAAGTCCGTATCCAAATTCTTTTCATTTTTTTATTTACCCCAATCAAATTTGAAAACCAAAATTTATCATAATATTATATAAGAATGACGTTAGGGTGACACAAATTCAGGTTCACGCATAAATGGGCTTTTTTTCTTCGATTCCCCGGTTGAGCACCTGGGTTTTTCTCTTTTCAGCGCCCAAAGGAAAAGTACCCGCCACCCATGACTGCGCCCCAACCCCCCCGGGTTTCCCCCTCTCCCCCTTTTGGGGCGCTGTCCTGAGGGAACCTTTCTCCCTGTCGTCGCTCATCCCCCCAAAGGGTTTTCAGGAAACTTCTCCATGTGGGGAAGAACGGGGAATTGAAATCTTAATACTCATCAAACACCCGATTTTTTGGAAGGCCTCTATCTGTTTGCTCCCGAGCCCGGGCGTGGTTTTGCTGCCTTGGGTTTTCCCCCGGGAATTTTGTTCACCACCGCAAAAACGATTTCCACGGGGCGCACTCTGGGCGTTTTTCATGGATTTTTTAAATTGTGTTCCTTTTAAATGGCTGCCTATCTGGGGGCCCTAAAATCCCGGGCCCTTTTCAGTTTTAAATGGTCAGCCCCGGAAAAGGGCCCGGCACGGGGTTTTTTAAAGCACCCCCCATCCTTGTCCAGGGGCCGCGTAAACTTTTTTCATTAACCCCAACTTCAAGTGAGCGGGGGGTTTAAATTTATTTTTCTCCCGGTAAACAAGAGGTTCTTTTTATGATGTTTCTCCCCCCAGGTACTAACTGCTCTCCCCGGCCCCCACTCTTTTTTTACATAGTGCTGGGCTCTGTCTCGACTGCCCCACTTCCAAAAAAAGCATGGGTCTTCGTAAACCCCGGGACTGCTGCCCAAAATTAAATTTTTCACCATCTTCAACCCAAACGCAAAATATCCTTTGGGGGGCTGCTCATTTTGGGGATTTTGTCGAGCACGTCCTTCACTGCTTCATATTTCTCTTTGAGATTTTGGGGGAGTGCGCAAGAGGATTGAGCAACCCGGGTTTTCCCGTTGTGGGAGGAGCACACACTTAAAGAGCCCCTTACAGTTTTCCCAATAAAGGGTCCCAAATCTCTCGGATCGTATTGAGAAGGGGGCCTTTTTTTAACAAGAAGACCCGGCGACATCTGGGCAGTACCGAGGTTTTCCCCCTTTGGCAGAAGTAGCCCTTTAGGCCTCATCCTTTTCAAACGAAAAAAAGTGATACGCGCGTCCTTGCCAAGTAGTTTTTTCTCTTTGAGTCTGGGGGCCCAACGGGCCTCGGGGGAAAATCTTCGAAAACTGAGATCCCAAACCAGTCTTTAAAGCTCACATTTTTAAAAAGGGCTGCGGACTATTTGTGTTTCATACTCGTCTTTTTGTTTTTCCTCGCTCGCCCTTACTGGGGGCCTCGTCGTCGCTGTGGGGAAGCTCTGTAAAACGCGGGTTTACGGGAATTTTTTTCGCATGAGCCAGGGGGAGACGGCGGCAGAGGGAAGGTCGGGGAACTGGAGGCTGTGCCGTTTCTTCCGGTTAAATGCCTTTAAAGTATTGATGGCGCAAAAGTAACAACCGTTTCCCAGGGTCAAACGGCTCCCCCCAAAACCATCGGAACCCCAAAACTTTAAGTGAAGTTTTCGCCCCCTTTTCGTCCCCCCGGAGGTTTTTCCCCACGCACGTCTTGCACACCGGGGGGTCCCCGGGGGGGGCCCAGGACTTATTTTGGGTTCCCCACCCTTGATTTTAAAAGTAAGCCCCGTAGGCGGCTTCACAAATCCGTGATGTTCTTCCTGTCCCCTGACAGCGTGTATTGTCCGCAGGGTGTAGAGAAAACGTCAGGGTTTTCTGCAAGGGGCCTCGCGCCGAACCCCTCAAAAATAAACTGAAAGAAAAAAAAAAGATGCAGCCCCCGTGGGCGAAAAATGAAATTTAGAAATTTTGAAAATTTTGAAAAATTTTGAAAAGGGGTAATGGTGAGACAGGTATTGATTTGATTGGCTAATTGGTGGAATTTCCCCCTTTTTTCGTGTCCCGTGCATTGTAATTCGAATTTCCCTTTAAGAAAAAAATGATTGAAAATCAAAAACCCCGATATTACATATGTATAAACTTTGTCAGGAGGCCCATTGGGTGTATTCCCCAAAAAATTTACCTGAAAAAAAAGCAAATTTAATGTGATATTTGGACTCAGAACCTAAATTAGTCTAAATCACCCGAAAACCCCCCCGATTTTTTTTTTGGGTTTCCCATGTTTATCATTGGTTTTTAAACAAAAATTTTTATTGCTAAATGCTGTCAGTCATAATTTTTTATTCTTTTTTTTAAATTTTTTTATTTCAAAGATCCTTTTGTTTCCCTTTTTTCATTATTATTATTTTTATTATTATTATTATTATTATTACTTTTTTTTTTTAAATCAGGAAATATATGAAAAAAAATTTTAAATATGAATTCATAATTATCATAATCATTTAATTTGCTTTCCATTATTTCTTTTTAGGATTTAAAAACCCTTCCCCCTTTATCTTTTGGGTTTCGGATAAGATTTAAAACCCCGTAGCCAAAATAACTAACACGTCACACCACAAAAATAGTCACAAGGTAAAATATTTTCCTAGTTCTTAGGGTTGGATTTTTTTTGTTTTTCTCCACAAAAAAACCCCAATAATTTAGGGCTAAAAATCCCACTTTCGGAATCGTAATTTAAATGACTAAATTTTAATCGAAAAACATTCTCAACAAAAATATAATGGGGTAAAAGAACCTGGGGGGTCAGCATAGTCATACACGCTATGGGGGGGCACGCCAAAGGGGGCCCGGGGCGGGGGTTTGGGGGCTAGGGGGGAATTGGGATGCCTCGTAAATGGGGGGTTTTGAAATTTGGGGATCGTTTTTGGGGAAATTTCTTGTGAATTTGCCCTTTATTTAGTTTCGGAAAGATGAAAGAATTTTTTGATGAAACATTTCTGGAAAGATAATGGTGATTTGGGTGGAAAAAGCTTTACATAATTTGGGGAAAAAAATTTTTTTTTGCAATATTTTTTACTGTCCCTTTACGGCAAGTGAAACAAGGGGGTAGCTTCTGCAAAGGGAAAGGGGGTGCGTACATGCTGCGGGCCTTGCTGGCCTTTTCTTTTGTCATTCAAAACCCGACCTGGAAAAGGACAACCAGTTTTCCCCTTTTTATGTTTTTTCTTTGTTTATGCTACTTTTTTTCCCCGGCCCAAATTAAAATAAAAATTTTTCCCAAAAAAAAAATTCACCCCAAAACCGGCCCCCAAACCTTTGGGAAAAGGGGGCCGGGAAATTCCCCCAAAAATGAGCGGGGACCCTCGAGGGGTCCCCGGGCCCAAGGGCGGGTTTGGGGGTCTTTTGAGGGGTCATTCTTCAAAAACCCGTCCGCCTCACCGTTCGCTAACCTCTTGAAATTTGGGGAGGAAATTGCTCCTTAAAAATATACTGGACTTAGTATAAACATTAAACTTTGGGGGGGGATGGTTGAAAAAGTTATTTTACATTCGTTAAAAAACATGTAAGTTATAAACATTACAGGGCTGGTCAAGTAGGGGTGGTCAAGGAACAAAAAACATGGAAAAAGTCTCCCCCCAAAAAACGATTTTTTCATGTGCAGTATTATATGTTCGGGGGGTTTTTTGGATTAATGAGACGGGGTGATTTTATGTTACCCTTTTCTAAGCTTTTTATTTGAAAACAAAGGAAAAACGGTCTCATGGGGGGGTACCAAGGTTCCCTCCTGTAGGGATAAGTTTCCCCCCTTAAAAAACCCAATAGGTTTAAAACGGGCAGGGGTTTTGAAAATTTTTTTAATCAATTTTTGGTAGTAATTCCCAAGGGAATCGGGGGGCAATTTTAAAAAAAATTTTTATTTAAAAATTTTTAAATATTTTAAAAAATTAAAAATTTAATTTTTAAAAAATGAATTTAAAAATACATATTATAAATATATATTTATATCTATATATAATATATATTTTAAAATATATATATATATATAATATATATAATATATAATATATATATATTATATATATTATATAAAATATATTAATATATATATGTACACTTAAAAGGGTTAGGTTATAATATAAAGTCACAGGTTCTTACACACGGCCAAGGCAGCTTAGTTTTAATAGACAGGCCCGAAAGTTAATATCGTGACAAGTACCACTCACAGGTGAGTAACCCAAAACTCAAGACTCACATAGAGTCTTGAGCTTAGGAGCGCCCGCTCTGGCGTCTCCCTCTCTTCTGTCTTTCCGGCCTCTCGGCAGCGTGTTTTAAAGGAAAGGTTTCTTTCTTGAACAGTTTTTTATCCAGGAAACGGCTGAATGCGTGGAATGAGAAGGTCCGCTCGCTGTTCACACGGCGATGACGCAAACACACCAACGTGAGTTGTCTGTCCATGGGTGCATTGCTTATCACAAAAGATAAGTGGGTTTTTAAACCCCAAAGGCACACACAAACACTGACTATGCGTTATCACAAGCAAGCAGCGCGGGACAACACGATTATGTCCATTCAAAAATATAAAAAAATAGGCTGTCCGAGAAACAAAATAACAATGTGGCAAGGAGGCAGACACACGTACATACACCCCCAAAACATAAATACATGCTGAAACTTTTTAGTTTCATTACACATACTACATAAATATATCCTGCATAACATTTTTACCTCATAACTTTGGTAACGAACAATTTTTCTCTTGCCCACAATACCATTTTTGGGATCAAAACGAAATAAAAGGGCTAAGATTCATGACATCCTTTTAAAAAAACTAACACCACCCCCGCTTTTAAAACACACACACACACACACACCCACAACACACACCCGCACACGCCGCAGACGCACGCACGCACGCACGCACGCACCACCCACGCACCACACACCCAACACACACACACCACACCACACACACACACACACACACACACACAACACAGCACACACACACACCACAACGCACACTCGGGAGGCGGTAGGGAGGGTTAGCGTCATCGATTGGCGTTTCGGTGCCCGAGTTCGATCCCCGAAAAAAACAAAACCTTTCTGCACCGTCGAGTGGCCTAAGAACACCCAAATGCCCGCCCATAAACTCTACCTTCGATTGCGAGTGCATGGGAGGACACAGGGGGGGGGCATGAACCTCACAGGCGTCACTTTTAAAAATCCCGCCTGCGCCACCACGGCGAGGATCAACCATCAGAGCCCTGAAGTGAACCTCCAGAGCCTACCATCCGAGCCCTGGATCACCACTGCCTACAGGCGCTATAGGCCCAAATGTAAAACACACACACACACACACACCACACACACACACACACACACACGCACGCACGCACGCACGCACGCACGCAAAGCACGCAAAGCACACGCCGCAAAGGCCACGGGACGCACGCACGCACCGCACGCACCCCACAGCGCACGCACGCACGCAAAGCACGCACGCACGACGCACGCACGCACGCAAGCACGCCCCGCACGCACGCACGCCACGCACCATCACGACACGGCACACCACCAACCACGCACCCCACCACGCACCACACCAACCACCACCACCATCCACGCACGCACCACGACAAAGCCGCAAAGCCCAGTGGGAGGGACTAAACAACCTCCCAATTACCCCCCACCCCACAAAAACCCACCAAAGAAAACACCCACCTACGTAAAAATTTTATATAGCTTATGGGTTTCCCCCCCTTTAAACAGGAAAAAGGCGGGGAAAATCCCATGTCCTGAAAAATTCCCATAAGGCTCGGTTCGCATAAGTCCCTGAA
>JACEEZ010004707.1:0-28136 GCA_016584305.1 Chionoecetes opilio | reverse complement strand
ACTGTCACTTTCCTTGCTGTTTCCCGCAGAAAACGTTTCCGTCCTTGCCTGAGATGGCAGGGCGGCGGCTGAGATGTAAACAAAACATGGCGGCGGACCAAAGTTTCTCGAGTGATTTTATGAACATAAGAACATAAGAAAATAAGGAAGCTACAAGAGGCCGTGAAGCCTACACGTGGTAGTTCCTGTCACCTAACACTACCTACATCCACCTTTCATCCCCATCCATGAACCTATCCAGCCCCTCTTTAAAGCTCCCTAATGACTCCGCACTAACTACCTGTCTACTGAGACCATTCCATTCATTCATCACCCTATTTGTGAACCAGTTTTTCCCTATTTCCTTTCTAAATCTACGCTTTTCCAGCTTGAATCCGTTACTTCTTGTTCTACCATGGTTAAAAGCCGTAAGAACTTTTCCTACCTCGCCTTTATTAAATCCCTTTATCCACTTAAAAACTTCTATCAGATTGCCCCTTACTCTGCGTCTCTAGAGTGAGTGTAATTTTAATAACTTCAATCTCTTCTCATAAATAAAGTTACGCATCCCTTTTATCATTTTGGTCATCCTTCTCTGCACTGTTTCTAACAAGGCTATATCCATCCTGTAATATGGAGACCAAAACTGAACCGCATTGTCTAGGTGAGGCCTGACTAGAGCCAGATAAAGCTTTAGAATAACTACCGCACTTCTACTTTTAACACTTCTGGTAGTGAATCCTAATACTCTATTAGCTCTATTTCTGGCCTCAATTTAATACATTGTTTCCTAGGTCGGAGGTCTGGGCTCACCCTCACTCTAAGATCTTTTTCAACTTCTGATCTTTTCAGCGATACATTGCTTATGGTGTATCTATTACCAGGGTTTTTCTACCAACATTCATAACGCTGCACTTATCAATATTAAATTCCATCTGCCATCTGACTGCCCACTCGTTAAGTTTATCTAAGTCTCCCTGCAATCTGTTTACATCAGACTGTGATCCAATAATCCTACCTACCTTAGTATCATCAGCAAACTTGCTGATATCACTGCTAATCCCACTATCCAAGTCGTTGATGTAAATCAAAAATAGTAATGAACCCAAAACAGACCCAATTGTGGAACTCCACTTGTCATCAGTCCCCATTCAGATTTAGAACCATTAATTCCAATGATCTGAAACTCGAGAAATGCCAGTGGTCGCTGGCATTTTTAACTCAAAGGTTGGTCTACTGTGTTTTGGCTCCGCGAATAATATTTTTCATAAATTAATTTCGCGATAAACATTGATGCACCGCATCTGAATACCAAAAAATATAGTTCTTCTGTTGTTCTACTAATTATATGGATGACATGCATTACGATGGAACGTTCTATAATAGCAATTTAATGCAAATTACTCGCCTCGAGTAGCAAAGCTTAATATATTTTTTACATGTATATTGTGGCATGTAAAATTTGGGCGATGTTCACACTGTTTTCTAAGACAGCACTGCTGCGTCTGGCAAACGCTTGTCAAAATACAATAAGCAATGCCTTGGAAAAACGAAGAATAAAGAATGCCGAAATCGGCTTGTTGCTGCGACAATGTAGGTTATAATTGTGGAGGCGACACGCCGCGGCGGGGAGTGGTGGGGGGGAGTTTTGTGGCGGGGAGTTTGAATCAAAACATTGCCACTTCACGCGTCGACTCATTGCACTTCCAGGCTTTCTATCTGATTGAACCAATAATAACAGGAAATATGACTGCCTAGGTATAGATAGCTTCTAAACATTCGTTATTGACTATATAATATCATAGAGTAGCATTTACCTCGCCTCCTCAACTATAACCTGTTTGGGTTTATTTGGTTATATACAATGTTTTACAGAATCAGGTTTCTATACAATATACATATAGAAGAAAATCGTTCTTAATATTATACTTTTGCGTTTTAAGTCAGTGGAATAAGCCCATATTTTGTTTTCCAGTAGACCAACTTATTATCAAAAAAGTTGAGTTAAAACTCCCAGCGACCCCTGGCATTTCGAGTTCCAGTTCCCCTCGAATTGTAACCCTTTGTTGCCTATTACTTAGCCAGCTCTGATCCAATGAAGAACCTTCCCATCTATTCCATGAGCCTTAACCTTATTTAAGAGTCGCTCGTGTGGTACTTTGTCAATGCCTTACTAAAGTCCCGATATATTATATCTTTAATCCTTATCATTATCTGCGTCTCATATAACTTTCCTATAAAAACTCAATAATTGGTGAGACATGACCTACCCTTGGTGAATCCATTTTGGGTGATCATGATCAACTATGTTTATCTAAGTGCTCTCCAATGTTTTTGCACTAATAGATTCCAATATTTACCCACCACTGACGTTAGACTTACGGGTCGATAATTTTGACTTTAGTCCTGCCCTCCCTTCTTAAATAGGGGAACAACATTTCCTTTCCTCCACAATAATGGCACATCGCTATCTCAACCGATTTCCTAAAAATGTGCACTAACGACTCACTAACAACTTCCTTGCTTTCCCTTTTAATACCCTGGATACACTTTCATCTGGTCCTGGCGATTTAAAATGCTTCATTTTTTATCTATACCCTCTTCCACCATTTCCCTAGTTATCACAATATCTTTGAGTTTTCTCCTCATCGCTTCCTTTGAACATCTGTTCACTATCAGGTATCGTCTGTGTATCCTCCTCGGTAAAAAACACTTAAGAAATAATCATTTAGACTTTTACACATATCCTCATCCGTATTTAAAAACCTCACCCTGTCCTTTGCCCTCAACGGCCCAACTAATTCCCTTGTCTGGTTTTATACCTGATAAAACCCCCTTTTGGGTCCTTTTCGCCGTCCGCTACTTTAATTCTCATAATTGTTCTTAGCAACTCGAGTTAATTTCTTCACTGTCCTTGCCATCCCGTTATACTGTTCTTTGCTTACCAATTATGCCTTAAACCCTTTTAAATAAATGTTTCTTTTTACTCCAATGTTGTGTTTTAAATTAGTGGTCATCCATTTTGGATCAATCTTTCTGGACCTTATTTCCCTATAAGGAATATTTTTTTTCTGTCCGTCAATTATATTCCTTACAAATAAGGTATAGTCCTCCTCAGCCCCGACCTCACTTCCATGTCTAACCGCTCTAAATTACCTCCTCAGCCCCGACCTCACTTCCATGTCTAACCGCTCTAATTACCTCCTTAGCCCCGACCTCACTTCCATGTCTAACCACTTTAATTACCTCCGGGTTTCCCTTTCCCTAATCCTTCATAATTTGGGCCCTTTCCAGCTGTCATCGCCCTGGCCCTTACCCGGGGAAATTTCTTCCCCTCCATCCCACACCTCTTGTTAATAACCTCCAGGTGTCTTCTTAATCCTTCATAATTGGCCTTTCTAAAATTAGGTATTCAATGTTTATTGCCACTTAATGTACCAAATTCCCATTTTAAGCTAAATCTGATCTCATAATGGTCGCTATTATCTAAATTTCCACCGACCTCCACATCTGTAACTAAATCGTCTCTATTTATCGCAATAGATCTAGAATATATCTCTCCTAGTAGGCTCCTTGATTGCTTGAATTTGGAAGGGTTTGCCTGGATTATATTTAACAATTCATCTGCGTCGCTGTCACCTATGATTAAATCCCAATCCATATTCCTAAGATTAAAAATCTCCCACCACGCAAAAGTCGATTATATCTGCAGGCTTTGTTTATTTTCTTCCCATATAGGGGCTGAATCTTTCTTTACATAAGTTTGGAGGGCCCATACACTACACCCAAAACCATTTTCTCAGTACCCTCCGTAACCTCTACCCATATAGACTCTATGCTGTCATCTGTTTTTATAACATTATTAACACAACACTGCAATGCATCTCTTGCATAAAGCGCAACTTTTCCACCTCGCCGCCTACTCTGTCCTTGTGAAATAACTTATACCCAGCTATCTCGACTTCCGGATCAAATACCTTTCCCCGACATATCCAACCATGTTTCTGTTAATGCTATTATATCAAAAACCTTTTCGCTATTATTCCTCTCAGGAAATCTATCTTGTTTAAAATACTCCTACAGTTTGTATAGTAGACCTTCAAGCAACTCCTCTTCCTTTTGTCCATTTTCCCCTTTTTCTTTAACTAAACCCCTCTTCTCTCTCTTCTTACGAATCACTTTAGTTCCCTGCCTTCTGAAACTCCTCCTAGTGTCGCAAATTTCCCTTACCCAACCGGTCTACTCCCCCCGGGTTTACTATCTTAAAAAAGCCTGCAGTGCACCTACCTCCCTTTCAAAGGATTCAGACAAGATCTGAACTCCTTTCCTCGAAAAGTGCACCCCCTCCTGAGGTAGAGGTGGTTATGCCCGAAAAAGAGGGCCCCACTGTCGACAAAAGGCCCAACCATTGGGTTTGCAATGAAGTGCCAGCCGGGAATTCAAAGCAATAGCCCCGGAGTACCACAAGTGGTCAAAAAGCGTCTTGGAAGGACACCACACACCACAGGGAACCCACCCCTGTCCCTAACTTTACCTACAGCTTCCTTGAACCGCCGTAGCAATTCCCTCACTTCTTACACACTCAACATAATTCCCAGCACTCAGGCAGACGATGGGCTTTTCCCTTGAACCGCCATGCACTCAACTATCTTGTCACTAACATAACCTATCCCCTTCCCTGGGTAACTCACCGACTTCATGCGCATCCCTTCCCTGTTACAGAACCTGCTGCTGAGATGCCTAACCTGACTCACCAAAATCCAAGATTTTACCTTCGGGTGATGATGTATCGTCTACCGTCCTTACCTCCATATCTTCCTCTTGCAGCCCCGAGAGTACCTGAAATGCGTTCGTGCACACAACATGGTCCCTTGTTTACCTTTTTCTCCTTTAGGCGTGCTCCACTATGTTCAACCACCTGCCATTCACCATTCCTTTGGGGACTACTAGAGACCACTCCTTTAGTAGTAGCACGAGGCACGTCTCCCTCTGGTACCTTTCCAGGTGCATCCCTCGCATGTGCCCCTCCACTCACTCCTCCTCCACACTTAAGAGATCGTATCTCTATCTCTTGCTTCCTCACCACGCTTTTCAAATCGTTCACCTCACTTACGAAGTCCCTTTTCAGGGCTCGATCGCCTCCAGAACAGACTTAAGCACCCACACCACACCCTTCACTACAAATCGACCCTTCCCTCTCCCTCAACCACACTCGCTTTCACCTCAGCCCCCTTCACTACTACCACACTACCCCTCTCCCACCACAGCAGAAGCACTCAGAGTCACTTTTTCCCACCCCCCTCGACCAAAAACACTCGCGGCGCTAATCCCCTTTTGCCGCTGACCAAACTTGACTCAGGTCTGACCTCACCTAGACACACTCCCCCGCAGTTGTTAGGAGCACATTCTGCCTCAGCCAAGTTCCCCACCTCTATGCTGGATCAGTTCTATGTTCTTACCTAAAAGTGACGCTCATATTGTCAATAAAGCAGCACAGAAGCTCGGAACAGAGGAATGCACAAGTGGACAGGATGATGGAAGATGGCCGACGGAGGCTGTTCACAGTGTTGTGTGTGTAAAGACTGTTTGAATGCATATATAGGAACATGTAAAGATGTGCCGGTTATTTTATCCTTAATTACACGCCGCAACCTCACTTATCTGATTCAAGATTATAGAATAAGATATTAAAATAAGTAGGAGTGATTGATTTTAACTAAAGTAGTACACTACTGTCACATTTTATTGAAGTACAAACCACCGCCACGTAAGCCGAACGCAACAGTGCCCAAACAAACATTTCGCTTGCTGCCGCAATAAATTCTTGCGGGTCGGGCAATCATCTTCCCTGGATGATTGAACAGCAAGCCAAATTTGAGCAATCGACATTTTTTCGCTTGCAAGCGAAATTTCACTTGCTCCCCCGCAGAAAACGCCTCTAACCTAACCTTCACTCCCCTCCCCCCCAAAAAAGTGATTGCCTCAGAAACGGTTAGCAGATTAATTCAAACCACATCAAAACTCACCAGAAAAAAATAATCACAGTTCCTTGTGTAACGTGAATAATAGAGAAATGTGCATGCCTGCAGTCGCACACACACCATATCAGGCAGGGCAAGTCAGAATAATGACACTCATTATCACCACATCACCATCAAGAGAGGTGAATTTGTGGCATTAACATAACTGAGACGTTTTTGGCTGATTCGGAATGTTGTTTTTCTTATATAATATATCTGAAGAGACTGGACTGGATGTATATTGACACTCATCGTCACCACACATAACACATAAGGTAAATAGTTAGGCAACAGAAACGCAGGCCCCATCCTGGCTATATTTTCGGTGCTTTTGACAATTGGCTCTTTGCCGTCCTCAGTCCAGATACTCCGACCTCTACCCCTTCCTCGATCCTCACACCCCTTCCTCAACGCTCCCCTTGGCCTACTCATGTCAGACGAACTAAATGTCCTCCCCCTTCCCCCCCCCCGAAACCTTCTACTATCTCTCCCTTCTCAGTTCCTCACACCTCACTTTCTACGTCTCCTCCTACTAAGAAACTCTGTGCCTCCCAGGTCTCTCCTCCTGACTCTCCTGTTGAGACCATGGCTATGATCGAGGAGTACTTCGCTCAGTCTCAAGACATGACCCCTTTGCCCTCTTCACAAACCGCCTCATCATCCCCACCTTCTGTCTCAACCCTCAGCTGAGATCCATCCTATTCCCTCCCACCTTCCGCCTACCCCTCTTCCTCCTTCTGACTCCCAACTTCCCCCCTGCCCCTCCTCTTCCCCACCTTCCCCATCTTTCTCCCCGCTGCACCCTTCCCCCCTTCCCTCTGATCCCCCTATGTCCTCTCCCTCTTCTTCTACTACCTCTGACCGTCCTGCTGTTAAGTCTCTTCTTAACTTACCCCTTCCTCCTGGCTGTACAAAATATTCCCTTTTGTCTCAACCATCCCCATCCCTGTCCCCTCGCCCCCATGACCCTACTGACTGTACTTCACCTACTACACTTGATCCCCCACCTGATATCGCTGATCCTGCTAACCCCTCTACTCCGACCGCTACCATTCCGACTATCATCACCCGCTAACCTCTACACTCTGTCTGTTCTTCATTGGAACATTCGCGACTTCCGATCCCATAGACAAGACCTTTGTCTCCTTATTTCTTGCTATAAGGCTCAAGTTCTCTGCATCGCAGAAACTTTCTTTACTCATCCCCCTGACCCATTTCCCAATTTATGATCTCCCCCCCAACAAATACACATCCTTCCTCTGATCTAACCCTACTGCTATAACATTCCATTCCTTTCCCCTTCCCTCACCGTTTCACTTTTTCTCTGTGACCCCTCCCCTTCATTATGCTTTGCCATAGTGCCATATGACCTCCGATGTCTGGCACATTTTCCCTTTTTAGCATTAAATCAATCAATTGACAACTGGCTACCCTTTCGGCTTCGTGTTGTTATTGTTTATTTTAGCCTTCATAATATACCTTCAGTATTCACCTCAAAGTGATAACACTTGCTGAAATGTGTGCTATACTACTTTGTGATATTGTTACCTCCGCCAACGAAGTTGGAGAGGTTATGTTTTCACCCCGATCTGTCTGTCTGTCTGTCTGTCTGTCTGTCTGTCTGTCTGTCTGTTAGTACAGGATTTCTCGAAAAGTTACGAATAGATTTGGACCAAACTCGGTATACCAAGTCTATTTGGTATAAGGAAGATCTGATTTGATTTTGGATGAAATCTATTGACAACTGTTGCCATGGCAACCAATTGATGAAATATTCGGCCGGAGGTATGCGCTCATACTGAGTGCATATATATATATATATATATATATATATATATATATATATATATATATATATATTATATATATATATATATATATATATATATATATATATATATATATATATATTATATATATATATAATATATATATAATATATTTGGTTAAATATTCGGGCGGAGGTATGCGCTCTACTGAGTACCCCCCCCCTAGTTTGCAATGTTTTGCGTTGATTATTATTTCGGCTCCTACCAAACTTGTTGTGTTTTTGTCGTAGAAACCAGTCAAGACCAAAAACGGTCTTCGTACCAAGACGGTGCTTGGACGACAAAAACACGGCTCAATGTTCACCATACCAGGGGGGTGGGGAGGTGACCTCGTGGGACACCAAGCATCAGGTTGCACCGCGGCAAAACATGAAATCAGAGACTCATCCCGGGAAATCGCGTGGGACACAAAGCCGTGAAAATGAACAGCCAGAGAGAAAGGAATGCACGCAAAAATAATTTCGGTCCAAATCAAAGCAACACTTAGTACAGATGTAAAATTTTAACCACAGATATGAGTCAACCAAGGTCAAAATAGGACACACACAGAATATTGCAAAGCACACGAAATTGGTCACGTTTCCAAGTGACATGAAAAATAAACAATATCACTGTATGACACTGTATGACACACGTGTGTCACTGTATGACACACGTGTAGCAGTAGACCAGGACTGCAGGAGATCAGGAGAGACAGGAACAGGCTCACGAGTACGCCACGAGGTGCACGTGAAGGGCGTGCGGGAGGCACGGGAGTGCGGGCGTGGCAGAGGCCGCACGTGACATCAGAGGCGAGCGTGCAGCCACGAGCGTGGGCAAAACGGGCGTGCAGAGACTGCATACAACATCAGAGACGGGCGTACGGGCGGGACATCAAACAGGCAGGCACCGTCAGAGCTGGGCACTAAATACATTGAATGTATTTAAATACTAAATACTAAATACATGGGAGAAATGTATTTAAATACTAAATACTAAATACATGGGAGAAATGTATTTAAATACTAAATACTAAATACATTTTACGAATGTATTTAAATACTAAATACTAAATACATCAATTGTATTTAAATACATTTGTAGATACATTTTAAATACACACAAATTTTAACATGTCCGAAAAAAATGAATTTCCTTAGGATTTAACATAAGAACATAAGAGCATAAGAAAATAAGGAAGCTACAAGAGGCCGCGAGGCCTACACGTGGTAGTTCCTGTCACCTAACACTACCTACATCCACCTTTCATCCCCATCCAAGGACCTATCCAGCCCCTCTTTAAAGCTCCCTAATGACTCCGCACTAACTACCTGTCTACTGAGTCCATTCCAGTCATTCACCACCCTATTT
Organism: Chionoecetes opilio; assembly: GCA_016584305.1. Lineage (NCBI taxonomy): Eukaryota > Metazoa > Arthropoda > Malacostraca > Decapoda > Majidae > Chionoecetes > Chionoecetes opilio. Next base: position 18,958 of record JACEEZ010004707.1, on the reverse strand, counting down.
GTGAACCAGTTTTTTCCTTATTTCTTTTTTAAATCTACACTTTTCCAACTTGAATCCGTTACTTCTTGTTCTACCCTGGTTAAAAGCCGTAAGAAATTTTCCTACCTCTCCTTTATTAAATCCCTTTATCCACTTAAAAACTTCTATCAGATCGCCCCTTACTCTACGCCTCTCGAGTGAGTGTAACTTTAATATCTCCAATCTCTTCTCATAACTAAAGTTACGCATCCCTTGTATCATTTTGGTCATCCTTCTCTGTACTGATTCTGCACACATTCTAACAATTCTAATCCATCCTGTAATATGTAGACCAAAACTGAACCGCATAGTCTAGATGAGGTCTGACTAGAGCCAGATAAAGCTTTAGAATAACTTCCGCACTTCTACTTTTAACACTTCTGGTAATGAATCCTAACACTATTAGCTCTATTTCTAGCCTCAATACATTGTTTCCTAGGTCGGAGGTCTGGGCTCACCTTTACTCCAAGATCTTTTTCACCTTTTGATCTTTTCAGCGATACATTGCGTATGGTGTATCTATTACCAGGGTTTTTTTCTGCCAACATTCATAGAAAAAACCCTGGTAATAGATACACCATACGCAATGTATCCTTAAATTTTGCACTGATTCGCAATGATTTCCTTAGATTTTGGGTTTCCCTAGAAATTTGCTTCTTAGGCCTAAATTTCCTTGAAATCAGGACATTTCCTTGCCAGTGGAAACACTGGTTCACTGTAACATCAGTGTTGGCAGATAGTTGGTCGGGTTTATGGCCAAATTAACTGATAAAAAAGTATTAAAATTTTTATATTAAATGTATTTAAATACAATGTATTTAAATACTCATAAAAAGTTATTTAAATACTGTATTTAAATACATGAAAACCAATGTATTTATAAATAGATTTCTAAATACACAAATGAATTTAAATACGTATTCAAATACAAATGTATTTAAATACTGCCCAGCTCTGGGCACCGTGGGCGGATAGGATGGGCGTGCAGGCGGGCGGCACGTGACATCGAAACAGGATAGGGCACCGTCAGGGGCGTGCGAGCGTACATGAACCGCACGTGACATCAAACATGGGCGGGCGTCGTTGGCAGGAAGCCAATGAGTGTAGGAACAGCATGGGCGGGCAGGAAGTCGATGAGATGGGAATAGCAAACAATATCGGGGAGCACGTGGCGACTGGATTATATAGTACGTCGCATACCCACACTAAGGAACACACAGACAGAGACCAACACCGCTGCCATCATTCTGTACCAGGAAGGTAGTACTATACATTTATTGATGAGTAGTGGCAGGAAGCAGGAACATGAGGAGAGGTAGTGGCGAGGGTAGCTGTGGGCGCGAGCAGTGGCGGGGCCCACGTGGTGTCAAGTCTGTCTTGTCTTAAACGTGTGTCCTTATAAGTAGAGTGTGGGTATGAATCAAATACTTAAAGCTTGTTGTACGTACCCACTAACCATCACCGGCGAGCCAACGTAGGCCGTAGAGCGATGAACGGCGGCCGGCGGCGGCAAATTTTCCTCCGACAGCCCTCCGAAGGCCCGCTGGTATATTATCAGATGGGAAAATTTACTATGTTGAAAATTAATGTACAGAATTTGAAGAATTGAATATTTCTATGTGTAAACATTTTGAAACAACAGTTATTGTGATTTTTGTGTAGTATTACAACAGTATTTGTCAAGCAGGGCAACTATACGTAATCCTCCGGAGGCCCGCTGGTGCGTATTTGTAGGGGGGGAATATTCTTTCATATTATATATATTAACTAACACAGTAATGTACATATTATCTCAAAAACGGTCCCCATCACTATTATTAGGCCTGTTCAAGCTATTAAAAATTGTTATAGAAGTTTTTTTTTTAAGTTTATAGAAATTATCATATACCCTCCCGAGTTTCGCGCTTGCTTTCTTCCCAAGGCATAGCGCGAAACTCGGGTATTGAAAACACTGTAAAAATGCTTATTTAGTCCGGTGCGAGGTGTACCTACCGTATTTTACAGCTTATAAGACTCACTTTTTCCCCAAAAAATATCCTGAAATCCCCCAAGCCCCTGTTACCCAGCAGTGAATGGGTACCGGGTGTTACCCAAAAGGGTTTGTGACCCGCCTCCCGGGGTGGTGGCTTCGGCCAACACTACGTAGAGGAGAGGATCTTGATCTTGATCTTGATCTTGATCTTGATTTGGGAGTCACCCAGCGGATGCTGTCAGCGAAGCCTTTGGTCCGGCGTTCTCCCACACGCGTAATCTGTTGGGAGAAAGCAAATGGGAGGGGGGGGAAACACACCCAGGTTTGTTCCCCCCCTCCCAGCACCACACCCATACGGGGTCCCCCATCACTGAGGGGCCCCCTCCTCTCATGCTCTCTCATGCGTGCTCCCCAAGAATTCTCCAAGAATTCTTTTACACTCTCAATCACACGACTGTCACTCCTCCCCTCAGCACACAGCCCCAGCAGGTACTCTATCTCCACTCTCCTGTCTCTCATCTCTCGCCATTCTTCCACTCCGACCTCTCCTACCACTACCTCCAACATCTTTGTTCTAGCTACTCATACCGTTCACATTCCAGCATCAAGTGCTCCAGGGTTTTCCACTCCTGCCCACACCCCTCACACACACCTTGCTGCCATCATTTTTCCATCGGTACATACGACTATTTACCTCCAGCGACTTTGTCCTGGCTTGAAGAGTAAATCCCCCATAGCCACCATCATAGAACCTTTCATCCCGTGGCTGGTCCTTTCTCCTGTACATTCCAGTGTTGATTTCTCACTCATTCCCCTCAGCCATTCTTCTTTCCCTTTCTCTTCCACTCTCCTATTTATTTCCTTTTTGCATACAGCCATACTCCCATGTCTCTCATACTCCTATCACAAACATTTCCCAGTTCACCTGTCTATCTTCCACTTTTACTGAGTCTTTCATCCACTTCCCATACATATTCCAGTCCCAAACCTTACTTGCCCATTTGCTGTCATCCATTCGTTGCAGTCTAGCTCTGTACCTCAGTCCTGCCTTTGCTATCCTCTCTCTGAACGTGCTCCATCCCATGTCTCCTCTAATCGCTTCCACTGCCACATACCTATTGGCTTCTAATGCTATTCTGCCTGCTTTGTTCTCTGTTACTTCCAATCTGTCCAACTCCTTCCTAGACCACACCATTGTTTCCAGGCCATACATAATGCTAGGGACTGCCACACCCTTCCATAGTCCTCTCACCACTTCATACTTGTTGGCCCGACATCTTACCACACTGCCTAACCTTCCAACCCACTGGTTGGCTCTAGCTATCCTCTCATGTTTAGTTTTCTCACAGCCTTTATCATCCAACCAAATACAGGGAGGTCCCGAAGATACGAGCAGTTAGGTTCCACCTGGCATACTCGTAAAGCGAAATATCGTATAACGAAACACATAACGAATGGTAAAATATAGGTTTGGTTCCAGGACCCCTTCAATTATAAAAAAAAAAAAAAAAAAAAAAAAAAAAAACACAGTTTTTGAAGCATAAATAAACTATAGCAAACACAACAAACACACAGCGTCTATATTACCCATACTGTACTACCTATTCTGTAGAAAAAGCATTCTGAAAGAGAAAATAACACACAAAATAGCATAACTGCACATTAATTAAACATAAAACATGCATAACAAGCTAAAAAGACGTTGTAATGTAGGGGACGCTGCGTGATACAAGAGAAGGTAGTGTAGCGTCCCAAGGTTGGGGCCGCACACCTGCTAATTACCCCTAAAGGTCAGGCCGCGCCATATGCTTAATTACCCTTCAGGTCACGCCTTGCTAGGGGTGACCTGACTGCGGTCCAAGGTTGGAGCCGCACCACCTGGCAAATTCCCCCAAAATTTCAGGCAGCGCCATATGCTTAATTACCCTTCAGGTCACGGCTTGCTTGGGGTGACCTCACTGGGGTCAACCAAATCCCCCTTTGTCCAGCCCGGGAGTGGTAGGGCGCGCATTTTGAGCTTGATCATTTTACTCACCCCAGTTTGAATGTCGTATCATTGGATTTTCGATCTCGTATATTGAAAATAGACCCTAATTTACACATCTCGTATCATGGGATTATCGTATACCGAATGCTCGTATAACGGGATCTCCCTGTACCCAGATACTTGTACTCTTTCGTTCTCTTTATTTCATTCCCACCCACCATCCAAATCCTGTCATCATCGGAGTCATCCCCATTCACCACCAACACTTGACTCTTCTCCTTACTGAGCCTAACGTTGAAGTCCCTTCCATACTCAGTCACAGCATTCAGCATCTCTTGTAGCTCATTGTGGTTTTCACTAAGGATCACCACATCATCTGCATACATCAGTACACTCAACACTTCATCTCCAATTTTCACACCCAGACCTGTACGCTTCACTCTCACTGCCATTTCCTCAACATATAATCCAAAAAGTAGAGGAGAAAGGACACAGCCCTGTCTTACTCCTCTCTTACTATTCACCCATCCAGTCTCGAGGTCAACCATACTGAACTTGGCCTGTGTGTTCTCATACATACTGCTTATTATTTTAACAACCTTCTCACTCATGCCAATCGTCTCCAATACCTTACATAGCATTCTCCTATCCACTCTGTCATACGCTTTCTCAATATCTAGAAAGGCTAGATATTTCTTTCTTCCCTCCTTCCTTGTTCTCTCAATCACTTCATTCATTACAAACATATTGTCCTCACCTCTTCTGTCTTTTCTGAATCCATTCTGCTCTTCACCCATCACCTTATTTCTTTCCACAACTTCACCTAGTCTTTCATTCAGTACACCACAGAAAATCTTACATACCGTGTCACACACCGCTATTGGCCTGTAATTTTTAATCTCCTTCCTACTCTTGTGTCCTCCCTTATGTATGAGGGTCACTCTACTGTCATTCCAGGCACCAGGCACCCTTTCCTCTCTCCATATATGTCCAAACAACTCATGCATTCCCTCAATTACTCCCTCACCTCCCTCTCTATATAATTCATTCGGGATACCGTTCATTCCAGGGGCCTTTCCATTTTTCAGTTTTCTTATGTACCCTTCCATCTCATCCCTTCTAATTTCTTCATCCATCATTTCCTCTATTTTCCTCCCTAAGGTGACGTTCCCTAAGTCACTATCAGGCTCATTCACACCTCCAATATCTTTCCAGAAGTTTTCTACAGCTCTGACCATTTCCTTTTGCTCCCTTAGTGACCTGCCATTCACCACTAGTTCTTCTACATTTCCTGTATGCTTACTCTCTTCTCCTCTCAAGAACTTATGTGTTGCCAGGATTTTCCTATGAAGAAGTTTATACCTGGTGTCTTTGTTATTTGTATGAAATTAATTTGGTTAGGATTTTTCCTTGATTTAAACTTGAATTGAGAATTGAAAACTTATCTTATGACTTCACTATTTGATTATAGTGTGAACACCTCTCACTGTGGAGAGTACTGAAATGGGAATGAACTTAAGGGAAAGGGGTAGGGGTAGGGGTTAAGGGGGAAGGGTATGAGTTAAGGGGTAAGGGGAAGTGCTGCCACCAGCACAGGCAAGTAGTTCAATGGTTTTACTTCCTGGGCATGTTTTGAATAGATATATATATTAGATTTGTCTTGGTAGTCGTGATTGATATGTGGAATTATACCGAGTAAGGCTGACTCTTTTGGAAGTGTGGGGAATTACTGTCCTAACACAGAATAATCACCTGGGATTTTTTTTCCAATAAACACAAGAACTATATTTGAAACATCATCCTATTTATTCACCATGAAACATTATTTCTGTTTGAGATCTTAGACACATACATAAACTCTAATTTGGAACGGGCAAGCTCTTTAGAGCATAACCTCCCTCACAGAATCATTCTTAGAACTACCACCTATGTCCGTATCAACTGAGCACTATAGGTATACATGGAATATATATATATAGGTGAGAAAATGTGAGAGTAATGAGTTGGTGTGGGGATTCACTGTACCATGTGGCCTGGTTTCTGGAGAGGAAGGAGCGAGAGACTCCCGTCGAAGCCTACCATGAAGTGTAGAGACGACTCTGTTAATAACACTTATAAGGATGGGGCAGGCCTTCTAGGCGTTAGTGAAACTGAACAACTGTACCTATATATATATAGAAATATAGATAGATATAATATAACAAGGAAGGGGGGAAACAGGAGCGAGGTGCCGAGGTCTTACCTACAATGAAGTGTAGAGACGACTGACTCCTCTTGGTAGCTAAGGTGAAGTTGGGATGAAAAGGAATGTTCGAATTCTATGATATTGGCCTCTCCTGAAGAGCTTATAGACCCTAAATGACTAATTAACTAATGAAACAAGTGTACCTATGAAAGGGCTGCCTATAATACAGTTCTGTTACTTTGATATAGAAGAATTTAATATGTTTAATCTAATATCCGGGGAAAGTGTTATTTTCGTTCGTTCACGCATACGAACGCGTTTTGTTGAGAGACGAGGTAGTGGAGTCGAACCATAAATTTGGTCGACTTTTAATTTAGCAAATAACTCGACTAACACATCCATGTATGACCGTGATCTTTCACTATGGTGACTATTTTGAAGGACATTAAGAATCTAGGAGTGTTCCTTGATTTGATAGGAGGGTGAGGGGAGGATGAAAAGTTTTGAACCTCTTAGTTATCGATGATCGCGAAATAAGTGCCCCACAAATGTTGACTGACCCGGAATGTCGGGGGGGGGAGTAAAAGGAAGGGGGGAAGATAGAAGTGAGAATGAAAAGGAAGAAAAATTACAGGGAAAAACAAAAAGATTAAATTGCTTAGGGCATACCCGGGAATGTATAAAAGAATTCCCACCTATCTTTTTAAGAATAAGGGGCATTCACTTTAAACCTTTCCCCCTCCCCCTTTCCCTCCCTTTTTCCCTAAGTTCTCTAAATCAAGTCCTCTGGGATCTTGATCTTTTTTTTTTTGGGAGTCACCCGGGGATCGTAGTAAAGCCTTTGGCCCGGGCGTTCTCCCACACACGTAATCTGTTGGGAAAGAAGCAAAAGGGGGAAAAAAACGGGGGATTTTTTTTTTTCCCCCCTCCTTCCTCCTCTGCACCCCAATTCAAAACGGGTCCCCCCCCTGAGGCCCCCCTCCTCTCATGCTCCTCTTCGTGTTCTCCAGATTCTAAAGTTTTTTTTTAAACCCAATCACACGACTGTCACTCCTCCCTCAGCACAAAAACCCCAGCAATACCCATCTCCCCCCCTGTCTCTCATCCTCCCATTCTTCCACTCCGACTCCCCTCCCACCCCCTCCAAACATTTTTGTTCTGTACCATACCGTTACTTTCCCACATAAAGTCCCCAGGGTTTCATCCCTCTGCCCACACATCACAACACCTTGCTCCACCATTCTTCCATCTGTAGGGTGGGGTGGGGCACAGAACGGGGGGATCCCGTACAAAAGGCTAAAAACGCGAAAATTTAAATTCAAATTTCGCCCCCACCATGCCACCACGGATGCAGCGCCCCCCTCGTAATACATGCGAGAAAAGGGGTAGCGTCCTCCCTCCGTGTTTACCAGGTAAAAAATTTTTTTTTTCGTATGTTCCTTTTTATTTTTTCGCCGTTCTTAATATTTTCTCATGTCGGCTGTGATGCGTGATTTTTTTGAGGTATTTGCAATCGAGGATAACGTATTGACAGTTTTTGAGTAAAAAGTATGCATGTTTTTCAAACGGGCCCGCGGGGCATTTTTTACAAAAAAAGGGTGGCCGGGGATAAACGTATGGTGAAGTGGGGGGATCAACACAGTGAAATTGAAAAAAGTTATCTTTTAAAATACCTACACAAACATAACAAACATTGATTGACTATGTATATTCGCATGAATTAAATGGGGGTGGTGACATGCTTTTTAAATTTAAAGGAACGTTTTTTTTTGTGGCATAAGTTGAAGGTGATTGGGTATTAAATTTATGATCTATATCATGTTATTATCTATAAGCACATGAACAAACTATATAAAAGTAATTTTGTTTTTAAATGATTCTAGAATTAATTTTTTATGGTTAAAAAAAACCATTAACCTGCATATTTTCGGGGCATGACGTTGTGACCCCCCCAATCACACGTTTTTGGAAAAATCTATATATTTTTAAAATATTAAAAAACTAAAAAAAAATGACTGACTATGCATATTACTGATTTAAATGGTGGGGGTGAACTATGCTTTTAAAATTTAAAAATGGAACAGTGTTTTTTTTGTTGGTTTTAAAAAGTTAAAAGGTGTTTGGGTATTAAAATTATGATGCATATCAGGTTTTATCTAAAAGCAATAACTAACTATTAATAAGTGTTTTTATTTATTGAATGATTTAAATTTAATTTTTTTTTTAGGGTTAAAAAAAACTTTTAAAATGATATTTTGGGGGATACGTTCGGTATCCCCACTATATTGCCAACTCTAGTCCAAAAAAATAGGGTGGCCAGGCAAGAATCGCCTCTCCCAATGTAAAAAATCTAAGCTAAGCAACCCAAAAACTAACCTAACCAAAACTAGCATGATGTCAATGTCAACCTTTTCAATCAACCTAACCTCCACCACACCGTCTCATGCCTCGAAATATGTCGGAAGAGCGACAAGCAGATGGACCCCCCTGAACTGAGGCTGCCTTTAACACCGCGGGGCCCTAGCTGCACCCTGAAGAAGCCGGACAGATTCAACATAAAAAAACAACTCTTCTGAAAGTTGCTTATTTTTTTTTCAATCTCCCCAAGGTCTTTTTGTATGCCCTCATCCCCTCTTCTTTGGTCCCCCGGGGATAGGCATGCAAAAAGACCTCAGGGATAGTTAAGGGTCTAATTTATAGTTTTAAAAAATTTATTCTTTTTTTTTGTTAGCTTTTAGCCACGGGGGGCCTTCTAAGCCTAATTAATTTCTTTTTTTAAAAGGGATCCTTTCAAGCCCTCTATTTTTTTTTTTTTTGTAAACTTTTGTTGCCAGCAAGGGCCTTTTAAGTCCAATTCATTTCTTTTGTTACAGGACGCCTTCTATCTATCGAAAAAGCTGTCGGATGGAGTTACCTATATGTGTTGCTTCCCGTAGAAATAGGGTTTTCACCCCCAAAAAGAATATCATTGCTGATTTACCTCCACCAGAAAAGATGTTCAAAACGGCCCCCCCTGAACGTGTGCGTAGGTGGTGTCCCAGTATGCCATACTTGTGGGAGCAAGAGATCCCTGCCCCGGGAAAAAGAGAAAATGGCGAAAAGGGAGGGTACTATGCTTTCTAAACCGTCCCCCAAAACCCTTTATTAAAGGCCCCGGGAAGGCATCCCCTTTGCCGGGTTTGGCCTTCACAAAGTAAATGTGGAAATTTTTCTTAGGTCCTTAGCTTTGGGGGTAACTTCCGCCGGACCGATATAAAATTTGGTGAGATTTCTTTGTCGCTGTTATGAAGCCGTCAAGGTTTTTTGTGTGCGAGAGGCCGCCAGTAGCCACGCGGAAACCGTGAACGGGGGTGACAGCATGAGTTTGTGGGCATTATAATGCTGTGGGGCAGTCCACCCTCCTTTTATAATTCCCAATGCCGTGGAAACCCGCTTTCATGAGGAACACGACTTTGGTTCCCAAGGGGGTATTGCATCCAGGGCTGGATGAATGGTGAATGCTTCGTGCAGACACTTCCATCTCCCGAGAATTTGTTCTTCTTAGAGAACAAAATTCTTCTGATCATGGACAGGGAATGTCACATGAAAAATTTAGCCCGTTGAGTTTTTCGTTTTAAAGCATGGGATCGTGATTTTTTCCTTGCCCCCGCAACAACGACAAACTCAGCCCCTTGGGTTTATGTCTTTGGTCCCTTTAAGACATTCCTGCTGCCCTACTGAACGACCCCGCCTCATCACCCTAACGAACCCTAACGTCCACAGTTGCCAGAGTTTGCTTCTGAGCATGGACCAAAGACTACCCCCTCCCAAAATTCTCAGGGGTTTCCGGGCGACTGGTATATGGGCCCCTCAATCGCAACATCTTCCCCCATATGTGTTTGTGGGAGCGCAGTCCCCAGCGCCGGCACCACCAGAATTTTTTATGGAAGTTACTCCCCTTCTTCTGATGGGGGAAGTTCAGATGGAAGGGGCGACTGGCTAAGCCCTACCTCAAAGCTATACCCCCCTTTCCCGCTGTGTCTCCCAGGCTAGATGATTCCGCCACCCCGGCCCCCGCACGACAGACCTGCCACCCCGAGCACCACCGGGCAGACCCGCCCCCCCCGGGCCCCCCACGACGAGCCTTTCCACCCCCGGGGGCCCCGCACGACCCCCTGCCCCCCCCCGGCCCCAGCACGACAAAACCTGCCCCCGAGCCCCACACACAGAGCCCGCACCCCGGGCCCCGCACTGCCCCCTGCCACCCCGGCCGGGGACGACCACCCCTGCCACCCAGGAACCTTTTCAAAAGCAAATTAAACCCCGGTGGTCACCGTTCCTAAGGGTAATTGTCCCTTTTGGAAGGGACGGAAGAGGGTCGGGCCTGCATTTTAAAACCCAGAATGGGAGGCAAAATTGACCTGAGGTTGAAGGGAGGAAGAGGCGAAGCTGGAGCAAAAGAAGGCAGCGGGTGAAAAAAAAACATTGGGGAAAAAAGAAGGGGCCCCAGCGGAAGAAATCTGTGCCCGTCCCGGAGGAAAACCACTGACGAGGAGGGTTATGATGTCCGACTTCAGCGACACTCCTGAGTACTGGTGAGGACACGAGGGGGACCTGGACTCAGCATCAACCCTTTTGCTGCGAAACTCACAGGTGGGGGACTTTGTTCTGGTTCCTGAAGCGGGGAGGGAAGGGGTGTGGGGACATTTGTGTGTTTTGTTGCTCAGGTGTTGGCCATCATGGAGGAGGAAAAGAAACCTTTCTTTCCCCCGGTGAAGTCCGCTAAAACCCGGGCCTTACCTTCCCTACCCCAGATGAAGCTTCGTTGATCCAGAAAAAGTGCAAGGGGTCCTGGTGACCTCCCAAGGGGAACCCCAAAGGCGGGTGACCTGGTGAAGGTGTTTCCCCCGCGCATGCCTTCATGATGCCTTCTGAATAGGGGCAAAAAATACCTAACCCATCTTTTAATAAAAGCATTTTATATGAGCTTATCTTTCATTTTTATCCCTAAATAAAGGGGGGGTGTCTAGGCTTACATTTGTTTTATTCAGGCAAAAAAAACCAATAATGTTTGAGAAATGATTTTAAAAAACAACGGTGCCCCCCCATACCGATCCAGTTCCCCCCTCGTGGGGGGACCCGGAGAGGTCCAAAAAAAAAATTTAAAAAAACCCTTTAAAAGACCCTTTTTTATCGAGTTTGTATTCAGAGGGTACCATAGGGGGGCCTATTTTGAAGTTTTGTTTTGGGCACAGTGTGATCTCTCAGGTTTTAAAAAAGGTTTTTTTTGAATATTTTTTCCCCTAATTAGGGTCCCCCCCCAAACCCCGGGGGGGGGGTGGGGGCACACCGACGGCGTGAACAGCCGTAAAGGTTTGGTTTCGGCGAAAAAAACAACTCCACCCACTCGTGCGTTTTCCAAATAAATGATTATTTTTACTAGACAAGCGCCAGGCGCCGTCAAGGAATTCCCCAAAAAAAAGTGTCGTACTGCAATAATTTTTATTATTCACTTTTCGAATAATGAAAGGGGGAAAAAAATGTTTTTAACTATGTTCTCATTATGTTATGCTGGGTTAAGGTGACATTAAGGCCTTTTGTGGGTTTTAACCCCTTTTTAATGGGTATCGTACGTCTTATTAGGTTTGATAGCTGAGAATTTTTTCAAATATTATTTCTAATTTGATATTTTTCCATTTTCTTTATCATCTACTATTCCCTTTTTGTGTACCATTTGGGATTGTGATATTGTTGATATTTATGATGCAAATTATTGAAATAAGGGAAAATATGACCTTGTGTTATCCCTAATCTTTGCTCGGAAATCAATTTATTTTTTAAAGAATACACAAATAGACTAATGATAACCTTTTTCCATTAAACTCCTTCCTTGTACGTAAATCTCATCTTATTTCTTGATCTCTGGGTTCCTGATTAAGCTGGCAAAATTGAAATAAAACTGATATATGATAATTTTTATAACTATTATAAAAACTTCTTAACAATTTTTTTAAAGCTTGAAAAGGGTTAATAATATTGTGGGGGGGACCATTTGAGATACTCTGTTATTACGGTTAATATATATATATAAAATAAAAAAAATAATATTTCCCACCAACCAGCGGGCCTCCGGAGGATTGACGTCAAGTTGCCGCTGCTTGTCACTACTGATGTATTACTACATCAAGATAATCATATACTGTTGTTTAAAATTTTTTACACATAGAAATATTCAATTCTTCAAATTCTGTACATTAATTTTCAACATAGTAAATTTTCCCGTCTGAAAATACACCAGCGGCCTCCGGAGGGCTGAGGGAGGTAAATTTGCCGCCGGCGGCCGCCTTTCGCCGCTCTACAGCCTACGTAGGCCCGCCGGTGATGGTTAGCTGGTCTTTTTTACCGCAAAATGTAAACCAACAACTCAAATCAACTTCATATTTCTGAAATCTTCACATATAATATAGACTGATATGTATTAATTTTACTGTAACGTATATATGATGGTGTTCATTTCAATGCTTAATAATTGCTAACACTATTTTACAACTTACAGAAAAGTATAGATTTTATTTGACCGCAGAGTATGTTCGACGAAATGTGCAACATTTTGTATAATTTCAAAAAACCTTTTTCATCGAACATGTTCGGTGAAATGACCCTCGAAGTTCGACCAAACAGTCCAACCAAATGGCAAGTTCGACGAAACAGTCCGACGAAACGCACCGTGTGATAGCCGCTTAAGGAAGCTTTTCGGGCGTCATCTTAGCCTCGTGTAAGGGGACAAGGCCAACCCTTCTTTGTGCCACCTAACCAATCAGCGCGGGGCGACACAAGTCTGTATTTGGCGGGAAATACGTTATACCACGCCGAGTCTCTCTCTCTCTCTCTCTCTCTCTCTCTCTCTCTCTCCTCCTCTCTCTCTCTCTCCTCTCTCTCTCTCTCTCTCCTCTCTCTCTCTTCTCTCTCTTCCTCTTCTCTCTCTCTCTTTCCCTTCTCTCTCTCTCTTTCCCCCTTTCCCTTCTTTCTCTCTCTCTTTTCCCTTTTCTCTCTCTCTCTCTTTCCCTTCTCTCTCTCTCTCTTCTCCCCCCCTTCCTCTCTCTCTCTCTCTCTCTCTTTCTCCTCTTCTCTCTTCTTCTCTCCTCTCCTCTTTCCTTTTTTTTTTCTTCTTTTATTTCTTCTCCCTCCTCTTCCTTCTCCTTGTTTCCAGATATTATTTCTGCTCAGTCACATGCAGTGTCACGTCTGCGCCGAGGGTCTCTCTCTCTCTCTTTCTCTTTCTCTCTCTCTCTCTTTTTCCTTTCCCTTCTCTCTCTCTCTCTCTCTCTCTCCTTTCTCTCTCCTCTCTCCTCGCTTCTCTCTCCTCTCTCTCTCTCTTCCTCTCTCCTCTCTTTCCCTCTTCCCTTCTCTCTCTCTCTCTTTCCCTTCTCTCTCTCTCTCTTTCCTGCTCTCTCTCTCTTTCCCCTTCTCTCCTCTCTCTCTCTCTCTCTCTCTTTTCCTCTCTCTTCCCCCATCTCTCTCTCTCCTCTCCTTTTCTCTCTCTCTCTCTCCCCTCTCTCTCTCCTCTCTCTCTCTCTCTCTTTTCTCTCTCTCTCTCTCTCCTCTCCTTTTTTTTTTCATCTTTTATTTCTTCTCCCTCCTCTTCCTTTCCCTTGAGTTGCCAGATATGTATTTCTGCTACAGTCACGTGCGTGTCACTACTGCCCGAGGGAGTCTCTCTCTCTCTTCTCTTTCTCCTCTTTTCTCTCGCTTTCTCCTCCTTCCCCTCTCTCTCCTCTCTCTCTCTCTTCTTTCCCTTCTCTTTCCCCTCCTTCTCTCTCTCTCTCCTCTCTCTTCCTCTCTTCTCTCCTCTCTTCTCCTCTCCTCTCTCTCTTCCTCTCTCTCTCCCTCTCTCTCTCTCTCTCCTTTTTTTTCTTCTATTATTCTTTCCCTCCTCTTCCTTCTCTGATTTTGCCAGATATGTATTTCTGCTACAGTCACATGCCGTTACACGCCGAGTGAGACTAGCTCTCTCTCTCTCTCCCCATCTCTCTCTCTCCCCCCTCTCTCTCTCTCTCTCTTCTCTCTTCTCTCCCCCCTCTCTCTCTCTCTCTCTCCCCTCTCTTTTTCCCTTCCTCTCTCTCTCTCTCTCTCTCTCTCTCTGCCTCTCTGTCTCCTTTTTTTTCTTCATTATTTTTTCTCCCTCCTTTCCTTCCCCCTTTTCATCCTCCACACACATATCATAGCCAGTATGTGATATTATCGTGATAACGACACTTTTTTCTGGTGTGTTTTGATATGTTTAGAATTAATCTGCTAACCGTTTTCTGTCGCAAATCATATCTATTCCGCCCAGCCCACCCCCTATATATATAGTATATAAAATTAGCCCACACCTAAAATATATATATATATATATAATATATATATATATATATTATATATAATATATATACTATATATATATATATATAATATTATATATAATATAAAATATATATAATATTATATATATTATATATTATATATATATATAAAATATATATACATATATATATATATAATATATAATATTTTATATATATTTTATATATATAAGTATATATATATATATATATATATCTGTACATAGTGTATTATACAGCCTAATATACTATATACAGTCTAAAATATATAATATATAACCAATAATATAACCATTGTTGTTATGGTGACGGAGAAAATTGCGGGCTAAGACGACCCCAACCCTGCCTTAGCCTACACTCGCTGCACTGTCTTAGGCGGAGCGAAATTTGCTTCCGAAAATGTCCAACTAGCGCTAAGATAGTCTTAGTCCCCTAAGATGGTCCTAGTAGTGTTCCAAAATGCCCCCCCAGGACCTATTTCTTAAGTTTTCTCATTACAGACAACTTGCCTATTATACTATTCTGAGCACTCATATCCAGCAGTCGTAGAAAAGAGTATAATAAAGTGGGAGGAGCTGCGAAGTGTAAAATTATACACTTTTGTGGTGCTGCAAAATACGCCGATCCTTCCATTACCGTAGATAATGGACAGTGTACAAGAAAATAACCCGCTGAACAGCAGCGGTGAGCTGAATAAAGCTTAAAAAATCAACAAAAGAAAAACAAGCTAAAGATTAAAGTATATATTGAAAGAAGCAAAGTGAAAGTAGAAAAAAAGGAAAAGGAGCAAGAGCAAGAGAATACGAAACGAAGCGCATGAAATTAATAAGAGAAGAAGAAGCCAAAAACGAAGAGGTGCGAGTCATGGCGGGACGAGCGAGAGACAATGTAGTGCGGGCCGTGGTTGTAGCCTACGAAGATCTTAAAAAAGATGGCCAAGAAAAAAAAGGAACCTGCAAACCTGTGGGAAGTACCTCTCAGACATAAAGGTGAGATTTATGATTCAAGAGGGGCACTCTAGGTAGTGAGTCATATCGGTCTCCCATCCTAGTCCTACTAGTATTACTTCGTAATTTTCGTATTAATGCATCATCCAGTGGATGATATTAAGTTAATGCTAGCGTTTTCGCCCAAGGTTGATACTTATATTTATTGGTAAATTTCTAGCGTTTGCCCATACTCTCCCCCTTCCCCGAAACAAGACAGGTATTATTTTAGTGTTTGCCATACTCCCCTCTCCCCAAAACAAGCTTGGGACCTGGGGGGAAAGCGGGATATTTGGCGGCGTAAAAAATATGTGTCGCAACCAAAATATTTTTTTGGTTTTTGGGGTGTTAAAAAAAATTCCCCTAGATCTGGGAAAAATTTAAATTGGATTTCTTTAAAGTCCAGAGACTTTTAAACCTGAGGACCCCTCAAGAATGAGGGGCCCGAAGTGTCGGAACCCCCCCCCAAACCCCCCCGTAGGGGGTTGGGTTTTTGGGGAGGTTATATTTTGGGTTGGTTGGGTTTTGGGTTTTTAGTTTAAAATTTTTGGTTGTTAGTTTTTTGGTTGGGTTTAGCTTAGATTTGGGTTAGGTTGGTTATCGGGGGGGTCAAGCCCCCCGCGGGGTTTGGGGTTAATTTTGGTTGGAAAAATTTCTCTAGTTTTAAAAAATTTAAAACCCTAGACCCTTAGGGAATTTTATCCCCTCTACCAACTCTTAAAATTTCAAATTTTTTGACGCAAAATTTTGGTAATTTGGAGGAGAAATTTTTACTTTTTTTTTCAGAGACACCAACCCACTTTTTCTTGGCTACAATAGGTGCTTGTTTTTTAAAAGGGGCTAGTTTTATTTTTTTCGCAAACCCCAAAAAAAAAAAAAAAAAAAAAAAGAACCCCAACCTAACCTTTTTGGGTTTTTTTTGGAAAAACCCAACCTAACCAAACCCCCCTTTCCTAAACCTTTTCCCGGGTTTTTAAAAAAACCCAACCTAACTTTAACCACAAAATTTTTTTTTTTTTTTTTTTTCGTTTGGGGCAAAAAAACTAGACCTTTTAAAAAAGCCCCTATTGTAAGGGCCAAAAAAAAGTAGTTGGTGTCTTGGAAAAAAGAACGGAAACTCTCCTCCAATTAACCCTTATAATTTTTTTCCCCACCCCAAAACACCGCATTCCCACAGGTCCCCAACTTGGTTTTTGGGGGAATTTTGGGGAAAATTGGGGAAAAACTAAAAATTTTAAACCCAAATTCAGTTTTACCGTTGTTGGTTTTAAAAATTGAAAATAGTAGGGGTTTTTCAGGAAAAGGAAATAAATTCCCCTTTTTATTTTATGAAAAGGAAACCCAAAAATTTTTCCCCACCCCAATTGGGAGCTGGGGTTTTTTTTACCTTATTGTATTCTAAGAGACTTTTTTTCCTTGACTTTTTCCGGGCGCAAATCAATAATTTTTTTGGGGATATAGAACATTTTAGGGGAGGGGGGAAGGAAAATTCCCCTTTTTTTAAAATGCCTCCCTCTTCCTCTTCTTGTGACCTGCATCGCATTTGTTTGGTATTTTATTAAACTTTTTTTTATTATTGGACCCAGTTAGGAGGTTAAAGGTTAGGTTAGGTTAGGTAAGGTTCAGGTTAGGTTAGGTAAGGTAAGGTTCAGGTTAGGTTAGGTAAGGTAAGGTTAGGTAAGGTAGCCACGGGTGCGCCTCCGAAACAAAAGCGATACAGGTAAAAAGAAGAGGAAGAGGGAGGTATTTTGTAAACAAGGAGACATATTCCTCCCCCCACCTAAAATGTTCTATATCTCCGAAACTATTGATTTGCGACGGAAAGCTCAAGGAGAAAATGTCTCTTAGAATACAATAAGGTAAACAAAAACCATGCTCCCAATTGTGTAGGGAAGTTTGGTGCCATCGTAAAAATTTACCTTTTTGGTAAATTTTTACTCGGTAATAATGGGCGAGGACTTCGCCGTCATTTTCAGAGACCGACTATTTTTCCTGGCCAAAAAGAGGTGCTTTTTCTAATGGAGATAAGTTTTTTTCCAGTGTATCGATCTGACTAGCTAGCTATGCCCGAGTAGCTACACTGCACAAATACGCATGCGCGGCAGATGATGTCACACAGGTAAACATTGGCCACGCACACCCTCACCTTTCAGCACGCATATAGGCGAAACAGAAAATAACACCTGCCCAGATAACTACACTACTCTTAGACTGAAACACTGCTCCCTGGGTGAATAGCTGTTTAACAACGATATATGCCAATTCTGATCCTGGGTAAAACATGGTGGAAACATTGAATGTAGAGTAGTTATTAAACTAGAACATAGAGCATGTTCAGCGAATGTGCCCTTGCTTACCTAAAACACTACCCTACCCGTATACTGAAACACTGCTCCCTGGTTGAATAGTTGTGTGACAATGTATACCAATTCTGATCTGAGTAAAAGTTGGTGGAAACATTGAATGCAGAGTAGTAATTAAACTAGAACACAAGAACATAAGAAAATAAGGAAGCTACAAGAGGCCGTGAGACCTACACGAGGTAGTTCCTGTAACATGGAGCATGTTCAGCGAATGTGCCCTTGCCTACCTAGAACACTACCCTACCCGTATACTGAAACACTGCTCCCTGGGTGAATAGTTGTTTGACAATCTATACCAATTCTGATCTTGGGTAAAACATGGTGGAAACATTGAATGTAGAATACAGTGTCTTCAAAACAAGGCGGCAGATGGCGCAATTATCGGTCTACTCGCAAACTTGCGCCGCCTACTTCCCCCCCCCCCCCAAAAAAAAGTCATATTTATTGTATGAAAGGAGTTAATTTGACCCTGAAAAACAGCCAGAATGCATATTTTAACACTTTCAAAGGCGTGGGCTTCCGGGGGCCTAGGCGGCCCCCGGACCCCCGGCCTATCAAGCAGCGCCTCGCTTCGCTCGGCTTTCAATCAATCTCCACCTCCTACTTTCTTCATTCCAACTCCTACTTTAAAAGAAAATGAAAACACAGAGTAGTAATTAAACTAGAACATAGAGCATGTTCAGCGATGTGCCCCGCCTACCTAGAACCTACCCTACCCGTATACTGAACACTGCTCCCTGGATGATAGTTGTTGCCATTGTATACCAATTCTGATCTGGGTAAAACGTGGGGGAAAAATTGAATGTAGAGTAGTAATTAAAGTAAAACATGGAACATTTCAAGCGAATACCTTTACCTAACACACCTACCGATACTGAAGCACTTCTCCCTGTGTGAATAGTTGTTTGACAATGAACAAATTCTGATCTTGGTAAACGTGGTGGAAACATGAATGTAGAGTAGTAATTAAGTAAAATAGAACATTTCAGTAAAGTGCCCTTGCCTAGACACTACCCTACCCGTATACTGAGACACTGCTCCTGGTGAATGTTTTTGACAATATACAAATTCTGATCTTGTAAAG
>JACEEZ010004706.1:982931-992069 GCA_016584305.1 Chionoecetes opilio | reverse complement strand
CCCAAAAAAAAATAAATCCCAAAAACCCAAAAAACTAAAATTATTGGAGAAAATAGAACTAGTATTGCAGTGGTGGCTTGCTAGTTGCTACGGTTCCCTTTTCCCTTTAGTATAAAGGGGAAAAAAATGAAAGAAATGTTTGGGTGGTCGGGTTTTTTATGTTTTGAAAATAAGTGGGCTTTGGGCCCTGTATGTAGAGGGACGAAGGAGGCAAGTCAAAAAATTATTCGAGGTGAAAATTCCCTTTGTCTTTTTTTAATCTTTTTTGCTCCCTCCTGAGAGTTACAAAAAAATGTAGACCGTGAAAACCGACCCCCTTCCTCCCCTCCCCCCTTCCTCCTCCTCCTCCTCCCCTCCTCCTCCCCCTCCCCTCCTCCTCCTCCTTACTGAAACCACAACCCGTCACAGGCAAATATTTAGTAGTGCCCGATTTAAACGGTCACTACTACAACTTTTGCCCTTTTGCGGGTTGTGGTTCAAAAGGGCCCGACAGTTAGTGACCCCCAAACATGTCCTACATAAATAACAATCCGCAGGGTTGAACGGACTGGGGCCTGTTACTGCGGGCCTCCCAAAAAAAGCCAGGAAAGGCTGCCGCCCCCCCTTTAACCTCCACCTGTGTTCCCACCTTTAAAAAACACACATAACTGACCCTTTATAAAGCACTAAACCTACCCCCACAAACATATAGTATTACCAAAGATTACAGCTTTCAATTTTTCCCAAAAATTCCATGCAGTTTTTCTATACTGCTGGGTCACTTCATTTCCCCCAGCTTCGCTGGGGGGAAGGGTGGGTGGGAGGAGCCTTCACTTTCCTATCCTTTCTCTCTTATTATCTATTAATAATTGTTAAATCAAACACCTTGAAGGCCTAATGGTCTGTTGCTGTTTTTTTTCCCTTTGAAATCCTTTGTAAAAAAATCCTCCTCCTCCTTCTCCCCCTTTTTCCCTCCTCCTCCTCCTCCTCTCCTCTCCTTCCCTTCCTCCTCCTCCCCCTCCTCCTCCTCCCCTCCTCCTCCCCTCCTCCTCCCCTCCTCCTCCTCCTTCCCCCTCCTCTCTTCCTCCTCCTCCACCTTTTGTTCTCTTCAACAAAAAAGATGTCACTACAATTTTCCCACAACCCTTAGTTTACTCTCTCTCATCACAACATCTTTTACCTCTCATATTTTGGTCACGTTCAGATCTGCCTCACAACCCTCACCTCCCTCCCTCCCTCCTTTCTTCCCTTCTTCCTTCCGTTCCTTCTTTCTCCCCTTCTTTCCTCCTCCATCCCTCCCTTTTTCCTTCCTTTCTTCCTCACCTCCTTCCCTCTCTTCTTCCTTCCTTTCTTCCTTTCCTCTTTCCCTTCCTCTCTTCCTTCCCATCTTTCTCCCCTTCTTCCTTCCCTCCCTCCCTTCCTTCTTCTTTCCCTTCCTCATAGCCTCACCCTTATTCATTCACTACTCCGTCTACTCATCTTCCTTTTCCTTTTCCTCCCTTTCCTTTCTTGAGTCACTTTCTCTTTTCATCGTATTACCTTCTCCTTTTCTCAACCATCTTTTCAGAACTTGCTCCTTTTCACTCTCCTCTCCTCTCTTCCTCCTCCTCTCCCTTGCACTATCCTCTAACCCCTTCCTTTATTTTTCCTCTTTTCCTCTCCTTCCTATATTTCCAACTCTCCCTTTCTTTTCTCTCTCCTCTCTTTTCCACTCCTTCAGAACTTCATTTCTCTACTCTATTTTATTCACCTCCCCTTTTCCAAGCTTGCATTTCTCTCCTTCGTTTAACTACTGCAATCTATCCTCTACATCTATCTTATCATTCCCTTTCCTTCCATTTTTTCTCCCTCCCTTCTTACCCTTCATACCATTTTTCCTTTCCAAATCTTTTCCTTTTTTCCCTTTCCTTCTCCCTTTTTTTTTTTTTTTTTCCTTTCTTTTTTCCCTTCATCCCTTCTTCCCTTTTTTTCCCCTTTTTTTCCTTTCTTTCCTTTTTTTTTTCTTTTTTTATTTTTTTTTTCTAATCTTTTAATTTTTGTTTTTTTTCTTTTTTTTTTCATTTTTTTTAAAATTTTTTTTATTTGGGGGTTTTTTGGGGAATTAAAAAAAAACTTTGTAAATTTTTTTAAAAAAAAAAAAAACCCCCTTTAAAACCTTTCTTTTTTGTTTTGTTTTTATTTCCCCCCTTCCTCTTCCTTTCATTCCCAATGGGTTTTTTTTTCCCAAATCCAAAAAAAGTATAAAATTTAATTTAAAATTTTAAAAAAAAATTTTTAAATTTTTTTTTAAAAAAATTTTTAAGGGGGGTTTCCCATTTTCTCTTTTTTTCCCCCTTTCATTCTTACTCTGCTCTTTTTCCTCTTTCTTTCTTCCCCTTTTTCCATTCTGTTTCTCTCCTCCCTTCATTACCAACTAAATCATCACCAGTTCTCTCCTTTCCTAAGTACTCTTTCTTTTCTTCCCTTTCCTCCTCTCCTTTCATTCCATTCTGTTTATCTTCCTTTCTTCTTTACCAACTAACTCATCACCATTCTTCCCTGTCCTAAGTACCCTTTCTACCCTTTCCTTTCTTTCCTGTTTTCATTTACGGTGGATTGAATGAGAGGAGTAATAATAACGTGTGTTTCGTGGAGAGGTCTGAAGGAGGGAGAGAGGTATATGGAGATGTGGTAGTGGATGTGGAGGTCAGTGGATGAGTTGAGTGTGGAATGGTGGCAGGTGTGTGGAAGGGTGGAGGTTGTGTGGAGGGGTGGAAAGGGTGTGGGTTAAGGAGGTGGGTTGGGAGGGTTGTTTTGGGTGAGATTAAGGGAAGGAGGAAGGAAGGGAGAGAGGGAGCTTATGTAAGGTCAGAAATCTTATCATACGCGACGTCAATTTGGAAAGGCAGGCGATGTTCTTATGGTGTGTGTGTGTGTGTGTATGTGTCCTACCATGTCCTACTGTCCTTTCAGTATCCTACCATGTCTTTACTATCCCCTATCCAGCAACGTATCACCATGTCCTAAGATATCCTATACCCCCCAATACATCCTCCCATGTCCTCTCGTATCCCATATCCAAAACCTCCCCCTTTAAAAAAAAAAATCGACCCTTTTAATCGTGTTATTCCACGGATGAACGTTACCAAAAAAGTACTACAGGGTGGAACAAAAAATACAAACATGTGCTACCGATATACGTACAGGGTGGTGCAGGAAAAATACCAGGTTGTTCAGGATTGGGCGCTTCAGGGTTGTAAATATCGCGTTTTAGAAAGGAAAGCTATATACATGGAGAGATGAGAGGTTCTTGTTGTTGTTGTTGTTGTTGTTGTTGTTGTTGTTGTTGTTGTTGTTTACTTTTCGAGGGGAATAGATTTTGTGCAAGGAAGAGAAGGGAAGTATCGAGGAAGAGGGAATGGCAGAGAAATGGAAGGCGAGGTAGGAAAGATATTGAATGAAAGTGATATAAAGGGTATGCAAGAGAGAGGGATGGGAGGAAACAGAGAGAGAGCGAGAGAGAGAAAGGGGAGGAGAGATGGAGGAAAACAAGAGAGAGAGGGGGGGGAGAGAAGAGAGAGGGGAGAGAGAGAGAGAGAGGGGAGAGAGAGAGAGATGGGAGGAAACAGAGAGAAAGAGAGGGAGAGAGACATAGTTGACGTGAAAGGAGGAGAGAGGAGGTGGAGGAGATAGGAGATAGGGAGAGACAAGCTTAAGTGGAGGAAGGGAAGTGAAGGGGATGAGGCGAAAGGGTGATTAGTGCGCAAGGCAAGGGTGAAGCAAGGGTGAAACGCTAGGGTGCTGGGGGCTGTAAGGTTGCTTGTTTATAGGGGGAGAGACGGTGGGGAAATGCTAGGGTGTTGGGGGGTGCATATTGTAGGGGGTGATGGTGCCTGTGTATTGGGAGGGGAAGTGTGGCAGGGTGAGGATTAGGATGGGGAGGGAGGAAGGGGGTAGAAGGGATAGTGAATTGGAGTACTCGTAGAAGGGAGAAGAGAATGGTAAAGAAAGTAGTGGAGTACTCGTAGAAGGGAGAAGAGGAGGGTAAAGAAAGTAGTGGAGTACTCGTAGAAGGGAGAAGAGGGGCAAGAAAGTAGTGGAGTACTCGTAGAAGGGAGAAGAGGATGGTAAAGAAAGTAGTGGAGTTTCTCGTAGAAAGTGGAAAAAAGAGAATGTGAAAGAAGAGGAAAAAAGGGATCCGTAGAAGGGAGAAGAGGAGGGTAAAGAAAGTAGTGGAGTACTCGTAGAAGGGAGAAGAGGAGGGCAAAGAAAGCAGTGGAAGGTAAAGGGGTGTATGAGAAGGTGGGAGATTGCCTACCCATGTCAGAAGGGAAATAGGGGAGGGGGAAAAATCTAGTGGGAGGAAAGGTGACATGCCAGAAACTTGACTGAACATAAACTTAGAAGAAAAAAATCCTCCTCTTCTTCTTCCTCCTACTCCTACTCCTCGTCTTCCTCCTCTTCTTCCTCCTCCTCCTCCTCCTCCTCCTCCTCCTCCTCCTCCTCCTCCTCCTCCTCCTCCTCCTCTTCACCCTCGGGGCAGATGCCAGCTTTAATATTTTTTTCTTCTTTTAGCTCTAAATCTTACTTTTTGGGGGTTCTTTACATTTATACACACACACACACACACACACACACACACACACACACACACACACACACACACACACAACACACACACAACACACACACCACACACACACACACACACACACACCAAAACACACACACACACACACCACACACACACACACACACACACACACACACACACACACAGTCTGTCCAAGATAAACAAATTTCATACTGTACCATCTTAGCTAATGAAAAATATGCACGACAGGATATTACTCTATTGATCACCACCACCATCACCACCACCACCGCAACCACCACTTCCACCACCACCACCATTACCACCATCCCCCACCACCACCACCACCACCACCACCACCACCACCACCACCACCACCACCGCAACCACCACTTCCGCCACCACCACCACCATCACCACCACCACCACCACCCCAACCACCACTTCCACCTCCACCACCACCACTACCGCAAACCACCACCACCGCAACCACCCCCACCCCACCAACCACCACCACCGCAACCCCACCCTCCCCCCACCACCACCACCACCACCACCACCACCACCCCCAACCACCACCACCTCCTTTCTTCCATCAAACTTCCCCCCCCCCCCACCACCACCACCACCCACCACCCACCACTTTCCCCCCCCCCCCCCCCACTTCCACCCCCACCAACCACCACCCCACCACCCCCCACCACCCCACCACCACCACCACCACCACCCTTTCTTCCATCAAACTTCGCTAGACTGTCGACAAATTGTGAATAATGGAATTTTTTCTCAGCCAAATAAAACGCAAAATTTCAGTAGGCCTCTCCTGCCATCTAAAACTTTTCCCCTCTTCCTCTTCCCCTCCCTTCCCTCCCTATCTTTATCACATACCTCCATCCCTCTTTTCTTCCTTATTTTTCTCTCCTTCCCCTCCTCTCTATAATTCTATTCTCTCTCCTTCTCCCTATCTGCCTCCTTCACTTCCTTCCTCCCTCTCTCTCTCCCTTCTTTATCCTTTCCCTCTCTACCCTTCCCTCCTTCGCACGACTGAGATATTCCTGAGAAGAGTAATACCTCCCATCTAAAAGCAGAGATCCTTCCCTCCATACCTCCCTTCCTCTCTCCCTTCCTCTCTCTCCCTCTCCTCTCCATTCCTTTCTCCTCCCTATCTTCCTTCCCCTGCCCTATCCTTCTCTTCTTTCCCTTCTATCTTCTTACTGCTATAAAAAACATCCCTTTTCTTCTCTTTTCTCCTTCCATCTCCTCTTCTTTTTCCTACTCCTTTTCCCTTTCCTCCTCCTCTTTCTCCTTTCTTTACAGTATTCCCTCACCGATACTTGAGCAATATTTAAGTGTCGTGCAATCTCTCCTTTAGGCAGCTCTCTCTCTCTCTCTCTCTCTCTCTCTCTCTCTCTCTCTCTCTCTCTCTCTCTCTCTCTCTCTCTCTCTCTCTCTCTCTCTCTCTCTCTCTCTCTCTCTCTCTCTCTCTCTTTCGTTCATATAGTATTTTTCTAATTTCCGCTGATGACGCGTTCCTACGGACGAATGAGGTGTGAAACTTTACTTGCCAAGGGCCACTCCTCATAAATAGAGAGACGAGGAGGGTAGCATGAGGAGGAGGGTACATGAGGTAGGCCCTGTGTGTGAGTGTATGTGTGAGGGAACGTTAGAGGGGTGTGTGAAGCGAGATAATGAGGGAGAGAACTTTTGAGAGGGTTAAGAGAGAGTGAAGGGAAGAGTAGTGTAGGGAGAATGAGAGGTTGTACGTCAATAATATAAGTTTATGAATAATGAGAATAGTAAAGAGATAGAGATAGGAAGAGGATGTAGCAGAAAGAGGTGAGGGGATAGGGAGTTAGGTTAGATTTTGTTAGGTTAGGTTAGGTTAGGTCAGGTTAGGTTAGGTTAGGTTAGGTTAGGTTAGGTTAGGTTAGGTTAGGTTAGGTTAGGTCAGGTATTAGGGCTCCTCTTAAAGTAGGGAGAGGTGAGGTGAGGAGTTACGTTAGGTTAGGTTAGGTTAGGTTAGGTTAGGTTAGGTTAGGTTAGGTCAGGTTAGGTTAGGTCAGGTATTAGGGCTCCTCTTAAAGTAGGGAGAGGTGAGATGAGGAGTTACGTGGTGTGTATATTTGAAGAGAGAAAGGCCAGATGGAAGGAAGGAGAGGTGAGGGAAGAGGAAGGGTAGGGAGGTGAGGGAAGGAAGGGTAGGAGGAGGAAAGAGGTGAGGGAAGGAAGAGGTGAAGAGGGAGTGAAGTGAAGAGACGAATCAAAAGTAAGTAATAAAAGGTGGTCACTGGGAAGATCTCTGGTTGGTTCTCGGGAAGGGTCGAGGGTAAGAATAGTCTGAGCTGTTATAGAGGTGGGATGGATCGTAGGTCTCTGATATCTGAGTAACGGATCACAAATTCAAATTTAGGAAAGTTGACTGAAAAGGGTTGGTTGACTGCATGGAGGTGTGTGTGTCTTGTGTCGTGTGTCTTAGTGTCGTCTCGTTGGGTGCGTAGTGCTGGTTCGTGTTGTGTGTTTCTTTGATAGCGTGAAAATGTGTGTTGGATGTTGGTGTGAGTGTGTGTTGGTGTGTGTGGTGTGTGTGTGTGTGTGTGTGTTGTGTGTGTGTTGTGTGTGTGTGTGTGTGTGTGTGCGTGTGTGGTGTGTGTTTGTGTGTGTGTGTGTGTGTGTGTGTGTGTGTGTGTTGGTGTGACCTTTCTTGATTCATACTTAAACGTGACCTTTCCTCCCACTCCTCTTGAAACACTTGCACTGATGGTATCCTCGTCTGCCGGAAGAAAAATTGTACTTGTGCTATGCCTCTGTTCACCTAATAGATGATATATTTCTTTAACTACTGCGTCATAGAATTGCCAGAATGTGCCATAACATTATGTATGTATCTTTCTAGAGGTACGCGGGAGGAGTATTCAGTTCTTTGTCGTGTTTGAAAATAGTCCATTCCACGAAACTTCTTATTTTCCTTCTTTATTTTTAACATCACAAAGAACTGGCTAAGGGCAAAAATACTGTCACAAAAGCTTAGTTGCCAGTTCCTATAAAGAAGACAGTAAGAGAATAAAGAAAGGGTGGTGGGACAATTTAGTTCTGGAGGTGTCTTGTCACTCCTCTCTTGAAAAGATTGAGGTCTTAGGAAGATGGAAAAATAGAAACAGGAAGAGAGTTCCAGATTTTACCAGTGAAAGGGATGAAAGAGTGAAGATACTGATTAACTCTTGCATTAGGAAGATGGACAGAGTGCAAAGTTCAGAAATTATGCAAGTTCGTAAGCAGATATAATGGGTGAAACTTATCTCTTTCAAATACCTAAATCGTAGGAAATGTAGACTAATTGTGTGATAAATGGTGTGACCCCTTGAACCATTAAATTGCATTGATACAGTGACCCAGTAATCAGTTTTCAAAAGTTATTTATTTGTCAATATTTTGTGCATATAATGAATTACGTATTCAAGTCAGCCTTTGAGTGCTTCCTTTGCCAATCAATTAATTAATAAAAAACTTTTCATGAAATTCACCTGACGTGCTAACCTGGGTTCCTGGGCTAACCTGGTTCAATCAGTGACACATGAAGAGTCGCTGATCAAAAAAGTGCAATTGGTTGAAATAACAGTCTGGTCGTGATGTGCATAATGATACTAAACTCGCTGCACGTTAAGTTGGCGAAAATTGGGCCCCTTCACTCCCCCAGCCAATCCCGTGTGTTCGGAAGGGGGGAGTGAGGGGGCCCCATTTTCGCCAACTTAACGTGCGGCGAGTATAAGTATCCTCAAACATGACAAGCTGAGTGCAGCGAACAATGAAATCTTGACCCATATAATAAAGCATAATAGCAATAATTTCCAGTCCTCCTTTGGTAGCAACACGAGAGACAGCATGCAATAATGAGGGTGAAACAGATAACTAACAAAAAAACATATAATAATAATATGATATAATGTAATAGCCATATTATAGCCACAAACATTGAAAGTTAAACCCCGACATCAGTAAGAAAAGTCTGAATACTGTACGATGCACTGTAATCATAAACAGGTAAAAAAATATTCTATCTTTAAAAAATGGGTGTAAATGTTGCGTTTGCTGTTTTTGTTGCTATTTGATTTATCCTGTCCCTTTTATAGCATTTTTTATCCTCCTCCTCCTCCTCCTCCTCCTCCTCCTCCTCCTCCTCCTCCTCCTCCTCCTCCTCCTCTTCCTCTTCCTCTTCCTCCTCCTCCTCCTCCTCCTCCTCCTCCTCCTCCTCCTCCTCCTCCTCCTCCTCTTCCTTCCTCCTTCTAAAAAGGAGGAATAAATTGGCTTGAAGACTGGCTTTCTGAGAGCAGGCAGCGCGTCGTAGTTAATGGAAAAGCATCTAGCTGGCAAGATGTTTTAAGTGGTGTACCGCAGGGATCTGTACTAGGTCCTGTACTTTTCTTAATCTATGTAAACGATATTGACGAAGGCCTCACCTGTAAGATATCAAAGTTTGCGGACGATACTAAAATAACGAATAAAGTAATCACAACTGCCGATAAGATGCAATTGCAATCTGACCTTAATCGCTTAGTTAGTTGGGCAAAGAAGTGGCAGATGAAATTTAA
>JACEEZ010004706.1:952931-972931 GCA_016584305.1 Chionoecetes opilio | reverse complement strand
AGCCCCAAGCACCAGCGCCATCCAACCCGCACGACCACGTAAGAGATTTTTTCAATATTTCATCCCCCGTGTAGGTCACTCCGTCTGGTTTTCACGTTCTGGTTAAGCCAACCATGTTGACATTTTACGGAGAGGGAAGGAACGAGGGTGAGGTAACAGTGTTGCCATATCACGCCCTAGGAAAAGGAAAAGTACAAGAGCCCAGCAGTAGAGTAGTAGTAGTAGTAGTAGTAGTAGTAGTAGTAGTAGTTATAGTAGAGTAGTATGGGAAGAGGAGAGAGAAAGAGAGATAGAGAGAGATAGTGAGAGAGAGAGAGAGAGAGGTAGAAGTGGAGGGAGAGAGAGAGAGAGAGAGAGAGAGAGAGAGAGAATATAATGATAAATTCATAGGATAGGGAGATTAGGAGAGGAGTTAGGGAAGGTGTAGTGAAAAAACAAAAACTAAGCGTTCATGTGAGAGGAAGAAGAGGAGGAGAGGGTCTAGAACAGCTGGCGAGGGGAGAGAGAGAGAGAGAGAGAGAGAGAGAGAGAGAGAGAGAGAGATGTAATGGTGTTATGTTAATATGTTGGTAGTTATCATATGTTGATATTCTGGTAACCGCTGGCTGTACGTTTGGTCAAAGTAACATTACTTTTTGTTACTATTGTTACTTTGCGCTTGGCGACAGGCCTTTGTCTACGGGCAGCCAGGTCGGCCCTCTTGCCTCTGACCTGACACCTGAGTCCTGACCCCACTTCAACTCAGTCACTACTTGCGAGAGGTCGCCCCTCTCCTCCGCGGTCTTGCCCACTTAGGTCTTTGTCTTGGCTTCCTCACATCAAGCCACGTGTTCATCACACACGTGTACACCTCATCTACAATACACTACATCATACGGCGACCCGAGTATTCTTATATCCCTGCATTCGTTAAGTAAGGATGTACAGTACTTTATCAGTCACCGGGGCACGTCCTTCAAGAGGACGTGTTTGACTTACTACACGCTGCCTTATAGACCGCTCGCTACCTACACGCTACCACCTGGGCTGTTCTCATACCCCGCAGCCCACTACAAATCATCACAAGATTCTTCCGTTACAGAGAGAGAGAGAGACGAAGCTACGGTAATCGGATAGACAAATCTGAAAATCACTAAATATGAGGGAAAAAAGGATAAAAATACTAAATGGGAGGAAGGAATTATATGAAGGGGAGAAATAGATGGAGGAAAAAAGAGAAACGGCAATAGTTGGAGGGGTGGAGAAACAAGAGGGATGGAGGGAGGGATAGGTGTAGGGGAGGGAGGGAGAGAGAAGGGAGCCGTAGGAGGGTATAAATCAATGCTCACGGCTCACAGAAGCGCCAATATGGCTTTATTCCAACTGCCGTTAACCTCCCTCGTCCCTCCTTCCCCTCACTCATTCCCGTTGTCCCCTCTTCCTATTCCTCTCCCCTATGTCTCCTCTTTCTCTTCCTCTCCCCTATTCTTTCTATGTTTCTTGCATCTACCATCCCTCCTTGTTTCGCCTCCCTTCGCTAACCCTCGGCTTCCTTTGCGTTACTATAAGCAGTTTCCTCTTCCTCTTTTCTCTCACTCATTCTCGTCCCCTTTTCCTCTTCCTCTCCCATATTCTATCTTTCCTTCTATGTTTCTTGCATCTACCATACCTCCTTGTTTCTCCTCCTTTAGATAACCCTCGCCTTCCTTTGCGTTACTAGCATTTTCCTCATTCTCTTTTCTCTCACTCATTCCTGTCGTTTCCTTCTCCTCTCTGTGTTCTTTCTTCCTGCCTCTCGTTTTCTTGTTCCATCTCCATCATCACCCAGCTCTCGTCTTCCTTGGCGTCACAACTATTTTCTTCTTCCTCATTCCTGTTGTCCTCTTCTTTTTCTCTTCTCCCGATATTCTTTCTTTCATCTCCCACCCTTATTCTCCTCCTCCGTCACCCAACTCTCGTCTCTCCCCGTCGCAAGCACTTCCATTCGTCATTCTTGGCCATAAGACTGGTTATTTCCCCCTCCTGCTCTTCCCCTCACCGCAGTTCACGAAGGGAGGGAACGCACCTCACCCTAACCCCTCCTTCCCAACTGCACCCCCCCCACCCTTCACACACTGCCCGCCCTTAAAAATCGCGTTACAAATGTCCAAATGTCCTTAAAACGCGCGCTACAAATGTCCAAATGTCCTTAAAACGCGCGCTACAAATGTCCAAATGTCCTAATGCAGTGAAAGGGTTAAAACTCGCGCTACAAATGTCCAAATGTCCTTAAAACTCGCACTACAAATGTCCTTAAAACTCTCACTACAAATGTCCAAATGTCCTTAAAACTCCCACTACAAATGTCCAAATGCCCTTAAAACTCGCGCTACAAATGTCCAAATGCCCTTAAAACTCGCGCTACAAATGTCCAAATGTCCTTAAAACTCGCACTACAAATGTCCAAATGCCCTTAAAACTCGCATTACAAATGTCCAAATGTCCTTAAAACTCGCGCTACAAATGTCCAAATGTCCTTAAAACTCACACTACAAATGTCCAAATGCCCTTAAAACTCGCGCTACAAATGTCCAAATGCCCTTAAAACTCGCGCTACAAATGTCCAAATGTCCTTAAAACTCGCGCTACAAATGTCCAAATGTCCTTAAAACTCGCACTACAAATGTCCAAATGCCCTGTGTAATGAATCCTAGCCAGATACGAAGGGGTTACAGGCAATCCTACTGGTATCCTTCTGGTATCCTTCTGGTCATTCGCCACTCACTGCATCCCTAGCTCTCCATCCTTCCCTTCCTCTCGCCCTTCCTTCCCTCCTCCTCCTCGGCCGCCCCTGCAAAGTAAAGTCACGTATCCTGAACCATCACTGCGGGATCCTACTGCTGAGGTCTTGCCATTTTTCTTTCCTTTTCCTTAATCCTCCTCCTCCTCCTCCACCTCCGAATTTCACCATTTCATGATTTTATATTTTATCATCTATCTATTATTTTGGCTTTTTTCTCCGTTTTCCCTTATTTTTCTTCCACTATTTATTACTTACTTTCCACTACGTACTTTATTTTGCTTTTACTCTATTTTTCTTCCTCTACTTTATTAGTTTACATCTTTCCTCCTCCTTTTCGTCCTGCTTTTCCTCGTATTTTTTTCCTCCTTGTCCTCCTTTCGTATTTCCAAACCAACTTCTCCTTCTCTTCCTCCTCCATTTCGTAGAAACGATCTCCCATTATCTGCCTCCTTTTCCTTCTCCTCCTCAAGCATACATAAGCGAGAATGTGAAAACTTGTAACAAAATTTGTCGTTAATTGTTAAGGAAGCGGTGGAGAGAGAGAGAGAGAGAGAGAGAGAGAGAGAGAGAGAGAGAGAGAGAGAGAGAGAGAGAGAGAGAGAGAGAGAGAGAGAGAGATGGCAAGGTTAAGGGAATGTGTGTCCAAGCCTAAACCGTGCAGGCTTGGACATATTATATTGGGCTGGATAGGACAGACTGTGTTGGGCTGTGTACTAAATTGGGCTGGACGGGCTGAGTTAAACTGTGAAATGCAGTAACACATACACGCACACACCACACACACATACTCACGAAGCAAGGAAGTACATGAAAGTGCCTGTTTTTTTTGCGTGCGTGTGTGTGTGACTGTGTGTGTGAGGCAAGCGACCCTCTGACAGCCCACAGCACCCGGGGTATTTCTGTCAGCTGCTATCGCTCGGCATGCAAAGGTAAAGGCTGGATCGTGTGTTGCGTCCAGGGCTCAACAGACAGGAGGTCGAGGGCGTCAGGTAAGGTCAGGGGCTCAGGGCAGACATGCACGCGAGGCCTGGATTTCCCAGTCAGGTGATAGGGAGTATGTGTGGGTATATTTGCTTCAGGTGGTGACGAGACGTAACTTTTTGTGTATTTATTCCTTCCCTTCCTCTCTTCCTCTAGCTACTTGTCCTCCTCTTTCACCTTGACCAGGTGATTGGGAATATGTGGTTATACTTGCTTCAGGTGGTGAGTGTGAAATCTAACTTTTTGTCTTCCCTCCCTTCTTTCCCTCTTGCTGCTACGTGTCCTCTTTGTGCAGCTTTCCCATCACCTCTCCTCGTCCCCCTCCTCTGCACCAACACCGTCACAGGCCAGGTGGTGGTGGTCGCCAGGTGGGAATGGTGTCGTGTTGCCCAGACCCTAGTGTTGCCTTCCTTCCTTCCTTCCTCGAGTCTAGGTAATGTGACGCATCGGAGCATTCGGAGGCGCTTGTGAGTTGTGTGGGCTTGTTACACAGATCTAACGTGCACGTGTAGTAAACAGATGATCAGTAAGGTGCGTGGCTGTGTTGTTCCCGCTCTCCTGCTCTCCTGACACGTGTAGCAGCAGCAGCAGCAGTGAGGTGGGCAGACAAGACATCGGGCGTGATGGCTGGGGGCGGGTGGTGCAGAGTTGCCAGACCCTCTCCGCCAGCCGCCCCTCACCCAGGCTCACCGTCACCCACCTGCCTACCAGCCGCACCTCCACCCACCTCGCCTCACCCTCACCTTCGCATCTATCGCCACATCAATTCACAACCCAACTCTACTTTCCTTATTTTATTTCCTTCACCTCGTCTACGACGCCTTTGCTTCATGGCATCATGTCATTGAAATTTGTCCATCACGTCTTCCTCACGTCGGAGTCGCATCCAGGTTGTGTACGTAAGCAAGTAATGAGCACTGCCCTTACTGACCCTGAGCCGCGTCTGCCCTCGCCTCCACCCCTCCCTCCCTCCATTATCGCGGAACCAAACACCTCCACAGCCCCTCACACTGAAGGGACGTTGATGGGAGAGTGAGTCCCGAAGGCAAGGAAACGACAATTTACTCGTAGAAATGCCGGACGGCGGAACGTGAGCGACGGAGCAATGCAGTAAGGAATGGCATTGGCGCCTTATAGTGCCTCCCCCCCCCCCCACCAACACAATACAACACCACTCTGTTAGGCATCGTCAGCTCCAGAAGAAGGATCTGACTGGAATGACTAACTGCGTCCTGGTCGATGGAGTGGAAGGGGTCTGGAAGTGAGTCAGTGTGCCTTATTCGGTTGATTTACGTCGCAGCCCCTTGAGTCTCACCAAAGGGCGAGGGTTATTGCTCAAACGTGATTTATTGACTTGAACTACTGCAGTGTGACAAACAAACTGTGACTGATAAATGAAAGTTCACTAATTAACTTAAACTTCTGTGTGAAGGCTTTGTTCTTAGCGAGCGAGCTGACAGTGTCCAGTTGAAGGTTAGTGAGCTGAGGAAGGCAAGACTCATAGGACGGGACGAGTTCTCCCCCGCCGCCCAGCCATGAGTGTGAGTCATCAGCTTGTCACTTTGCTGATCCCTCGCGTCTGGAATCCTGGAGACCGGCCAGGTGTTGGGAGGTAAAAACCAACACTCTTTCCTCTGCCTCTACAGATGTTACATAAAAATAAGGTTCAGGCGTAGAAGAGGCAGAAATGAGAAGTATAATACGATATCGCCTTACATCAGTGGCGCTCCGAGCCTGACAAAGGGCGCCTAAATCTGGCGGGGGACGAGGGGCGAGGGGGGGGGGGGTAACGTGCGTGAGGTGGAGGGTCGTTCAGAGGCCCATAGAAAACAAGTAATGAAGATGACGACACAGCCTCACCACGTCACACACACACACACACACTACTTTATCGTGTGCGCCCTGTCTCGCTGCCCAGCTGGCATGACGCGGCGCCTGCAGGAATGTGACGGCATCTCGCGGGTCTCTGTTTTCACCGTTGATTTCGCCGCGATAAGTGAATGATAACGCTGGATGGATATTTGGAAGCTGGTCCAGTGTATATAGTTGTATGCGCGCGCACCGAGAGGCAGCCGGAGATGGCGGGCCTCCAGCCATCCAGGTGAAGCTACTATTCGCTTTTGTCCAGCACAGCGACTCTTGTCCCCAGGCGGAGGAAGCTCACCCACTCCCGGCGGCAAGCGTGCTCAAGTAACGATCGTGGCTGTGGAGCGTCAGTGCTTGATTACCATTCTCACCTGGATAAGAAAAAAAAAACGATGAGAGTAATGGTAGGTGGCAACTGAGAGCGTCCGCGCGGTGTGCAGCTCAGCATCCCGATTCCCATCCACAGCCAGCATTAGTGATCTGACTGTCAAGGTGGGAGGTTGTGTCGCTGCTCCCCGACTCGCTCAAAGCTAAGGCAACCCCAAGCTTGCCTCCGAGCTACCCGAGTGTGCCGTGCTGAGTTTGTAGCCAGAAACAGCGTGCCCAAGTCTGTTGCTGCAGTGTTCTGTTCTCTTCGGATCTGTCTGTGTGTTTTTAAGGTTATAAAATTTCCAAACATACAACAAACGTCCTTCCTTCTGTGGGTGGAGGAAAACAAAGTTCCACGCGCGCGGTGGATGACAGTGGATGTTGAGCGTGTTGCCGCAAGTGGAGTAGTGGCGTGAAGAGCCCCAACAAGCACAAGCATCTCTACACAAGTCATCTAGAAGTGTGATGCCGCAGGCTGGTGACGGCTACTGACCACGCCGATTACATGAGGCTTGAAGGTAATAACCACTTTGTTTTGACCATTTTATCCATAGTTCCCTTCCCATATCACCACTTGGCGGGCGCGAATCCACCCTTATGTCCCCGTGATTGCATGATTATATGCTTTTACTACGTGAGGTTGGACATGGGGAGGACACGTGAGTAGCCGCGCCTTAAGACATCCCTACATACCCTGAAACCTTGGAAGTGGCGGCAGAGGGGCGGGTGACAGTCTGGCTAGGAACCCCCGGGAGCGAACAAAGAGTGGAGGGAGCGGGCCAGGCAGGAGGACCCCAAACATCCCTCGCCGCCGCCGCCACCACCACCGCGTCGGCCGCCCAAACAGATCCTCTCTCGCTCTCTCTCCCTCCCCGGCTTTCTTTGAAGGGTCGGTTGGGGAGGCAAACAAAGGGGGACCAGCCTCCCTCCCCTCTGGCCCGCCATTTTGCTCTTTATATGGCCCTCCCCTATCGCCCCGCACACCCACCTTCCCTCCCTGTCCCTGCTCGCTACGTCCCATGCTCAAATCTCCCTTAGCAACACCTCGCCGCCGCCGCCGCCTTCCCTCCCGTGCAGGAGTGTGGCCGACCAACAGGCACGCCGCCACCCGACCTCCGGAAATGCTGCGTGCGTCGTACATAGATTTTTTCCCTCGCTTCTGAGTATCACACGTGGGTCTGAGCTTCTCGGGAACAGTCAATAGCTTAATCTAGTTTCCTCGTGGTCGCTACTCGCCTTGTCGCGTGGTGAATACAAGGAAATGTTCAACGCTACTTTCTTGCCTGCAGCTTAAGCGTGACCTTCGCCTCTCAAGTGTCTCTATGTAATGCCTCTTGACTTGTTGGGAGTTGCTTCTCTCTCCTGCCTCTGCCTGCCTTCCTCCCTCCCTTTCCCTCCCTTCCGTTCCCCCCACATCCCCCTCTCCCCCCTTCTCCCTCGCCTTTCGTTCGCAATCGATATTCCATCCCAAGTCCTGCTATCTCAAGTTTCTCATTTTCGAAGCAGTTCACTCCTCCCCAGTCCCCACCTCACGTCATCATCGTCAGGAGGATCAGGCGAGGCAGTGTGGGGCGCGACGGTCACTTCCCCAATGCACACTCCCTTCACACAGTTGCGCCCGTCAGGGTGGCAAGGTTGGTAAAGACGCGAGTTCGCAATGTGCAGCGTCCCTGTGCATTCGGTCAGCGGTTCGAGTCCGCCTAGTTCGTGCTGACGTGGCGGCGCTTTGTATAGTCAATAACCTTGTAGTTGGTACTTGCAAATGTCTAGATAGGATGAAAATCTTATCTTATCTCACACAGTTGCCAATCTCTAGTCACTTGCATTTTCCAGCGCTACATTTCCTGTCCTTTTCCAATATTCCCCATACTTTCCCTCTCCCTCTCTGTCGCTCCCTCCCTTCTCATCCACCAGCGTGGCTTCCCTCAATCTCCCCCCCCCCCCCCCCCTCCTCTCTCTCCTCTCCTCTCTCTCTCTCTCTCTCTCTCTCTCTCTCTCTCTCTCTCTCTCTCTCTCTCTCTCTCTCTCTCTCTCTCTCTCTCTCTCTCTCTCTCTCTCTCTCTCTCTCTCTCTCTCTCTCTCTCCCTCTCCCTACAACCCCCCCTCCCCCTTTGCCTCTGCTACCACGCGCGTCTGTTGTGTTGTGAACAAAGTGTGTAGAACCTCTCGGGTACCACATGGCTTGCCTCT
Source organism: Chionoecetes opilio (assembly GCA_016584305.1). Classification (NCBI taxonomy): domain Eukaryota; kingdom Metazoa; phylum Arthropoda; class Malacostraca; order Decapoda; family Majidae; genus Chionoecetes; species Chionoecetes opilio. The sequence continues at coordinate 964,764 of JACEEZ010004706.1, read as the reverse complement.
CCAACCCTTCCTCCCCTCTACCCGCCTCCACCCGGCCTTGCAAATCCCTCTCCCTCCCTTTGCTAATAGCGCCTCACGTCCTGTCCCCTTTCCCCGTAGATTTTTGCGCGTCCCGCCTGGCAGCAACATAGGAGGGGGGTAAGGAGGCGGGGGATTGTGCCTCGATGCCTTTTTGTCACCCGTGGGCCATTTTCGTGGTGCTTCCGTGTCTGTCTGTAGTTTCTCGGCACTGACAGGCACAGTTCATGGACATCGTCAGTTCAGTTTACACGCTAATACGATAATTATGTGGATAAATTAATTATCTTTGAAAATTATCACAACACTGATACACGCGCGCGAAAATAAAATTAGTTTCGTGCATGTTGTGTATTTTTTCTCGTGACGGATGAGATAAAAAGTGTGCAGTTGTGTAACGTTACGACAATTATGATACCTAATCGTTTTTTTAGATTACATACAGCATATCTCAGTAATTCATAACGTCAAACGAATGTAGGAAGGACACGAATTTTCTTTTGTATATTTTGTTTTATCCATTTGCTTTGTGTTGTGTGTGCAACGCAATGTTTCTCGGCAACTTTACGCATTACCAGGAGATTCAAGTGGTGCCATGACAAGCTGGAAAAGTGTGGGGACGAAGGAGTTGTGGTGATGTGGGGAGGAATGTGTTGTTGGGGTGTGGGGAGGAAGAAGTTGTGGGGGTGGGTGGGGAGGAAGGAGCAAGTTGGCGGGAGGCGGAGGGGAGGGCGGGAAACAGACGGCGACGCGACGGTCAATACTCTACGACAATGACATAGGGCCGCGGGAGCATTGTAGCGTAATGCTGAGTGATGGAGGGCGCAGCTGTTGCCCTGCGGAAGCCATGGCCTGACGGGACCTTATCGGGGTTGCTAATGATGGCCAAAAGGGCACTAAAGGCCACTCAGTCCACCACCAGGAATTTTGAACTCTGGCGGGTCCTGTTGTCCATGTGTTCGTCAGTAATAATTATGATATTATTTTCACCCGAAGGCATACAGGGGAAAAAAAAAGAAAACAACATAATATACATACATGAGGAATTTAACGTACTAGTGAAGTCAGTAGTTAGTTAGTAGTAAAGGGAGTAACTTGCTTCGTTGGTATGTGAATCAGGGAAAGGGATGACTTGCTTGAAGGATCGAAAGTATGACAACATTTGTATTTATTATGTGCAAATTATATTCATCCATCGATTTCGTGCCCCTAAGCCTAAGGTGATGTAGTTCATTACTCTAGTTTGAATATTATGTTTTATGTTTATGTATTTTTTACTGTATGCCTTCGGGTGAAACTAAAACATTATTATTATTATTATGTATCTAGAGGCCTTGAGACTGGTCCTTGCCGAGCGTCCGCGCACAGTTAGAGCTGAGATCAGTGAGTGCATCGTTACCTCGGCTTAATCATCACAGTGGAATAAACTTGTGGAAGTGGAAAAAAAGGAAGGGGGGTAAGGTAGAGGTGGAAGAAAAAAAGGAATGGTAGGATGCAAGGGAAGGAAAGAACTATAAAAACAGGAACAGTGGTCTGAACGACTTATTGCATTGGTGGAAGTGCCGAGCGGTGCGCCTCCAGACTGTCATGGTGAGGCTGGGTGTCGGACCAAGGGTGTCGGGTCCACAACAGGGAGCCACGGGGAAAGTGGGTTGAGTAATCCTATAGCTGGTCCCTATCGCCCACCTGACCCACATCATACATTTTTTCACGGCGGCGACCTTCGAGACAACAGGCGGCTGCCCTGACCACCCGCGCCTCGGGCTGGGGGGCTTCCTGGCGGGCTAGTGTCGCGGGTAATCTGAGACGTAAGGGTTCGGCGTGTCCTCCGTCGTGTGGCCTCGGGCGGGGCTGAGAGGGAAGGAAAGGAGGTAAAGAAAGGCAGCATCGGCTGATTTTTCTTGCCGCCTATTGGGGAGGAGGATGGAGCGTATCACAAAGTTAGTCTTCAAAACATGTCAAGTCTTTATATACTTGGAAATTTCATGACCGCTATAGTTATTTCTTGGTCGCTCCTTTGGACTGACAACCTTGAAACTCCGCCACAACACACCTCCAGGTACCATGTGTACATACCTCCGCCACGCAGACCAAGTAGTGACTGAGTTGTGTTGGTGTGGGCAAAGTAACAAATACTCAAAATAACTACTAGGTAATGTATAGTTTGGGTGGGTGGACGGGGGTGAGTAGTGTGGTTCAGGATGCCTCGTGTGGGAGAGATTACGTGAGAATGATGGGGTTAGAATGAGTCCCGCCGCTCTACTCGCTCACCAGTGCTCGCTTCCACAGCATAGACTTGAACCTTCACCAAGGACACCCTCGATTGCCGCCGTGGGGGAAGACAGTCAATCCTTGTTCGACCGAGACGATGCACAAGACGGATGTACTGTACCAAAAATGGCAAAATGAATCTTGTTTATAATCAATGCATATCCGCTCTCTCGGCAGATGATTAGATAACATAGGTAAGCATTTTCCGACATAAGTTTATAGTATGTGGGATCTCCATACTCATCGTAGCGTTGTCGAACACTTCAGGGCAGATAAATGGATAACCAAATCACCGAGAGAGAGAGATCCGTTTTGGTCAGGACAGGAGGAGAATGAGAAAAGAAGGCTGCCGTTCGAGTGAAAAATTAGTTGGAGGTTTCTCTCTCTCTCTCTCTCTCTCTTCTCTCTTCTCTCTCTCAAATCGCGGCAAACATTCCATTATTCACAGAGACCCGTGTTTGGCCAGAAAGTCGATGCTGCGCCCTGGGTTTCCACTAAGGGCAAGGCGTCACTCAGCACTAGAGCAGCACAGACAACCCTGCTGAGTCCTGAGTGCTGACCCACCGCCTGGCTGCGTCGTAGGAGGAGAACTTGAGAAAGAACGAGGAGGTAGAGGAAGCGAGGGAGAGGCCCGGTGAGTCGTAGAAGGGAGAAGAAGAGGGAGAGGTAAAGGTAGTGTAGTCTCACGGGAAGGAGGATTACCGCCAGTCCTGCTCCGGTGACATGTGTATGATGGATGATGGTGGTGCTGAACCCTTGGGACGACCACTGCTACGTCCCCTCACTGCCTTAGCTACCACCACTGCCACAACCAAGGTCCTCTCTAACCACCACCACCACAAAATGTCCTCGTCCCCGCCTTGTCATTTGTCTCAATCTCCGCCAACACAGCAATTATAACGCATAGCCACCATTGCAAGTCACTACTTCACCACCACTAGTCTACAACCTACTTCCAAGTTTTAAGAACAAGAAAATGAGGAAGCTAGTAGAGGTCACATAACCTACACGTGGTAGTTCTTGTACTTAACACAACCTACATCCACCTTTCATCCCCATCCAATAATTTATCCAGCCTCCTTTTAAAGCTCCTATTGACTGCAGATGTTTTGCAGCATCGCCACAAGTCCGCAACCGCCTCTCAATCTTTCCAGCATCACAATCCCTCAAGACACTCACTCAACACCGCAGATCAAGAGCTCCATCTCACCATCGCACCATCACCGAACTCGTAACTTCTTACCCTGTTTGTCTCCTCAAGCCATCTCACATTCCAGCGGGGGAGAGAAGCATCAACCTATTATGTATATTAACAGGTCAGGGGCTAGAACAGTACCTCCTTAAGGCGATATGTTGCCTCATAAACTCCCAGTTCGCGCGGGCTCTTGTGTGTGTTTGTGTGTTTCGCTCTACACCTCGCCCGCAAGAGAAACAGCGTAGAGAAAGCCAGTTCAGGTTTTCCATTAACTAGAAATCCTAACCCGCCACCTCAAGCCCTACATCTAACACCTGGTCATCTCATCCCCTGAAACTAACCTACTAGAGTGTTAGGAAGGCGTGACATCTATAACCCATCCTAACTAAGCCTAAGAGAGTAGAATCATGTTTTTTATCCTCTCGTTCTAAAAGAGTTTAATGCCTTAGTTGTGGGCTGAGAAGTTGTCATGATGATGGTGGTGATAGGAGTGAGGTGAAAGTGGGAAGGGAAGATGAGAGGGAGGAAGAAAGGAGGCGGAGAGGTTGAGATGTAGCGGTGTGATGATACGGTTTTTTACTATATCATTTTTTTCTTGAGATATAGAGAGAGAGCATGAGAGTTGATATTAAGATAGGATGAAATGAATATCTCTCTCTCTCTCTCTCTCTCTCTCTCTCTCTCTCTCTCTCTCTCTCTCTCTCTCTCTCTCTCTCTCTCTCTCTCTCTCTCATCTCTCTCTCATTATTTGTATATCTTCAAGATTCTCAACTTCTCATGTGGCGAAGAGGACGCTAATGTATGCTTCCACCTCCACCTCACCTCTCCCCATTCTTCCCTCTACGTGCCTGTGGTTAGTCATGGACGGAGGAGGCAGCCGAGGGTGTGGTTAGCGAGTGGGTTGAGAGAGGGAGAGGTATAAAGCGGATAGGAGGGCGAGGGATAGGGTAAAGAGGTGGAGAGGGAGAGGTGGTTAGGGGAGTAAAGGTTAAGAGGGGAGGATGTACGGGGTGAGGAGGAACAGGCGGGTGTATGGGCGTCTATTGATAGAAGAGGACATGAAAGACGAGGGGGAAGAGAGCAGCCTGGGTAGTGTGTGAGGGAGAGAGGCAGAGGGTGAGGAATGCAAGGTGGTAGGGAGACGGCCTGAGGAAGAGAGGAAGTAGATAGAGAGAGAAAGAGGAGAAGGGGGGAAGTATTGGAATAGATGAGGGATGAGAGGGAGAGGGAGAATGAAAAGAGGTGGTAGAAGAGATTGGTGAGAGAAACTAAGAGGGAGAAGAGCTCAAGGTAGTAGGGAGAGACAGAGAGAGTGGGGGAAGGAAGGGACGAAGTATTGGAATAGATGAGGAATGATAGGAAGGGAGAGTGAGGAGGCGTGGTATAGGAGAAGAGCTTGGTGAGAGAAGCTAAGAGGGAGAAGAGCTCGATGTACTGCATAAAAACATCAGAAGCTTCAAGAGGCCATGAGACCTACACGTGGTAGTTCCTGTGGAGAAGAAAGGAGAAAGAGGCAAAGAAAGTATGGGAATATAGGTAGAGTAACTGACAAGTCTGTTCACTAAAGAGACGAAGTTTAGGACCTATGAAGTGATACTAAGCGACAAAGGTTACAAGAAGAAGGTAGAAGGCTAGAAGAAGGTAGAAGTAGAAGGCTAGAAGAAGGTAGAGGTAGAAATAGAAGGCTAGAAGAAGTAGAGGTGAAGTAGAAGCATAGAGAGGTAGAAGTAGAAGGCTAGAAGAAGGTAGAAGTAGAAGGCTAGAAGAAGGTAGAAGTAGAAGGCTAGAAGAAGGTAGAAGGCTAGAAGAAGCTAGAGGTAGAAGTAGAAGGCTAGAAGAGGTAGAAGTAGAAGGCTAGAAGAAGGTAGAGGTAGAAGTAGAAGGCTAGAAGAAGGTAGAGGTAGAAGTAGAAGGCTAGAAGAAGGTAGAAGTAGAAGGCTAGAAGAAGGTAGAAATAGAAGGCTAGAAGAAGGTAGAAATAGAAGGCTAGAAGAAGGTAGAAATAGAAGGCTAGAAGAAGGTAGAGGGAGTATGAACATTGAGGGAGAGTGAGGAGAGGGAGAGGTAGGGGAAGGGACAGGGATAAGGTCTCAGGGGAAGGGATGTAGGTAGGGGCGCCCCATCACTCTTGCCAACTGAGGGACAAGTTTAGGGCAGTGTTAGGGCGTGGCAGAGAGACCTAACACGTGCACACCCTCCTACCCAGCACCCTGACACCGCCCTACATCAGGACCTTCAGGGAGGAGGCTGCATTTAGGTGACGCGAGATCAAGGAAAACTTAGAGGCGTGATAAAAAAGGTGGCAACAGTGTTTGGCCTCCGGTGGGGCTTATGGGAGGGAGGGAGAGGAAGGAAGGGCCTACAGAATGCAGTTTCGGAGGGATAGGCCTACTCTCTCTCGTCTTCAAGGACAAAGATTATATCGTAGAAAGAGAGAGGAGGAAAGTAAAAGATGAGTAATAAAAACCATGTTGTGCATAAGATATTTACTTCATGCTTTCTCTACGTCTGAAAACGAATCTGACATCTCCTCACCTCGCATGATACATCATCTCTTTACTCTCTCTCTTCTCTCTCTCTCTCTCTCTCTCTCTCTCTCTCTCTCTCTCTCTCTCTCTCTCTCTCTCTCTCTCTCTCTCTCTCTCTCTCTGTCTCTCGCGCGCGCGTGAAAGGAAGGCAAAGTTCAAAGCCAGTTCTAAATAATAAAACTCCAATATTTGTGCATTCACGGCCACACGGGGGAGAAGTTTGAACAGCCTTTGAGGTCTGCGAGTGTACCAAGGCTCCACTGGAAGGCTCCTTAAAACAACAATAACAATCATAATAATTGTAAAGAGAAAGGGCGTCCCAGCTGCCTTTCCTGCCCAGAGTTCTTCAAATATGGAATCCGGCAACTTACTTATACTAGGCAGCCTGCTTTCTCCTTTTAAAGTGCTTGGTTTTTGCCTCGTTTTTTTTTTTTTTTTTTTTTAGGGTTAAATTCCACGACGATTAGTGTTAAAGGTAGTAGTTTGGTTGAGTTTTTGGTGTGGTCTGACACACACGCACACGCACACACACGCACACACAACACACACACACACACACACACACACACACACACACACGCACACACACGACCTGTTTGCGCATCTCATTTTTTCTTCGTTTACATAAGTGTAGTGGCTCCGTCTCGTTTTTGTTCTCATCTTCATTATATAAGTTCAACTCTCTCTCTCTCTCTCTCTCTCTCTCTCTCTCTCTCTCTCTCTCTCTCTCTCTCTCTCTCTCTCTCTCTCTCTCTCTTTACCACTCCCTTCCATCTGCGTAATACCTCATCTCTCCTTTCCCTCCTTCTCTCTCATCTCTCTCTCTCTCTCTCTCTCTCTCTCTCTCTCTCTCTCTCTCTCTCTCTCTCTCTCTCTCTCTTCTCTCTCCTCTCTCTCTCTCTCTCTCTCTCGTCCGTCACTATCGGAGAAACTTTCCTCGCCGCCAAGACTCTTCGATCATGGTTAGCGTCCAGAGTCACAGGGGGATCGAGGGTGACCCAACAACTCTCCCTTGCCACCAGACTTTCATGATACTGTAGTTGGTGAGGTACGGCGCCCTGTGCAACCTGACGATGACGGGGGGGGGGGAGGACTGAAGAAGGGAGGGTAAGGGAAGAAGGGAGAGGAGGAGTGAAGGTAGGAAGTAGGGAGGGAAGGAGGAATAAGTATCTGGCGAAGGGTGGAAAGGTAGGAAGAAGGGTAGATAAAAGAGCTGTCTGAGAGAAGAAAGAATAACTGTTGACGAAGGAGGAGAAGGAAGAAGGCAAGGCGGGTGACTAAGGAAGGAGAAGGGAGGGAAGAAACTGCTTTAATAGGAGGGAAAGAGGGAAGATGGGCCGAGTGACGATGGGAAGAAAGATAGACGAGCTGTTTGAAGAACGTTAGAGAAAAAAAGAAAAAGTTACGTGATATAGTAAAGAAGGAAACGGGCGGAAGGAAAGTGGCTGGTGGAGTGAGGATAAATGCTTCAACGAATGGAGAGAGAGAGAGAGAGAGAGAGAGAGAGAGCGGAAACGGTGTCGGGTAGGTGGAATGCATGACCTCCCGGGTTCGGTGAGGAAAGCCAAAAAAGAAGAAATCCTTGGAAAACGGGAAGTAAGGAAGGAAATATTGCCGCCATAACGCGTTTCTCCCTCTCATAGATTTCCTTTGTGTCTCCTATACTGCTATAAAAATGTGGACAGGCCTAACGTTCTGGTATCTTCTTCCTATGTATTCCTCCTCTTCCAGCGAACCAAGCCACCATTAGGGACTTTCGATCTTTAGTTAAACAGACAACTTGGCCTCTCTCTCTCTCTCTCTCTCTCTCTCTCTCTCTCTCTCTCTCTCTCTCTCTCTCTCTCTCTCTCTCTCTCTCTCTCTCTCTCTCGGAAATGTGATATAGTGATTTTGTTTACCTATTACATCAATTTTGCTCTCAATGACTGCGATTTAGGAAGAGCAAGAAATTTTACCCCGATATAAAATTTGCGGTTGTAATTTAGTGGGGGAAGAATGGAGGGAGGGAGGAGGGGGAGTCCATCCAGCCACTTGCCTTACTATCTCGTCTCTTATTCACTTCGCTTTATCATTAGTATTCGTTTATTCCCTTATTATATTATTTTTCATTATTTATTTATTTATTCATTTATATATATATTTTTTTTTTTACAATTGGTGCAACATTATTATATTCTTTTACTTCAACTGTACATTAAGGCAATTTTTTCCTGTTCCGCAATCCTTCCCTTCCCGCCGTGCCATAGCGCCGCAGGGGTCATGGCCTCTACATCCTGCCGGCTAACTGTGCAGCGGAGAGTCGCCACAACAACACTCATCATTACCTACACTGACGGACGTGTTTTCCTCATCCATGCTACCTGACGTTCCATTCACCGTGCCTTTCACTATTCCCAGGCTTCCTCCATGCTTTCCCTTCCCCAGGTATCCCCAAACTCCGTCTCCCTTTCACCATTTCCAAGCCCTCTGACATCTTTCCCCTCTCATTCCACCACCTGGTCACCTCCCCTCATTATATCCCCTTCCCCAGTTATCCCCAAACTCCCTCTTCTTTTCCCTCTCCATCTACCCTCATCCCTTCCCCAGGTATCCCCAAACTCCTCTCCCTTTCACAATTTCCAAGCCCTCTCACTTATTTCCCCTCTCATTCCACCACCTGGTCACCCCTCATTAACCCCTTGCCATACTCCCTCACCCTGTCACCACCTGTGCGTGTCCCCTCTTTCCCCTCCCTGGTGTGTCGTCCTCGCCATCTCAGGCAGAGCCATAAACGCAGAACGGATCAGCGACCTGTCGTTACCCGGCTCCTTCCACCTCTGGCGCTCCACTTTAGCTTAAGATATCACCAGCCCGCTCTGCTGATGGGCTGGGGCGGGGCGGGGGAGGTGTGCAGACCCCTGGAGGCCGCGGGACACTGATGTTCTTTTTCTGTCTCCTGATGTTGCCTTTTTCCTGAGTTTGCCAGCTGCAGCGTGAGATGTGATGCTGATGGATATAATGAGGGTGGTGTGGCGGGGGTTGCTGGTGGTGGGCGACCGAGCGAGGGTAGTGATGGTGTTTTATTGTTATGCTCAACACCTGGTGAGGAAAAGAACCCGCCAGATTGTCATTTGCCGCGTCAGGGTTTCATGCCTTGGGAAAGTTTTGAGACTAAGCCTTTTGAGTCCTCTTAGGTAGCCCCATGACTGACAAAACTTCAAGTCAACACAGCCCCGATCAGTCCACTTTTACGGCAAGGCGTTATCGAGTTCACCCCACGGCACACGGACACACATGAACCCATCGGCGTGGGCTGAGTTGCCCTTTTATTGCCACCTTCCCGGAGGCACGTGCAGCGATCCGGCCTGGAAGTTAATGTGATTCCGATTCTCGAGAGTGTGTTGTCGCGGCAAGCTAAAGTTAGGCAGAAAGGCGCTTAGGGCAGGATGTGGCCTTACGTTTTTAAACACGGCCGTTCATTGAGTGGATATCGCCACCGGGAGAGGGTTGTGTAGGGGAAGAAGCATGGCGCCGCATGCTTACGTGGCATTTAATAAGGAAAGCTACCACAGTGAGTCTCATTGCCTGCATGTTCGCTCGCTGCCAGAGGAAATGCTTGGGCGTGGAACAGAGCGGCAAGGTCTGGGTGCCTCGTGGTGAAGGAGGGTAGATGGAAGAGCTGCCTGAAGGAGAAGGAAAAAGGGCTGTGAATGATGGGCCTTGCTGGGCTGTGAATGCGGGAAGAGACGGGGTCGCTTTTCGTAGTTTTCGATGAGCGGTCACGTCGTCTGGTGAGCCCCGAGCGCCACAAGTTCCTTCTTGAGGCTCTCCCGTGAGTCTTCTTGCCGACCAAGTTCGCACAGTTTGTCATCCACGGCTCTGCGCGGGTTCGCTCAGACGTGAGGGCGTCGCGGCGGCTACAAGGCGGCGGCAGGAGGGATATGTCTTGCAGAAACCAACGGGCTGTCCTGCTTTAGGCTACTGTTTGTTTGTGCTTTGATAATGAGGTGTGAATGTTTGTGTGTGCTTTTGATTGAGTGTGTGTGTGTGTGGTGTGAGTCACGCTAGGAAGAACAACGCACACAGTTACGATGAGTCTGGCACGAGCGAGTTGCCACCTTTCCCTTCCCGCCTCGAATACCATCCACCATAACCCATGCCCACCCAGCCTCTGCACGGCACGAGGCGGCCCACACTGAAGCCCATGATAGCCAGCAGTCAGGTAAAGCCAGGGAGGGGCGGCGCGCGGCGGGGAACCATCTGCAACCTTGACCAGGGAGAGGTGAGGCATGAATTGTGGCGGGGTGTAGGGGAAGGGAGAGGCAGGACGGACAGTGGGCACAACACAGCACGCACTCTGAACGTTGTGTCTGTACGTCTTGTGGTAGAGAAAACCAAGGCTAAGGGGATCTCTTGTCCTTGCCTTGGAGAAAACTAGAGATGGGAACATGGGAGGAAAAGGCTCGTGAAAATAGTGGTGGGGAGACTCAGACAGGTGACAGCAATCCAGTGTGTGGGCGTGGGTGGGTGTGCAGTAGAGGGCATCGGCAGTGTAGTGAAGGAAGAGTGGACTGACTGGCCAGTGACTTCATCTCTCCCTCGCTTGTTGGGTACACATCACTCGCTTCTTCCTCCCTCCTCTCCCTTCCCTTCCTTCCTACTCTCTCCTTCCTTCCTTCCTTCCTTCCCTCTCTACCAACGTCAGTCGCGAGCTTCATGCTTTCAAGAGGCTGTGAAGGTGAGGGTATAGAGGTAAGATAATGAAAAATGTAGTTACGTGCAAGAAGAAAAATTATACATTGTTAGATCTGGACTGAAAATTGTGTAACTATAATGAGTTTGAACAGTACTATACCTATTGATTCTTTTCTCTCTTTCTCTCTCTTCTCTCTCTCTCTCTCTCTCTCTCTCTCTCTCTCTCTCTCTCCTCTCTCTCTCTCTCTCTCTCTCTCTCTCTCTCTCTCTCTCTCTCTCTCTCTCTCTCTCACACACACACACACACACACACACACACACACACACACACACACGCACACACACACACACATCTCCTTCGCTTCCATCTTTTCTTCAGTAATTCTTTTCCTAACTGCCTTTCTCCCTTCTAGTTCTGTAAATTGATGCAGCAATTTCGTAAGGTCATCTGTAGTTTGCATGTCTAGTCTCTGTTCCCCTCTCTCCCCTTTACTCATCTCCCCTCATTCTTCCTTTCCCCAGTACAGTTCCCCCCTTGCCTTCCCTCAGATTGCTACTTTTCTCTTTCTTTAGTTTAGTTTCTCTACCATCCTTTAATTCCTTTTGTTTCCTCTCCCTTTTCCATTTTCCCCTCTCTACCTCAATTCCTGCCTATCTTTTCCTTTGCTTTCACTTTTCCTACAATATTCTCTCACGCTATTTCTTTTACTTTTACTTCAGCTGTTCCTTTCCCTCTCTACCTCTTCTTTCCCCTTCCCTCGTCCCCTCGTGCTCCCCTTCCCTCGTCCCCTCGTGCTCCCCTTCACCACCTGTCGCGACAATTATCAGTTTTCGCCTCACGTTTAGGGGCCTTAGATTAGCCTTGCTCTTACATACAACACGTTACCCTTTTATCGACACCTTGCCATGCCTCTCTCACACACGCACACGCACACGCACGCACACGCACACGCACACACCACACCACACCACACCACACACACACACACACACACACACACACACACACACACACACAACACACACACACTAGTCACCCGTGATAAGGATACACCTCGCCACACACCGAAATCCACGTCGACCCACGGCGGAGCGAAAACACAATGTTTCACTAAAACCGAGCCACCCTGTCACACCCAGCATGGTG
>JACEEZ010004706.1:937931-947931 GCA_016584305.1 Chionoecetes opilio | reverse complement strand
CAATGAACATAAAATCATCCCCTTCCCTTACGTGCTGCTTGAATATTACCTAAAGATAACCATGCGAGTTGTTTTCCGTTTTCTTGATATAAATAGTAAATACACAAGAACAAGATACAAGATTAACCTCATTTGTGCCATCTTTAGAAAAATCAGTTGAAATGCTGGACGATAATGATCATGATTGTGGCGCACGTCAGTAAGAGCTGTCCATCTGTGTTGTGTTTTCTGCCTTGGGTGTTTTGACATGAAAGCCTGACTGCATGACTGACGCGGACGGCAGGTGTGAGAACTGTGAGCCGACTGGCCTAGTGGCTGAATAGTGACTGGCTGATAAACTGGTTGTCTGTAAATATGTAACTGTTTCTTGGATGACTGGCTGATTTAGTGTTTTGCCTCCTGACTGGCTAGCGTGTTCTGTCTTTCCCTGCCACGAAGCTCCTCTCTCTCCTCTCCTCTTTCCTTTCCTTTCCTTTCCTTTCTTTCCTTTCCTTTCTTTCCTTTCTTTCTTTCTTTCTTTCTTTCTTTCTTTCTCTTTCTTTCTTTCTTCCTTCTTCTCTCCTTCTCCTCTCTCTCTTTCTTCTCTCTTTCTTCTCTCTTCTTCTTCTCTCCTCTCTCTCTCTCTCTCTCCTCCTCTCTCTCTCTCTCCTCTTTCTCTTCTCTCTTCTTCTCTCTTCTCCTCTCTCTCTCTCTCTTTCCCTCTCTCTCTCTCTCTCTCTCTTCTCTCTCTCTCTCTCTCTCTCTCTCTCTCTCTCTCTCTCTCTCTCTCCATTACCGCGGTCCATTGGCCATTGGTTTATTTGGCTGACTTTTCTTCTACGCCTTGTGTCTCTTGGGGACGTGGGCCTCGGAGCCACGCGGAGCCGAGAGGTTGAAGGAGTGAGTTGTCAGGTGTCGGCGGGCCAGACATCCTTGACCAAGACGAGAAAAATGTTACTACATATAACTCTCTCCCTCTCCCTTCCCGCACCCTCCCCATGACATCAGCTTGTGCTCTAGGGCGAGTTTTGCCATAAAATTAAAGGCTAACATAATTCTAGCGTCAGGGTTATGGAAAATTAGATTGCTGAATTTCGGGAGTGGGTGGCGGGCTGGCGTTGCGCGGGAAAGGCGGGTGGATGTGGCAACGGCAAGTCTGGACTCTGGACGGAAAATCCAGAGTGTGGGCGGTGAGGGTCAGGCTAGCGTGACCCCAGGAGCCCCACCATCACACCTTATCCTAGCGGCTAGCCCAACCCAATGCCAGCCCAACTCGTGTTACATAAGAAAATAAGGAAGCTACTAGAACCCGCGAGACCTACACATGGTAGTTCCTGTTAAACTTTTTCAATCCCTACTTGTCCAGGCACGGTGAAGGTTTATCTTACACACACACACACACACACACACACACACACACACACACACACACACACACACACACACACACACACACACACAACACACACACACACACACACACACACACACACACACACACACACACACACACACACACACACACACACACACAAACACACACAAACACACAAACACAAACACAAACAAGTACAAAGACTAGCCTAGATCCACCGCAACTCGTATAGTGAAGAAAGAGAGAACTATTCCACAAGATTATTCCATATTGACCCCGTCGTGGTTTGAGGGATGATGGGGAAGGGTGGTGGGTTGGGGGATAGATGGTGGGTGGAGAGAGGGGAATAGGGTGGTTGGGGAGAAGGTAGTGGGAGGGTGTGGTGGGCCCGCCTGCCAAGACACGAAGCTAACAAAAGAGGCTTCCAAAAGGGGCATTCCTCACCTTCCTGGAAAAAGATTGGCTCTAGGAAGAAAACTGACGGATGATATTTTTATGACGTCTTACGGGTAGTGTTTATGTAATAGACACGCCCACTCGTCCAGTAGTTTTCCCTCTACCAGACAACCAAACCCTCTCACTACTCAACTATCCTTCCTTATGAGTAGTGTTTATGTGATAGACTTGCTCACTCCGGTAGTTTTCTCTTTACCATTCCCTCACTACCTTCTCTTATTCTCTATCCCTCTCACTACCCTCTCTTCTCAGTATCCCTCTCACTCCCCTCTCTTCTCTGTATCCCACTCAACTACCTCTCCTCTGTATCCCACTCCCGTCCACTCCCCGACCTTGCCAACATCTCCGTCAGGAACCGGGGTGTTTTCAGGAAACTTTTACTCAACATTTCGTCGAAGCTTTTGTCTAGACGTGAACGGGGGAGAATTCAAGAAAACGTCCGGTCACGCTAGTTTGTCCTCGCGTAGTGGTTGCTTTTACGGCTGCACTTTCTCTGCATTTTTACACCTTTCTCTCACAAAAACGTGTAAAAACCGTTGTTAGAAGTCACATTTACCCTTGAGTCTTGCTAACTTCGTCCTATTTCCCTCGAATATTCCCTCAACAAGAAAAATATGAGCTAAGATTAAGGAAAAAACGTAAAGAAAACGCTAGACACTGTTTGTGAGCGCCATTCAAGTGGCCAAGATTCACCCTTCCTCCTCGTTCCCTTGGATAATGTCGCTCTTTCACGTCGCAACGCCTCATATCAGCTGACAAAGAGACGCGGACTTATCACCGCTTCCCCAGGCGTGTGGGAGGGGGGCAGGGGGGCGGTTCTCCCTTCCTCCAGCCCCACAAAGACGCCTTAAGCCTCCTTTCCCCCAAATCTTACCGGGAGGGGGAGAGCGCAGCCGAGCCCAAAGCCTGATGCGGGTGAGGAGGGACGCGTGACATGAGTGCCTGCTGATGTTACCTCCCTTCACAACCGTTACTCTCCCTTTACTCTCACCCATTCTTACCTTACCTCTCCCTTTTCCTCCCACCCTTCTTCCCCCAAGCCACTTCTAAAAACACATCAGCGTCCTAGGAGTAGTGTCTGAGCCGTCATTCATGTTCGCTATGTTACGTAAAACAAATAACAGTTTCCCGCCACATTACTTGTTTCCCGCCACCCCGCGTTCATGACTCTTTCTCTCTCCCGCCCTTTCCCACTGATTCAAACGTGATGTGAGTGGCTGTATTGGTGAGGCTGGGACTGTTTAGCACTCTAGTTCCCTCCACAGTCACAGAGGTGCATTATGGTGGTGCCTGACGCGCTTTGGTTATGTCTGTGTCCCCTTTGTAACGTGAGTGGTGGTGAGGGAGGGTCGTAAGATGTAGGTGATGTAGGTAGTGGTGGTGGTGGTGTAGGGTGTGTTCAGTTGGTCTGTAGTGGTGGTGATGTCATTGTGGTAGTGGTGGTAAAGAGTGTTCAGTTGGTCTTTAGTGGTGGTGATGTCATTATGGTAGTGGTGATGGTGATGAAGGAGGTAGCGTGTGTGTGTGTGACTTGTGTGTGTTGTGAGTTAGCTGTTCTTGGAGGAAAAGTATGAACTCTCTCCTTGTTCATATTTTTGTTCGTTTCTCTCTTTGCCACTTCATTCTGCTCCTTTCACTGCTTTCTCTGTTCCTATACTCTCCCTCTATAACCCTCTTCATTCACCCTGAGCTGTTTTTAGTCTAACTTCCTTTTCCTTTCCATTTCGTTTTTCCTACTCCCTTTTTTACTGACTTCACCTCCCCCCCTTCCCATGTCTACTTAATTCTGTTATGTCAACCTTCGTCCCCCACAAAAAATATGTACTGTACCACTCTCTCTCTCTCTCTCTCTCTCTCTCTCTCTCTCTCTCTCTCTCTCTCTCTCTCTCTCTCTCTCTCTCTCTCTCTCTCTCTCTCTCTCTCTCTCTCTCTCTCTCTTCAGGAAGGAAAGTGTCAATATTTGGGGGCCAGTCCTTCACTTTAGGGAGTCCGTCTCGAGATCCTTGTGGCCTCCACCTAGAGCTGTCTCTCCCTTTCCCTTCCCCACTCACACCTCTCCCTTCCCCACTCACACCTCTCCCTTTCCCACTCACACCTCCCTTCCCCACTCACACCTCTCCCTCCCCGCACACACCTCCCTTCCCCACTCACACCTCTCCCTCCCCGCACACACCTCCCTTCCCCACTCACACCTCTCCCTTCCCCACTCACACCTCTCCCTTCCCCACTCACACCTCTCCCTTCCCCACTCACACCTCTCCCTCCCCGCACACACCTCTCCCTTCCCCACTCACACACCTCCCTCCCCGCACGCACACACCTCCCTTCCCACTCCCACCTCTCCCTCCCACACTCACCTTTAATTTCCAAGTGACACCTCTTCCTTCCCCATTCACACCTCCCTTCATACTCACCTCTTCCTCTCCACTCACTCCGTAATCCTTCCCTCCTCCCTATAAGAAAAGTCACACACTTACACAATAAATAATACGAGATACAGAATTACGTCAAACAATCGAGAGAAGCGTGAGATAAAAACATACACAGATAAAATGTAATAATAATAAAGATCGTAGACTGAACGCATAGCAAGCCGGGCATAGCAACGCGGCCACAATAACGGCGCCGAGAGAGCGTCGTGCGGCGGAACTCGAAGCCACTCTTGTATGTGGGGAGCGCGGGGAAAAAGGAGAAAGAAATTGATGAAAAACCAGACGTAACAACACGTAACACAGACAGACGTGACGGTGCAACACAACTGGATTCTTCTTGAGTAGGAAACACACATAACACACGCACACACACACATAGAGAGAGAGAGAGAGAGAGAGAGAGAGAGAGAGAGAGGAGAGAGAGAGAGAGAGAGATAAACGCAGAGACAGATAAACACAGAGAGAGAGAGATAGACAGAGAGAGAGACAGATAAACAGAGAGAGAGAGAGAGATAGACAGAGAGAGAGAGAGAAGGGGCTGGTACAGTCATCCCCTAACTTATTGATCCCAAATCCTCAAGAGGGAGGGAGGGAGTGAAGGGGAAGGAGGAGGAAGAGGGGATAGGGATAAAGAGAAAGAGAGATGGAGGGGAGGAAGAAGGGGGAAAGACCATATGAAACTACAGCTAGCGTCCCCCCTTTCCAGTGTGTGTGTGTCCTCTTCCAGTGTGTGTGTGTGTGTGTAGTCCGAAATACTGGTCTCGAGTTGTTTGTGTGTAGTTACTGTAGTACGTATTAAATATAAGAAACCATAAGTACTACGTGTTGTATTAGAGAGAGAGAGAGAGAGAGAGAGAGAGAGAGAGAGAGAGAGAGAGAGAGAGAGAGAGAGAGAGAGAGAGAGAGAGAATGAATTGTTTACATACCAATCAATAACATGTCATCCCCTCAACTAAACTCGCGTGCATACCGGAGAGAGAGAGAGAGAGAGAGAGAGAGAGAGAGAGAGAGAGTTATAGCAAAGCCTAAGGGATGGATAGGAAAGAAAAGATTACGGGAGAAACTGAAACCTTTCTGGAGTGAGAAATGGATTTAGATTGAGAAGAGAGAGAGAGAGAGAGAGAGAGAGAGAGAGAGAGAGAGGAGAGAGAATTGTAGATCTTGATGTGTGGGTTTGAAGTAAGTATTTATATGGCAAAGAAGAAAGAGAAAGGTTTATGAATGTGGAAGTTGTTAAAAGTTGATTGAGGAAAGAGGAGGTTAGGAGGAACAGAAGAAAACGAATTATCAATCCATAAAAAAGTGGAAGAACAAAACGAATCAAAAGTCAAACGAAATAATACCATGGACTATACGAGCATAATAATAAACAATGCATGATATAAGACTTAAGAAGAAACTAATAGTAATACCAAAGTAATAATGATAATAAGAAAAATACAACAGTTGATAAAGCATGAATATAATAATAAAAAATTGGAGGTCTGAATATGATGGCACACACACACACACACACACACACACACACACACACACACACACACACACACACACACACACACACACACAGAAACAGGTGCTCCTTTCTCGTTCGTTTTCGAGGTGATGGTGAATATCCAATCAGCAAATCCTTCTTTCCCTCCCTATCTCCCCCCTATTCTTCCCTCCATTCCACCTTCCCTCCTCCCCGCTCCACAATAATCCCAATATTCTTCATGTGGAGGAATTACGCTTTCTCTCTCTCTCTCTCTCTCTCTCTCTCTCTTCTCTCTCTCTCTCTCTCTCTCTCTCTCTCTCTCTCTCTCTCTCTCTCTCTCTCTCTCTCTCTCTCTCTCTTTTTCCTTTCCTCTGTCTCATTCTTTATACAGACAGAGAAATGTTTACAGGGAATGAAAAAACTGGCAAAGCTGGTGAGGAATTTGCACCTTCGCTTGTGTGTTTATGTGTGAGGGAAAGATTGTGAATTGGGTTGTGAGGGGAGGGAAGGTGTTGAAGGGGGTTGTGTGAAGGGAAGGGGGTTGTGTGAAGGGAAGGGGGTTGGTGTGGGGTGGAAGGTGGGAAACGGTGCTAACGTAACGTAAAAGACAGACAGATACGCATTCATACACTGATTTGAGATACATACACAGACATTATATAATACAGGATGACACACAATGCTACTACTATAGATGTTACAGGAACTACCACGTGTAGGTCTCATTGCCTCTTGTAACTTCCTTATTTTCAAATGTTCTTATGTTCCGTTACCGACACACTTGCGCGGACAGACAGATACACCAACATGCTCACACACGGATCAGAATAATAGATTGATTACCTTAGCTTGATCATACTTATGTGCTTAATCAGCTTACCTTAGATTAAGATCAACATAGAACTGGCGGATGTATGACAGAATTGGACGAATGTTAGACAAAAAGGGAAAAAAAACCCTAACGTTAACCAGGAAATAATGAAACGGAAGGGATAAAAAGTTGAAACCACCTAATATAAACACACACACACAGTACACCGCATTCCGGTAGTTCCGCCCATACGTCGCAGCCTCACGTTGCCACTCAGCGCACATCCTCACGTGCACACCAGCTGTCAGGCATGTGTGTGGCCAGCGTTTCTATGACGCACACTGCGCTTTGTGTTCGAGAGAGATGAGAAATAGAGACGTTGAGAGAGAGCAGAGGGAGGAGAGAGAGAGAACGAATATGTAGTCGTCTATTCACACTGGGCTTTTTGTGATTCGGAGAGAGAGAGAGAGAGAGAGAGAGAATAATGATAGTTCGGTCTTATTCAACACTGGGCTTTTATGATGATTCAGGAGAGAGAATAATGATAGTTCGGTCTTATTCAACACGGCTTTTATGATGATTCAGGAGAGAAAATAATGATAGCTCTATACCTGCCTCCACCATGCATTTACTCTAGCATCATACCTAACTCCTTCATCAATCATTTAGATCCTTATTTCAGACCCTTTTACCTGTTTCCACTTCATTTAATACACCAGCGCTGAATCTAGTCTCCCCCCCCACACGTTCTTTGAAACCCACATCCCCTTGAGACCCAGAACGTAATTTCCATGGTAATTTGGGTACCATTAGACGATTTTTAGTGAATATAAGCAATATATTAAAGATATGACCTGATTAGTATCCTTGTTCACTAACTGATTTGGTATATTCAGTAACTTTTCGCAATTTTATGGCTCGACAACATACCATTTTGTATAGCCAAGGAAAGAGGTGGGCGTGAAGGGGTTAACCTTGCTTCATACTGTATTTAATTACTCGTCCGTTTTGTACACTTCTATTAGTCTTGACATCCTTTACTTCATCACCATTCCCTCTCTTTTTTCCCGCCTTTTTCTTACTCTATACGCCCTACGACCCTTTCAAGCTTACCTCACCGCACCTCCCAGCCTCCTGCATCAGCGTGACCCCCCTTGACCCGAGGAGGTGGCTGAGTGACCTTGCAGAGTGGCGGTGCATGTCCCTTGTCACCCTCTTGAGATGTATGGGGCGAGGGGACCACACACACACACACACACACACACAAACAGATGATGATGCATGGGATGGAGATATGGAAGGATGGTAATATATATATATATATATATATATATATATATATATATATATATATATATATATATAAGAGAGAGAGAGAGAGAGAGAGAGAGAGAGATATCAACTGACGTATAGAGAAAGATGCCCGTGAGATACGAAAATATTTACCTCTTCAATTTTTTTTAATATTTAAGCAGATATTAAGCACACATGACTTAAAATGTAGATAAGTTAAGGCAGTACATGTTCAGAATCTCTCTCTCTCTCTCTCTCTCTCTCTCTCTCTCTCTCTCTCTCTCTCTCTCTCTCTCTCTCTGTGTTCATCCCTCCCATCTCCCTCCCCCCTTGACGCTCGCCTCGTCATCCGCCGATAATGAAAGTTTCAGGATTATTCTAATAGCTCGACGCTGCTTTCTCTGATTGGTGGGTGGATCGGTGTGGGCGTGGCCAGGAGAGAGAAAGAGAGAGAGAGATTGCGTTGGTGTAAATATTGGAAAAACGTGAGATGAGCAAAAAAATGGCAAGGAAGAGAAAGTCGAATAAGAGAGAGAGAGAGAGAGAGAGAGAGAGAGAGAGAGAGAGAGAGAGAGAGAGAGAGAGAGAGAGAGAGGAGCTTACCTGAGGACACTAATTGGGTTGTCAGGTAATGTTCCTGCACCTTCAGGCTAACGACGTGATGTGTGAGTTAGTGTCATTATTTATTAAGAACATAAGAAAATAAGGAAGGTACAAGAGGCCCGTGAGACCTACACGTAGTTAGTTCCTGTATTTCAACTATTTATTTAAACTTATTAAGCACATGGTTTAAACAGTAGATCACGTAGAGGCAGTAAATGTTCAGAATCAAAGTTTATGGTGATGTAATGGATGAGGAGGTAATAGTAGTAGAATGATATAATATAATGGTAGAAGTATTTATTGATGTTGTATTTTGGTGATGGAGATGGTGTAGTAGTAGTAACGTGACGAAAATACCGAAAACTATCATTGAAGCCATGCCATAATGGTGATATCACACGATGGTGGTGATAGTAATGATAATAATAATACTTTTTTTTGGATCACCTGAAGATCCGTCACCCCAGAATGTCCACCTGAAGATCCGTCAACCCAGGATTTCCCACCTGTAGATCCGTCACCCCAGGATATCCCACCTGAAGAACAGTCACCCCAGGATATCCCACCTGAAGAACCGTCACCCCAGGATATCCCACCTGAAGAACCGTCACCCCAGGATATCCCACCTGAAGATCGTCACCCTGCCAAACTCTGGGGTGACGGATCTTCAGGTGATCCCTTTTTTTTTCATCCGAAGGCATGCAGTAAAAAAAGAACCTAATTAAATACGTACAACATGAGTAAAATGTAATGAACTTGAATACTAAAACAAATAAAAGATAATATGTAGTGATAGTGATGAGTTATCCAGGCAATGACGAACACAATGATGGTCATGTGGGAAGGAAGAAGGAGTAATGGTGATGATAATGATGAGTATAGCGGAGGATGATGACTAATGTGTGTGTAGAGGGAGGAGGAAGAGGGAGAGAAGGAGGAAGGTCGTTGTTTTCCCGTAGTGAGGAAGGAGGGAGGCATAGGGATTAGGCCTACCAACACTTAGGGCTGTGTAGTGCGTAGGCGCCTTTCCCCCTCGCCTCCCCTCCGCCCCTGCCCGAGGATAGAGAGAGGGATTTGTGAGGCGGGCAGGAGGCGGGGGGATTGGGGAACCAGGGAAGGGTGTGAGGTTTTGGGAACATGCAGTAGCCTCTGAGATACATTTATACGTGGTAGTGATAGTTAAATTTGTGTAGAAGTAGTAGTAGTAGTAGAAGTGATATGCAGAAATATTGTCGTTTACAGAGTTTGGTTTTGATGTCAGTATGGCTAACTTATTTTTTGCACAAGTGGAAGTAAGTGATTTTAGCGAAAGTTGTTATTGGTTCTAGCATTACAAAGGGAAGCAGAGTAATCGTAGACCAATAGTAGTAGTAGTAAAGGAAGTAGTGGTAGTAGTTGTAGTTGTAGTTGTAGTTGTAGTTGTAGAAGTGCGGATAACAATGGTGCAGTAGTGGTAGTGGTGGCGTGTGTTGTAGGGACGCCGGCCGAACAAGGGCTTTGAATTGCGTAGCGGGACGTGCATCCTCTGGGACACAATAACCACTTATATCGCTAACGAGGGGGTGGGAGTCGCG
>JACEEZ010004706.1:927931-930431 GCA_016584305.1 Chionoecetes opilio | reverse complement strand
GGTGAGGATAACATATATATAGATAACGATAGGTAAGGATAAACACATAATTAGATAACGATACGAAACTTAATTTAGATAACGATACACTGAATAATTTACTTTTATTAGATAAGTTTATTAGGCTTAGATTTAGATAACAATAGAGTGAATGATGATGGAGCGTGAGATAACAGTGCCATTGATAACGATAACGATATAGGTGGAGGAAAAAATTCAGGTGACGGGATGGAACGTGATGGAGGCATGGAGATAAGAGGAGAGATAAGCAGATAAGAATGGACCTAATTTCTCACGCGAAGATAGTAAACAAAGAAGGCCATAGATAAGGAGAGTGCGTAGATAAGACAACGATGAACACGTGTAACTATGAAAAAAAATGGACTTGTGTTTGTGATGAAGAAATTGGATAATGAAAAATGTAGGTTTCTTAGTGTGAAAAAAGGGTGAAAATGAAAGAAAAAAGAAAGAACAATATTTAAAATAGCACATTGTTGGGTAGATTAAGGAAAAAAAGGGAGTTTTGAATAGGGAAAATAAAAATGAAGGTGATAATGGCATACCAAACATAAGATACGTAACAAATAAGTCTTCTTAGTGTAGTACAACAGGTAAAAAACGAAAGGCTATAAATAAAGTAATGACAACATTTAGACCAGAACTAACTAGCTAACTGGCCATAAAAAGTAAATAGCAATAATAGACTAATAACTAACTATTAAACTAACTGAGAAGAGAAAAAAGTGAGATGGACAAAGAGAAAAAGTGGTCATGGACGAAGAGAAAATAACAAATACCAGATCAATACAGGTATAAAACATGTTATAATTAGGTTAAGGAGGGAAGGAGAGGCACATAGACGTCAATAAAGCCAACTAGACGACAGGTAAGGTAGAAGTTAGGAAAAAAAGACAGACTGAAGGAGGATAAAGAAGGCAGCATTGTCCTTGGCCTGTCTACATTGAATCAGGCTATACCCCTTTCTTTCTTTCTTTCTTTCTCTTTTTTCTCCTTCCTTTCTATCTTTCTTTTTCTCTCTCCCTTTCACGCCCAGAGAGGATAAATTGTTCTCGGTCAGCTCAGTGTAAGTCAAGACCCACCAATGGCACAGAGGCTCCTCCTCCTGAAGAAGCCACAGAATATCGCATTAAAGTTATATCTCTAGAGTATCGTACCGCAAACGTTATTAAAGCCTCTGTGGAGCATTATCACTAGTTTTACACGGTCATTTACGGCGAGGATGATAATTAATACCGGGAACAGAGACCGTAATTAATTGCTTGAGGAGAGGGGGGAGGATAAGGGAATACAAAGGAAGAACAGACAGCAACAGCCCTACTTGGCCAAATGAAGCTGCCTGTGTGACTATAACCTATACTTCTTATCGCTATAGTTATACTTATCCTACGTGTTAGAGGTAAAGTAATAGCAATGTAGAAGGCTCTGCTATTCTTGTACCTCTTAACATTTACTGCCTTAACTTATCGACCTTTAAGCCATCTGTGTGATTAACTTTCAATAAGATATAACGTAGAAACTCGGGGTAGAAAGTACCAATGCCGTGAGTGTGACCTTATTGGGGTATGCCTGACCTGTTTCTGGCCTTATTTTGGGTCATCCTGACTATTTTAGGGGCATTTCAGAGCTATTTTGACCTTTTTTCAATAATTATTTAGGCATTCTTGAACTTTATTGCACTTTTTTTTAGGGTTTCTGACCTTTTTGGGGTATTTGACCTTTTTTGGGGGGTATTCCAGACTTTTTCTGTCAGCCGCGAAGGGGGTGGTTAGGGAATGAAGGAAAAAGACAAATGACTGCGTTTGGTAATAAGTGTTGCCATGTAATTAACGTATTTTGGTTCTGATGGCGTAACGCGAATCGTGCGGGCATAACAAGGAACAAGTAAGGACCTCGTTAGGGGAAGCGGTGTGATTTAGGGTCATCTTCCAAGGGTGAGGTAGGGGATGGCTGTTTCCCTTCCCTGGATGAGAGGTGGGGAAGAGAGCATGAGGAGGAGGAGGCGGGGGAAGAGAGAACGAGAAGGAGGAGGAGGAGGAGGGGGAGAAGAGAGGAGAAGGGGAAGAGAAGGAGGAGGAGGAAAGGCAACAGGGGGAAAAGAAGTGTGCACGTAAAGATAACACTGGAAGAGAAATTGAGAGAAAAAATCGTTGAAAGAGAGAGAGAGAGAGAGAGAGGAGTGAGTGGGTGGTAGTAGTAGTGGATGAGACCCTCTGCCGCCCACTTCAGCCGCGGGTGAAGTGGGCGGGCGTGTGTGTGTGTGGGAGGGAGGGACGCTTACTTGACCAAGATCGATCGTTATCACCCACCCTTCGGCAGCCTTGGCAAGTGCTCGTATCAGGAGTCTTCGCTGGCTAGAATGACTCTCTCTCTCTCTCTCTCTCTCTCTCTCTCTCTCTCTCTCTCTCTCTCTCTCTCTCTCTCTCTCTCTCTCTCTCTTTACTTCTTCCCTCTCTTCCTTGTCTTGTTTTTCTATTTTGCT
>JACEEZ010004706.1:900431-910431 GCA_016584305.1 Chionoecetes opilio | reverse complement strand
AGTAAAAGTAAGTAATAAAAAGTAATAGAGTCAAATAATATCTATAAAGTCAAAAGAAAGGAAAAATTAGAAAGCAGAACGAAGTGAAAGCAAGAAATAGAATTAAAGTCGGTGAGTGGAAAAAAAATGAAAATATGATACAAGAGGAGAGTGGAGAAACGAAGGAATTGTGGTAAGAGACGAAAAAAAAGTGAAAGGAAGAGAGAGAGAGAGAGAGAAGGGCAGAGGACGAGGGAAATATAACCAGAAAACAATAAAAGAAAGAAAAATAAGATTAGAAATATAAGAAATAAGAAAAGAAAGTCAGAGAAATGAAAAACAAAACCACAAGAGAGATTAAAGTGTTATCATTGTTTTTATTATTATTATTTTGTTATCAATATTATGTTTGACATTTATAGTGAGAGACAGACAGACAGAGTGAGAGACAGACAGATAGACAAAGAGTGAGAGAGAGACAGACTCCTGATGAGTTATTCTCTCTCTCTCTCTCTCTCTCTCTCTCTCTCTCTCTCTCTCTCTCTCTTCTCTCTCCTCTCTCTCTCTCTCTCTCTCTCTCTCTCTCTCTCTCTCTCCTCTCTCCCACTCTCCCTCTCTCCCACTCTCCTCTCTCTCTCTCTCTTCTCTCTCTCTCTCTCTCTCTCTCTCTCTCTCTCTCTCTCTCTCTCTCTCTCTCTCTCTCTCTCTCTCTCTCTCTCTCTCTCTCTCTCTCTCTCTCTCTTTCCTGAGTGAGTCATCCCGTGTGTTGGTGATTCTATCTTTAATACTAAGGTGCGAGGGAAGCCGTAGCAAGATTTAGGAGAGGGGAGGAGGAGGAAGAGGGAAAAGAGGGGAGGAGGAGGAATACAAAGGAAGAACTGACAGCAACAGCCCTACTGGTCCAAACGAGGCTGTCTGTGACGACTTTCTACCACTATATTTCTACGTGTTAGAGGTAAAATAATAGTAAAGTTGAAGGTCTCCTCCCCACCCACCTCTCCCTCCGGCCGGAAAAAAGTGAGAAAAAACACCATACAGTTTAGAGCAACTGCCATGAAATTTTATAGGAAAGATTGAAGGAGAGACAGACTCTAAACTAAAACTAACGCTACGAAAAAAAGAGAACGTAGTAATCGAGTTAGGCAGTTGATGCTATGTATTTATCTAGTTTGTTCTTAAAGGGGGGAAGGGGGAAGAGGGGAGAAGGAGGAGAGTGAGGGGAGAGAAAGTGAAAGAGAAAGGAAAGGCAAGGGGAATGGAAGGAGATAATTGGAGGAACTTTCGGAAGGAATATTACAGCAGGGAGGGAAAGAAGTAAGGGAGGAGGAAGAGGAGGGAAGGAAGGTGTGTGCCGGAAAATTCATTCTTGTTAGTTTCCTCTCTCTCTCTCTCTCTCTCTTCTCTCTCTCTCTCTCTCTCTCTCTCTCTCGTCTCTCCTCTCCTCTCTTCGCTCATCGTCCTCTCTCCTCTCTCCGTCTCCTCCTCCTCTCTCCTCTCTCTCTCCTCTCTACCTCACCCTCTTTATCTGTACTCTTACCTGTTTCCAATGTGTGTGAGAGAGAGGAGAGAGAGAGAGAGAGAGAAAAAGCATTTCCTGCCTACCTCACACGTGGAATGGAGGGAGGGAGGAAAGGCTTAGGGTGGAGGAAGAGGAGGAGGAGGAGGAGGAGGAGGGAGATAGGGAAGGGTGGAGTGGAGGATTAGCAGGAGGAACTTAGTCATGGAGAGAGAGAGAGAGAGAGAGAGAGAGAGAGAGAGAGAGAGAAAGGAGGAAGAAGAAGGGAGAGAGAGAGAGAGAGAGAGGAGGCAGGAGGAGGAAGAAGAAGGGAGAGGCTCTATAAGGCTTGGGGTTAAGTTACCTGCGTTCTTTGTGTCCATTGCCTCCCCCACTCCTTATCTTCTCTCCTCTCTCTCTCTCTCTCTCTCTCTCTCTCTCTCTCTCTCTCTCTCTCTCTCTCTCTCTCTCCCCCCCCCCTTCCTTCCCTCCCATCTGCTCAACCTCTCCTCCCCTCCACTCTTCATTTTCTATACCTCTTTTATCTCTTCTCATGTTCCTCCTCCTCCTCTTCCTCTTCCTTCCTCCTCCTCCTCCTCCTCCTCCTCCTCCTCCTCCTCCCCTCCTCCTCCTCCCCTCCTCCTCCTCTTCTGTTCTTCCCCCTCCCTTCTGTTTCTGCCCTCTTGTGTTTTTTGCCGTCTAATATGTCCTTCTCTCTCTCTGCTCTCCTTCTCTCTCTTCCCCTCTCTCCTCTCTTCTCTCTCTCTCTCTTTCTTTCTCTGTCTCTCTGTCTCTCTCTTTCCTTCCTCCTTCTTCTCTCCTCTCTCATCTCCCTCTCTCCTCTCTCTCTCTCCCTCTCTCTCTCTCTCACTAATCATAATTGTTTTCATGCACGCTATTTTTATTTTTTATTTCACTTGCATTGTAGTGAGCAGGCGTTTTATTTTTTCTAGGAAATTGTATTAACTTCGTTTTTTCTCTGATTCATAGCTTAATCTCTCTCTCTCTCTCTCTCTCTCTCTCTCTCTCTCTCTCTCTCATCTCTCTCTCTCTCTCTCTCTCTCTCTCTCTCTCTCGTCTCTCTCTCTCTCTCTCATCCTCTCTCAGTTCTTTGTCTTTGTTCTCTTTCCCCTGTCTTTCATTTCCTCCCATTCATCTCTCTCTCTCTCAATCTCTCCTCTCTCTCCTCGACTCTCTCTCTTCTCTCTCTCTCTCTCTCCCCCTCTCTCTCCGTCTCTCTCTCTCTCTCTCTCTCTCTCTCTCTCTCTCTCTCTCATTCCATCCCGGAGAACAAATTGCGTCTTTTCCTCCATCATTGGATAAAAAATAGGTTCACCAATCACAAGGAGGGAAAAATTGAGGGCGTGGAAAAAAGTAATAGTAGTGATGAAGGGGAAGAAAGTCTACGGGAAACACACTCACTCAATAGAGAGAGAGAGAGAGAGAGAGAGAGAGAGAAGAGAGCATACAAGAGGAAGTACGGGAGAGAATTCAGGCTCATCTTCCCTATTTCCGTGGGCTTTTATTTATTTAAACAGCTATTATTAATCATACATAGAGCTGAAAAGGTAAATAAGTTAAGGTAATATAATGTTTTGCCAGCACTACTTATAAACATTGTCACTCAAGCAGCACATTCTTAGTACCTACCGTAGAAATTTAGCAGCACTATACACTCTTAGAAAAGAAGGGTAGAAAAAGGGTATTTGTAGTGATGAAATACTGCTACCCTTTTTCTACCCTTACAAATATACCCTTTTTCTACCCTTACAAATATACCCTTTTGCAACCCTAAATATACCCTTTTCCAACCGCAAATATACCCTTTCTCATCCCTCTCGTCTAAAAAGGGTAGATGAAGGGTATAATCGGCAGCATCTACCCTCCAGCCTGGACATAGGGTATAAAAAGGGTAGTGATGGTGCGATGTAACAATTCTACCCTTAATATACCCCCCATTTCTGAGTGTACATAACCGGAGCCTAGAGTTGCAAACAGACTTAACGCGAGTGTAGGACATTTTCCCCTCTAGGCATAATTCCCCTGAGGATTTTTTCCCCTCTAGACAGTTTTCCGTGTGGACATTTTTCCCTTATTTATTTATCATATTAACCCCTTCACGCCCAGATCTTTCCTTTGCTATAAAAAATTGTCTGTTGTCGCGCCATAAAATTACGAAAAGTACTAAATATAGCAAAATTAGTTAGTCGACAAGGATACTAAACAGGTCATAGCTATAAAATATTGCTTATATGCACTAAAAATCGTCTAATGGTACCCAAATTACAATGGAAATTACGTTCTGGGTCTTAAGAGGTTATACTTATTTGGCCGAAGAAAAACTGTCGGTAAAATGTGGGGTTTCTTCACCACGTCACCACTAATTTGTCATATTTGCATACCATAACAGAATGATGAATGCGTTTCCAGCTCAAAAATAGACGTATCTTTGTTCTATGTTAATATTTATGGCATAAGTTGACGTGTTGGATATGAGAGTTAAATTAATATGCTCAAAAATAAACGTGACTGAGCTGTATATTAATATTTGGCATAATTGGACGAGGTGTAATCAGAGTTATAGTAGATTATATCATTATTATAGAGATTAGAGAATGGTTATTGAGATATTATAGAGATTACAGAATTATTATTGAGATTACAGAGGGATTATTTTTAGATATATTGAAATGCTCAAGAGTTTACCATCACTGTATCTCATATATGAATAGACATATGAATAGCTCACACATAGGCCTCTAATGTAAGAAATAACCATCAGGATATTTAATACACTGCAGTAAACCCTCTCTAATTCGAACTAATTGGCGGAACCTGGGTCGAATTCACCGCAAGTCCGAATTATCCGATGGTTACCTCTAGCCCCTCCACACAATAAGAACTCACTCAAACATGCCAAAACAGCTCAGATTGTATTACTTGTACTCACCAAAACCAACGACAATTACATAAAGTTCAACACTATGCATATTTCCTCCCGTGCTAATAAATTCATGGCATCATAACAATATATTTCTTGCCGCGTATGAAGCAAACTCAAAGCACCGTAAAAGAGGAACCTTTTTTTGTTTCGTGTTGTGCTTCATAAACAAAATAACATCACCGCAAAATAAGTACATAGTGAGAATTAATGATACATATAGATAAATCTGGGGATATTATAACTCCATGGAAACAGGAAAACCAACGGACCACAGAAAAAAAAAGGAAAAAAAAAAGTGGAATTTATGAAAAAAACGGAATATTGCGACTCCATGGGATTAAAAAAAAAAAAAAAAAAAAAAAAAACTGGACTCAGCACGAATAAAAAGGGAATGGAATGGAATACATAAGGAAAACAAACCGTCACAGCATCACAAACATTTCTTAGCAGCACAAACAACACACCACACCACACCACACAGCCTTTTGCAGCACAGTACACAGACAGAACAGCCCCAGGACCATCATGAATGCGTGACAGCACAAACAACACACCACACAGCCTTTTGCAGCACAGTACGCAGACAGAACAGCCACAGGACCATCATGAATGCGTGACAACACAAACAACACACCACACAGCCTTTTGCAGCACAGTACGCAGACAGAACAGCCCCAGGACCATCATGAATGCGTGACAAACTGAATCACAACAACGGCAAATGTTTCAAAACGCATTTCCACAACCAATGCCATAACTCTCTCTCTCTCTCTCTCTCTCTCTCTCTCTCTCTCTCTCTCTCTCTCTCTCTCTCTCTCTCTCTCTCTCTCTCTCTCTCTCTCTCTCTCTCTCTCTCTCTAACACATTCCCAAACATACAGACAGACAGAAAAAGGCGAAAAAATACACTTGCCATACAAACAAGGTTAAATGGGCAATTTCAAAACGTATAAAAGCCCATCAGACCAATCACACACACACACACACACACCACACACACACACACACACACACACGTGTACACACACACACACACACACACGTACACACACACACACACGTACCATAGTCGCTTTCACATCATAGTTTCTGGGTTCCATAATTAAGATCTTTTTTTGTGTCATCATTAGAGTACATTTCCCCCTCTTCTCTCTCTCTCTCTCTCTTCCTCTCTCTCTCTCTCTCTCTCTCTCTCTCTCTCTTCTCTCTCTCTCCTCTCTCTCTCTTCTCTCTCTCTCTCTCTCTCTCTCTCTCTCTCTTTGTCTTCATCGCGATAGCATTTTTGTTCTTTTCTTTTCTTACTTTAGGAGCTTTTCTCCATTTTTTGTGCAAATTTTCTTAATATGTGCCTTTCTTTATCTCTTTTCGTCTGTCTTTTTCTGTGTTTCCTCTCTTTTCTTTTCTTCTTCTTCCTCACTTGTTTCTTATTATTTTTTTTTCCCTCAATAATGCTTTTCTTCTTACTGTTCTCGCTGTTTTTTGTCTGTTTGGTGGAGCTGTATATCATCATTTCTTCTTCTTAACATCTTCTCTCAATCCTATTGCCTTTTTTTCTCTTGTACATGATATATTTCATGTTCCTTTTTTGTTACTTTGACTTATAAGCCCCACTTTTAAGCTTATTAATCCTATTTTTTCCCCTCAAACTTTTCTCTGCCCGTCGCTTTTTACCTGTCTTCCGAAAATGGAAAGAGGAACACAAAACTACATAAAAATAGCCCTTTCCTGCATATAATACCCTTCTCTCCCTACCTCCCTACCTCACTTCCTATGGTCCTGCTTCTCTCTCCACCCAAGACCCTCATACTCCCCTCTGCTCCTTCCCTCTCATCTTCGGAGAGGTAAACTCACTTAAAGCTTCAGCCGCAAAATCTCCTCTCTCTCCTCTCGCTCTCTCTCTTCTCTTCTCCTCTCTCTCTCCTCTCTCTCTTCTCCTCTCGTCGTCTCCTCTTCTCTCTCTCTCTCTTCTCTCTCTCCTCTACCTCTCATCTCTCTCTCTCTCTCTCTCTCTCCATCTTCTTGTTCTTTCTCTTCTCCCTTCTCCTCCTTCCTCTCTCTCTCTCTCTCTCTCTCTCTCTCTCTTCTCCTCCATCTCTCTCTCTCCTCCTCTCTCTCTCTCCTCTCTCTCTCTCCTCTCTCCATCTTCTCTGTCCTTTTTTTTTTTTTCTCTTCTCTCCTTCTCCCTCCTTACCCATCCTCTCTCCTCTCTCCTCTCCTCTCTCATTCTCCCTCTCTCTCTCTCCTCCTCTCTCTCTCTCCTCTCGCTCTCTCTCCTCTCTCTCTCTCCTCTCTCTCTCTCTCCAAGTTAGCCATTCAACTAGCAACCTAAGCAGCGATCAGAGCCACTACTCACACCACTTAAAAGAACCAAAACCTCCCCTTAAACCTCATACAAAAAAGCGTAGCCCCCATAAAAGCGACACACATGCGGGTTCCTCACTAAAAAAGTCTTCCCGCCATCATGGAAATCCCCCAACGGCAACGCTAAGAATTTTTATCCCGCCCTTTTTTTTCTCTTATTTATTTTCCAGTCCTGCCGAAGGTTTCCCCGGCGCTCCGACCTCGCGTCTCCCATATTAAAGGCGCTGTGGCCCTAAGCAGTGGTTATTATGGTACTGCTAAATGCAAATGGTCGTTCATAGGTCTTATTCAGTACTCGTAGGACCACTGAGGGGCATAGTAGCGTCTTTCATGGCCCCTTGTAGTCCCCTTGAAGCTATATGGCTCTGCTTGAGGTCTCTGGATAACACTTTAACCCCTTCACGCCCAGATCTTTCCTTTGCTATATAAAATCGTTCGTTGGTAGCCATAAAATTACGAAAAGTAAGTTATTTGACCAAATTAGCTAGTGGGCAAGGATACTAAACAGGTCATATCTATAAAATATTGCTTATATTCATTAAAATCGTCTAATGGTAGCCAAATTACAATGGAAATTACGTTCTGGGCCTCAAACGGTTAAAGGATTGACAGTTACGTTTCCTTGCCATAACGTAAAACAATGTATCACTGGTTAAAATCTTAAGGTATTTCATGGTTTTTATTGTTGTTGTTATTATTATTATTATTATTATTATTATTATTAAGTCTCAAGGGTCTTCATAGATTGGTTTTAGTGCCTTTATAGCATCTTTGACAATACAAAATTTTCGACTTTGAATATTTGTAGTTTTGTTGCGAATTTTTCATGGTATTAACTTTTTGGGGTCGGATTCTCGTTACAAATACAAAACACTTTATTTATTTCTGTGGTCTTTTCGCCAGATATATAAAAAAGAGCATTGTTTTATACTTCTATTGCTGGCAGTGTTGTGATTTTAAAACTTTTGTGGTGTGAAAAATATCTGTGTGGTCCTGTGTCAAGTTTCCTGTGATGAAAGTAACATTATTTTTCCTGTCGTTACTTTCTTTTTTCTTATTTTTCCTGTTGTTACTTTCTTTTTTCTTATTTTTCCTGTTGTTACTTTCTTTTTTCTTATTTTTCCCTGTTGTTACTTTCTTTTTTCTTATTTTTCCTGTTGTTACTTTCTTTTTTCTTATTTTTCCTGTTACTTTCTTTTTTCTTATTTTTCCTGTTGTTACTTTCTTTTTTCTTATTTTTCCTGTTACTTTCTTTTTTCTTATTTTTCCTTATGTTTTTTCTTGTTTTCTTATATTACGTATCCATTCCTTCGTCTTTATTTATTTATTTTTTTTATTTTTTTTTCCCGCCAGGGAATCTGTGTGAATCTCTTTACTTCGTCTCTTTCCTTTCTCTCTTTCGCCTTATTTATTTTTTTTTTTATACTAATGTTACGTTTCCATTACTCGCTACTTCGTCTTTTTTTCCTTATCTTCCCTTTCTCTTCTTATGTTACGTTTCCATTACTCGTTACTATGTCTTTTTTTCCTTATCTTCCCTTTCTCTTCTTATGTTACGTTTCCATTACTCGCTACTTCGTCTTGTTTTCCTATCTTCCCTTTTCTTCTTATGTTACGTTTCCATTACTCGCTACTTCGTCTTTTTTCCCTATCTTCCCTTTCTTTTTCTTATGTTACGTTTCCATTACTCGCTACTTCGTCTTTTTTTTCCCTATTTTTCCCTTTCTCTTCTTATGGTACGTTTCCATTACTCGCTACTTCGTCTTTTTTTCCCTATCTTCCCTTTCTCTTCTTATGTTACGTTTCCATTACTCGTTACTATGTCTTTTTTCCTTATCTTCCCTTTCTCTTCTTATGTTACGTTTCCATTACTCGCTACTTCGTCTTGTTTTCCCTATCTTCCCTTTCTCTTATGGTACGTTTCCATTACTCGCTACTTCGTCTTTTTTTCCCTATCTTCCCTTTCTCTTCTTATGTTACGTTTCCATTACTCGCTACTTCGTCTTTTTTTTCCCTATCTTCCCTTTCTCTTCTTATGTTACGTTTCCATTACTCGCTACTTCGTCTTTTTTTCCCTATCTTCCCTTTCTCTTCTTATGTTACGTTTCCATTACTCGCTACTTCGCATCTTTTTTTGTTTTGTGTTCTTCTCGCCGGGCCATCAGCGTTTCCTTACAAGACCTGCTTTGAAAGACCTTTTTGGAACACCCGGGACAACACCCAACGCCATAAAGGCTATAGCATAAGCCTGTTTTGGAGCCGCCACCACCACCACCACCACCTTAGAGGGTCTTCAGCCATTGGGTTCTAGAGGCTTTCACCATACCAACCATTTGAAAGGGGATTCCTATCTCTCTCTCTCTCTCTCTCTCTCTCTCTCTCTCTCTCTCTCTCTCTCTCTCTCTCTCTCTCTCTCTCTCTCTCTCTCTCTCTCTCTCTCTCTCACTCACTCATGTGGAGACGCCCTTTCAAGACTAACTTATATGGAACATTACCTCCTCCTCCTCCTCCTCCTCCTCTTTTCAAGGCGGAGTTCTGTCTGTCAAGGTCGATGAGACCAATTTTTAGAGGAGACAAGATAAGGAAACTGACGAGAGAGAGAGAGAGAGAGAGAGAGAGGAGAGAGAGAGAGAGAGAGCGAGCGGGGGGGAGAGTGGTGAAGACGAAGTTATAGACACGGCAGCATTTTTTAAAGTTAGAAAGAAAACCGAAATTGAGAGAGAGAGAGAGAGAGAGAGAGAGAGAGAGAGAGAGAGAGAGAGAGAGAGAGAGAGAGGATGCAAAGAAGGAGGAAAGGGGAGCAGGGAGGCGGATGGCAGGACACACAAGCGTATTTTAAACCTGGGACCAATTTCCTGTCATCTGGCCTGAGTGACATCGCTCTGTGGATACAATATTAAATGGAAAGGGGAACCGAGAGTGGTCAGCCGCGGGAAAGATGATAATGATGAGGAGGAAGAAGAGGAAGGGGAAGAGGAGGAGGAGGAAGAGGAAGAGGAAGTAATTAGGGGGGAATGTAAAATGAAGAGGAACTTGAGAATGATGAACAGACTGATGAAATATGATGAGTAAGGCTTCGATACGTATTAGTAGTAGTAGTTGGAGTAGTAGTAGTAGTATAAGTAGCAGTAGTCGTGTGTGTGTTGGCAGTAGTAATAAAAGTAATTGCAGTAGTAGTAGTAGTAGTATTAAGTGGTAGAAGTAGTGGTAGTATAAGTAGTA
>JACEEZ010004706.1:870431-897931 GCA_016584305.1 Chionoecetes opilio | reverse complement strand
CACTATTACTGTCTCCCTTTTCATAGGTCCTCCTCCTCCTCCTTCTTTTTGTCCTTTCCAAGTTTCCTCCAACTCTTATTTAACTCCTAACAAATCAGAAACCTTCGTGATAGAGAGAGAGACACTCAAAAAACCAAAAGAAAATCCTCCTTGTCTTTTTTTTTTATTTTAACATCCATTTGATATTCCTTTTCGTCTCCTTGTAGCTTCCTTATTTTCTTATGTTCATAAATTTGTGTGCCTATAACCTCAGTCTCTACTCGTTTTATGTCTTGTGTGGTAACTGCCCCCCTCCTCCTCCTCTTTCTCTTTCTCTTTCTCTTCCTCGTCCTCTTCCTCCTCCTCCTTCGGGTAATCAGCGGGTGTTCCTAAGGGCTGTGCTAGGTACGTTCAGTCACAGTTCAACATTT
This sequence comes from Chionoecetes opilio, assembly GCA_016584305.1. Classification (NCBI taxonomy): domain Eukaryota; kingdom Metazoa; phylum Arthropoda; class Malacostraca; order Decapoda; family Majidae; genus Chionoecetes; species Chionoecetes opilio. The sequence goes on along the minus strand of JACEEZ010004706.1, from coordinate 897,521 downwards.
GCCACCTACAGTCCAGTCCAGATCTCTGGATGTTAATTGATTTTATTGTCTTCACCTCTCCACCTCTCTCTCTCTCTCTCTCTCTCTCTCTCTCTCTCTCTCTCTCTTCTCTCCTCTCTCTCTCTCTCTCTCTCTCTCTCTCTCTCTCTCTCTCCTCTCTCTCTCTCTCTCTCTCTCTCCCTATATGTGTGTGTGTGTGTGTGTGACTTCAAGCAGTGTTTTTACTTTGGTTTCTGGGCGTGAGACTTGAATGCTATAGAGTGTCTGTCTGTCTGTGTGTGTGTGTGTGCGCCTGTGTGTGTGTGTGTCAGCCATCAGTTAGCCTCACCACAGTCTCCACCCACACTCCCCTTACCTTCACAGTGGCATAGGGTGGGTGACTGCTAACTTGATTACGTAACACCGCGTTCCTGCACATCCCCACGTAACCTTTTTAAATCCCCCTTTTCCCGCCTTTTTTTCCCGCCTTTTTCCTCTGCCCTTCCCTTCCTTCTAGCCCCGCACTTTCCATCATTCCTCCGTCTATTTTTTTTCCCTCACAAATCTTTACTTTACTGTTTTTTTCCTTTTTTTTACTCTTATCTCCTTTCTCCTTATCTTTTATTCCGATGCTTTTAGATGGTTGTTCCTTTTTCTGTTCCTCTTGCGAAACTTTTCTTTCACTCTCTCTCTCTCTCTCTCTCCCTCTCTCTCCTCCTCTCCCCTCTCCTCTCTCCTCTCTCTCTCTCTCTCTCCACTTTTCCATACACCACCATAGCCAATACTGAAAAATTCTGCTACTACTCTACTACTACTAAAAAACTAAATACTACTACTACCTAACTACTCCAAAAACAACAACCACCTTCCACCACCACCAATTTCAATCTCACATGTATAATTCGATGTAGCTCTCCTTGATGGGTGTTATGGGTGTAAATACAACAGCGACACCAAAACCACACACCCAAAGTGACCAAACGCTTTACGGAATGCACTTTCATCCCCCAGTTATAAGAAAATTGTTCACATCGCGATAAAAAGGGTCCGGGGGAGGCTTTTAGACTGAGGAGCCCTGAAGATGAATAGGGGGAGGGAGAGAGAGAGAGAGAGAGAATGTAGAAATCCTCGTTGTTAGAAAGACCGATGTTGAACGAAAGAGTAAATTTAAGATATTCCTTGCTTCGCGTATATGTGTGTGTGAGTCACACACCTGGCTATCCCAGTAGTCTCGCTGACCCTCTTCTTATCCGACCTCAGCCGTCAGGTGTCAGGTCTTGGTATCGGGCCCTTTATAAGACCTCTGCAGAGCAGGTTAGTTAGAGCTCACCACTGTACCACACACAAGCTCTGTCCCAGTCTCATAACAACCTCACCCTGGGTTCTATTTATCAACATGTAGTGAAAGGTCACTACAGTTGGTGACCACGGAGTGAGACACCAGGGGGGGTTGCCCTCGCCCCCCCCATCACGCCGCGCGCCGCCTGCAGCCACACCGCCGCGCCCGCCGCCACGCCGCTGCCACCCGCCATGCGCCACGCCGCGGCCTCCCTCGCCCTTCGCAGCCTCATCCTACACGGCTGCGCACCCTCTGCCACTACGCCTCACGCTGCCTGCCCCTCCAGCCCCACTCAGCGTGCTGCCCTGGCTCCCTCACAACCACCCACCCTGCGCGCTGCCACGCAACCGCGCACTCTCTCCCCCTTCCGCACCCAACACGCCTCCTGTGGCTTGGTCCCACGCCTACACCAGCCCTGCCGCGCCGCCCTGCCGCCGCCCCTGGCACCCTTGCCGCGCCCTGTGCTGCCCTCGCCGCCGTCACCGTCACCACGCCCTAGCCGCCATCCTCTCCTCACTCCTGCTGCCTCACGCTGCGTCCTGCTGCTTCCGCTGCCTCCAGCAGGCCTGCAACGCACGGGCACCCATCCCCGCCCCCCTGCCTCCTCCGCCACGTGCTATCCCGTCTCCGCGATCCTGCTCCCTGACGCTGCTTCCTGCTGCCTCCCTGTCCTGCATCCTTCCGCTCTCCACAGCCCTGCAACGCACGGGTACTCATAGCAACACAAGCTATCTTGGGAGCCGATGCTGACCTTCGCTTTCCCACGAGACCCTTGCATGCAAGCCTCCCTCCGATCTTGTGACACAATCCCTACAGTACATTTTCCCCCTCTCTCCTATCTACTCTTCAGCTCCGCTCTCTCTTGAACCTCATCCTCCCTCCCTGCATTCTCCTTCCCCTCGCATCCTCCTATCTAATTTGCAAACTCCGCTTAACTTGGGAAACTGGATCCCGGGTTCCCTAAACCTCATAAACTCTCAAAGGTGCACCTCAATGTTTTTTTTCCTAAGTTTTATAGATATTAAAGTATTTTTTGTTTTTTTGGAGGAAGGAAAAATTACGTGGTGAGTCACAATTATTGGGCCCCAATCCTCAAAGTTAGTCCTCGATTAATCCTTCTTAAATCTAATTCAGCCTAGGTGTCTATTGTCCTCGGGGTTTTTAAAACATTTTCGTGCATAGGCAGATTTTAGTCAGTTGTAGCTCTTCCAGTCATAACTCCGTGTCTATTTATCACCTTTAGGTGCGGTCACTGAAACACGAGCTTTTGTCTATGCTGTCTCTCTTCTCTCTCCTCTCTCTCTCTCTCTCTCTCTCTCTCTCTCTCTCTCTCTCTCTCTCTCTCTCTCTCTCTCTCTCTCTCTTCTCTCTTCTCTCCCCCTTACCTCCCTGCAAGTAGACTTTTCTATGTATATATACCTGTATCTAACCAACTATACGGTCCTCTCCTCTCTCTCTCTCTCTCTCTCTCTTCTCTCTTCTCTCTCTCTCTCTCTCTCTCTCTCGTCCTCTCTCTCTCCCCTCTCCCCTTCCTCCTTCTTTTCTCTCTCTCTCCTTTCCCCTCCCGACACACAGTAACATTTTCTGTAATTATACCTGTATCATAACCTAACTACTACGGTTCTCCCCTCTCTCCTCTCGTCTCCCCCTCTTCTCTCTCTCTCTCTCCCCTCTCTCTCCTTCTCCTCTCTCTCTCTCTCTCTCTCTCTCTTGACACAGTAGACTTTTCTATGTATATTACCTGTATCTAACCTTTAAAAACGGTCTCCTCCTCTCTCTCCTCTCTCTTCTCTCTTCTCCTTCTCCTCCCCTCCTCTCTCTCTCTCTCTCTTCCCCTCTCTCTTCTCTATATATATATTAAATATATATATATATAATTATATATATATATATTTGTGTGATTACATAAAGGGAAAAGGCGGAGGGGGGGTAGGTTCAGGAAGGTCGCGCGTGTGTGTGTGTGTGTGTGTTGGGGGGGGGGGGGGGGGTTGTGGTGGGGGGCAGGGGGTTTATGGGGGGGGACAGGGGGGGAGGGGGGGGGAGGCAGGGGGTTATGGGGGGGTATTGGGGGGCGGGAGGGTGGGGGGTAGAAAGGGCGCCCCCGAGGGGTTAAAGAGAAAGTTTGCATTTTGATGAAATTGAGGCGATGAGTTGTGGGGCCACTTTACTGTCTCCTTTTTAAGGCCTCCCCCTTCCTCCTCCTCCTCTTTTTTTTTCCTTTCCAAGTTTTTTCCACTTTATTTAAAACCTAACAATCAAACCTTGTGATAGAGAGCGACACACTAAAAAAACAAAAAAAAATCTCCTTGTCTTTTTTTTTTTAAATTTTTAAAACCATTTTATATTCCTTTTCGTCTCCTTTTGCTTCCTTATTTTTTTTTGTTCATAAATTGTTGTGCCTATAACCTCAGTCTCTACTCGTTTTATGTCTTGTGGTAACTGCCCCTCTCCTCCTCCTCCTCCTCTTTCTCTTTATCTTCCTCTTCCTCGTCCTCTTCCTCCTCCTCCTCCTCCTCTTCCTCCTCCTTCAGGTAATCAGCGGGTGCTCCTAAGGGCTGTGCTAGGTACGTTCAGTCACAGTTCAACATTTGCCACCTACAGTCCAGTCCAGATCTCTGGATGTTAATTGATTTTATTGTCTTCACCTCTCCCACCTCTCTCTCTTCTCTCTCTTCTCTCTCTCTCTCCTCTCTCTCTCTCTCTCTCTTCTCTCTCTCTCTCTCTCTCTCTCTCTCTCTCTCCTCTCTCTCTCTCTCTCCCCCTATATGTGTGTGTGTGTGTGTGTGACTTCAAGCAGTGTTTTTACTTTGGTTTCTGGGCGTGAGACTTGAATGCTATAGAGTGTCTGTCTGTGTGTGTGTGTGTGTCAGCCATCAGTTAGCCTCACCGCAGTCTCCACCCACAATCCCCTTACCTTCACAGTGGCATAGGGTGGGTGACTGCTAACTTGATTACGTAACACCGCGTTCCTGCACATCCCCACGTAACCTTTTTAAATCCCCCTTTTCCCGCCTTTTTTTCCCGCCTTTTTTCTCTGCCCTTCCCTTCCTTCTAGCCCCGCACTTTCCATCATTCCTCCGTCTATTTTTTTCCCCTCAAATCTTTACTTTACTGTTTTTTATTTTTTTTTACTCTTATATCTCCTTTCTCCTTATCTTTTATTCCGATGCTTTTAGATGGTTGTTCCTTTTTCTGTTCCTCTTGCGAATCTTTTCTTTCTCACTTCTCTCTCTCTCTCTCTCTCTCTCTCTCTCTCTCTCTCTCTCTCTCTCTCTCTCTCTCTCTCTCTCTCTCTCTCTCTCTCTCTCTCTCTCTCTCTCTCTCTCTCTCATTTTTCCATACACCACCATAGCCAATACTGAAACTTCTACTACTACTACTACTACTACTACTACTACTACTACTACTACTACTACTACTACTACTACTACAACAACAACCACCTTCACCACCACCAATTTCATCATCACATGTATAATATTCGATGTAGCTCTCCTTGATGGGGTGTTGATGGGGTGTAAATAGCAACAGCGACACCAATACCAACACCCAAAGTGACCAAACGGCTGACGGAATGGCACTTTCATCCCCCGCAGTTATAATGAAAAGTTGCTTCACATCGCGATAAAAAATGGGGGTCCGGGCGAGGCTTTTAGGACAATGGAGGAGCCCTGGAAGATGAATAGGGGGGAGGAGGAGAGAGAGAGAGAGAGAGAGAGAATGTAGAAAATCCTCGTGTGGTTAGGAAAGAACCGGAATGTTGGAAACGAAAGAGTAAAAGTTAAAAGATATTCCTGTGCTTCGCCGTAGTATAGCCTCTCTTCTCTCTCTCTCTCTCTCTCTCTCTCTCTCTCTCTCTCTCTCTCTCTCTCTCCTCTCTCTCTCTCTCTCTCTCTCTCTCTCTCTCTCTCTCTCTCTCTCTCCTTCATTCCTCCTACCATCTCCTCGCTTCTTTTTTCTCCCTTGTCTCCCCTCCTTCCCTTCTCTCTCTCTCTCCTCTCTCTCTCTTCTCTCTCTCTCTCTCTCTCTCTCTCCTCTCTCTCTCTCTCTCTCTCTCTCTCTCTCTCTCTCTTCTCTCTCTCTCTCTCGTTTCTTCATTCCTCCTACCATCTCCTCGCTTCTTTTTTCTCCCTTGTCTCCCCTCCTTCCCTCCCTCCTTTCCCCTCCTATCGCCAGTCCTTGTCGAGAGTAGCAGAGCTCTTCCTTTTAGAAAAATTGCCTTGTCACACCTATTCGTAATCTATTTTTTGTCATGCGTGTGCTATCGCTCTCTCTCTCTCTCTCTCTCTCTCTCTCTCTCTCTCTCTCTCTCTCTCTCTCTCTCTCTCTCTCTCTCTCTCTCTCTCTCTCTCTCTCTCTCTCTCTCTCTCATAGTTTTGATGGAGTTGGAGTTAATGGTAATGTTATAATTTGTACATAAAAACAGTCATGGCTACTAATGGACACACACACACACACACACACACACACACACACACACACACACACACACACACACACACACACACACACACACACACACACACCACTAATGTGCACACACCACTAATGTGCACACGTCAATATCATAGCCGGCAAACACGTGTCTAGTGTAATGGCAGTGGGAGGACGTAGAATTTAACATTATTATCCAAGTACTTTTTGTAGCCGCTTTTTCCCTTCCCTTGTTCCCTTCCGGCCTTGCCAAGCGGACGTAAGAGTCAGGAAGCATGCGTGTGTGTGTTCGTGTGTTCGTGTGTTCGTGTCAAGGGAAAGGCTGAGGACGTATTGATGTGATATTCGTGATAGATTGTGGAGCATGTTTTCCCCAGGCGACTCGAGTTAGGATAAGAGACATAAGACACAGTATACGTTCTCTCCCGGATTAAAGGAGAACCCAAGGAGGAACAAAGGGTGAAGGGTGAAGGTTATGTCTTTGTTATACGTAGGTAGTGGTGGTGATGGTGTTCCTTTGGGCGTGCGTTTGTTTATGTTACGTTTTTTTTTTGCGCGGGCTAATAAGTATGCATGGCGAATGAGCTTGTGATTACGTACTGATTTTGAAATTGTTGTGATCGAGGCTATTCTTATTATCTGTTATCCCTGTTTATTTTTACGGTTATTTGTGTTGTATCTTCCTCTACGTGACTGGATATGTTCATCTGTCAAGCTGAAATAATACGTTGTTCTTGCTAATTACTCAATACAGTGGTGGAGACTGGTAGTGAGGTGGCGTGATTTCAGGAACTACCACGTGTAGGTCTCACTGCCTCTTGTAGCTTCCTTATTTTCTTATCAACCTTATCAACTACCACGTCTAGGTCTCACTGCCTCATGTAGCTTCCTTATTTTCTTATCAACTACCACGTCTAGGTCTCACTGCCTCTTGTAGCTTCCTTATTTTCTTATCAACTACCACGTATAGGTCTCACTGCCTCTTGTAGCTTCCTTATTTTCTTATCAACTACCACGTCTAGGTCTCACTGCCTCTTGTAGCTTCCTTATTTTCTTATCAACTACCACGTATAGGGCTCACTGCCTCTTGTAACTTCCTTATTTTCTTATCAACTACCACGTCTAGGTCTCACTGCCTCTTGTAGCTTCCTTATTTTCTTATCAACTACCACGTATAGGTCTCACTGCCTCTTGTAGCTTCCTTATTTTCTTATCAACTACCACGTCTAGGTCTCACTGTCTCTTGTAGCTTCCTTATTTTCTTATCAACTACCACGTCTAGGTCTCACTGCCTCTTGTAACTTCCTTATTTTCTTATCAACTACCACGTCTAGGTCTCACTGCCTCTTGTAGCTTCCTTATTTTCTTATGTTCTTATGTTGCGTGCCAAGTTTGAGGATCACGGAGCCCAGAGATCATCTTGGTTGCATATTTGGAGTCATTCCTCAATAATGCACGGGGCCGCGCTGTGCCTGTGCCGCCTGCCTGCATAATACATCTCCCCGCCGGTGGGTCGCTGGCTCCACTGTTCCCAAAATTGCTATTATGTCGTGCGTGACTAAAATTTTTCCACTCGACCACCATCACCGCCACATTACGCTTATTAAACCTGTCCGGCATATGCGGCCTGGCGCGTGTCCAGCTCCCAGGGTTTTTTAAGAGTCCCAGGAGCGGGTTTTAGTGTTCCTGTGATCTTCTTGTGACCTTTGACGCATAGTATCGCTTCATAGGTCCTCTTCAACGTGGTCTCCTTAGATAACAATCTTGTCAACTCTTCTTGTGACCTTTGACGCTTAGTATCGCTTCATAGGTCCTCTTCAACGTGGTCTCCTTAGTTAACAATCTTGTCAACTCTTCTTGTGACCTTTGACGCTTAGTATCGCTTCATAGGTCCTCTTCAACTTGGTCTCCTTAGTTAACAATCTTGCCAACTCTTCCCCATGCCGCCGCGTCCAAGGCCAATGCGACATTTGTTATCATAGGGGGTAGGGAGAGGGGGTTATTTTCCTGCTGTTGTGTGTGGCATTAGAACGCCCGCTGACAAAGGGTGTTCCCTCCCCTTCCGTCCAGCTGATCGGCCAGCTGCTACCACTGTCTTTATCTTGCCCCGCGCCTGCTGCTGCCATACTGCTGTAACTATAAATACCTGGTGTGTGTGTGTGTGTGTGTGTTAGTGGGTGGATGGGTCTGTGTGTGTTGGTGGGTGGATGGGTCTGTGTGTGTGTGCTTAGGTGATGTGGGTCGTGTGTAAGTAGATTCGAATTTTTACTGCCTTAACTTATCTACCTTTTATCTACCTTACCTATCTACCTTTAGCCATCTGTGATTAATAATTGTTTAAATAGATAAAAATAAGTAGTGTGTGAGGGTAGATGTATAGATTATGTAGAGAGAGAGAGAGACCACGTGGTGAGCAGGAAGTTAGGGGTACGAGGGGGAAGGACCAGCCAGCTGTTCCGGGATGGGGGGGGAGGGGAGGGGGGACAGGAAGTGACGTCGCACACTAGACCAACCGGGCGTTTGTGCTTTATCCTCTCTTCTTCTCTCTCTCTCTCTCTCTCTCTCTCTCTCTCTCTCTCTCTCTCTCTCTCTCTCTCTCTCTCTCTCTCTCTCTCTCTCGGGACAAAGGAATACCTGGCGCGTTAGAAAGGTGAAAGAAGAGCAAGTTAAAAATTAATATTCCAATTAGTATCATCATGGTACGAGAGAGAGAGAGAGAGAGAGGAGAGAGAGAGAGAGAGAGAGAGAGAGAGAGAGAGAGAGAGAGAGAGAAAAGGGGAGCGGGGCAGGAGGTGAAAGGAAAGCACATAGAGGGGAAGAGGAGAGGAAGTTATGAAGCCCCCAGGTATAGAGGATATCCGGAAAAGAGAGAGAGAGAGAGAGAGAGAATTGTGTCCACTTTCCACTTCCTCTACTAACGAAGCGATTCCTCAGATTCTTGAGTAACTTAGAAGACACGGATGGAGAGAGAGAGGGAGAGAGGGAATCAGGTATCGTCGTCTGTGGTCTGCGGGAGAGAGGCAACTTGATACCCTAACATTTCTTTCTTCCCTCCTCCTCCTCCTCCTCCTCCTCTTCCCTCCTCCTCTTCCCTCCTCTTCCCTCCTCCTGCTGTCAGTCTACAGAATAGCAGAAAATTAATTCTCTCTCTCTCTCTCTCTCTCTCTCTCTCTCTCTCTCTCTCTCTCTCTCTCTCTCTCTCTCTCTCTCTCTCTCCCCCTCTGGAGGCTTTCACGCGGACCCTAACTTGTGAAATTGACAAGTTTGGTGGTTGTGATGAAGAGAAGAGAAGGTCCTTGGTTATCATAAGTATATGTGTGTGTGTGTATGTGGTGTGTGTGTGTGTGTGTGTGTGTGTGTGTGTGTGTTGTCGTAAAGCATCACATGTTTCCCCCATCTGTTACGGAGGGGTGAAAGAGGGCAGGAGGTAGGAAGGGAGAGCTACCTACATCAAAGCGAGTGTATGTCCCCACCCTACATTCTCTCTCTCTCTCTCTCTCTCTCTCTCTCTCTCTCTCTCTCTCTCTCTCTCTCTCTCTCTCTCTCTCTCTCTCTCTCTCTCTCTCTCTAATAAGGTATTACTCCATTTCCCCCTAGGTCCTATGGCTTCATTCCACCCCCTCTCCCTTTCTTTTTTCTCCCGCCATATGGTATTCGCCTTTGTCTTCCATTCCACCCTTTATTCCGTGTTCTTATTTATATTTACACTTGCTTTCCATCCTTAAATTTAGTTCCTTAGGTCTTAAATCCCTACCCTCTACTCTATATATTCTTCTCAATTCCACTATTTATGGTTTATATTCCCTTTGCAACATTACTTCTTCCTTTTCCCCCTCCTAGCTTGTACGCACCTCTCCCCCCACTCATCACCCTTTTCTCCCTCCTAGCTTGCACCTCTCCCCACTCATCTCCCTTTTCTCCCTCCTAGCTTGAATCTTCCCTCTCATCTCCCTTTTCTCCCTCCTAGCTTGCACCTCTCCCCTCTCATCTCCCTTTTCTCCCTCCTAGCTTGCACCTCTGCCCACTCATCTCCCTTTTCTCCCTCCTAGCTTGTACGCACCTCTTCCCTCCCATCTCCTTTCCCCCTCCCACCAGCCCTTCCCTGGTGTAACTCTGGCCTGTGACAAAGTTTTCAGCACAAAGTCCCTCCGTATTTCTGCCCCGAGGGTCCAGAGGCTGCGTGGGTCTGGGAACGCGATTTCCTGCACCGTCGAGCCTCCAGAGTTGACAGGGAGCTCTCTAGAACCCCCCCACCCACCACCACCACCCTGCTGTCTCCTCCTCTTCCTCTTCCTCTCCTACGCCAATCACACTCATAGCATCCCTTCCACGCAGACAAAGACATGTTTCGCGAAGGTGCTGGTTATCTGGTGGCCTTGAGTGTTGGTGATGGTTTGGTGTTCTGTGGTGACTGGTGATGCTAGGGTGATGGTTAGGATTGGGTGTTGTGAAGAGTAGGGGAAGGGAGTGGATAGTATTTGGTGGCATTGTTGTGGAGTGTTGGTGTGGTGTTTTGCGGTGACTCGTGATGCTAGGGTGTTGTGAGGAGTAGGGGAAGGGAGTGGTGTTCTGTGGTTTCTTGTGATGCTAGGCTAGGGTGATGTTTAGTGTGTTCTGAGGAGTAGGGGAAGGGAGTGGTGTTCTGTGGTTTCTTGTGATGCTAGGCTAGGGTGATGTTTAGTGTGTTCTGAGGAGTAGGGGAAGGGAGTGGTGTTCTGCGATGACTGGTGATGCTAGGGTGTTGTGAGGAATAGGGGAAGGGAGTGGTCCGAGTAGATAGCATTAGTGAGAAGAGTAACGGTTGTTGTTGAGGTTGTCTTGGTGGTAATGTGAGAGGTGGGGACAGATGCTTAAAGTGGTCTATGTGGGGGGTGTAAATTAATGTATGCGTGAAGTTAACGCCACTATTCATTAAGACGAGTTTAGCATTGAGTCTAGAGGAGGTGATACTGTTCATCCTCCTTAGCCAGGCATTCCGTACTAATCCATGCACGGGATCCCTAACCCATCCATCACGTGCCCTTGTCTCTCTCCCCTTCCCCTCTGAGCCTGCTATCTCTTCCCTATACATTCCTTCCTGTCTCCCCTCGCAACCCACCACCACCACCAGTACCTTCCCCTCATGCTTCCCCTCAATGCCTTAGCTTATTATCATCTCCCACCCCTCCTCCCCTCGCATTATTATCACCCCTTTTAAGATTTCTACCTCCCCTCATAGCCCTGTTATCTTTCCCCTCACCCTTAGTCACTCCTTGGTTAGATACTCGCCCCTTCTCTTGACTCTTATCACCATTGCCTTCCTTCAAGTAGTAGTAGAAGTTGTAGTAATAGTAGATAGTCTCTCGTAGGATAAAATATTCGCCCCTTCCCTTGACTAATCACTATTGCCATCCTTCTAGTAGTAGTAGAAGTTAGTAGTAGTAGATAGCCTCTCGTAGGATAAAATACTCGCCCCTTCCCTTGACTTATCACTATATCCATTCTTCAAGTAGTAGTAGTAGATAGCCTCTCGTAGGATAGGTAGATGCAACAGTGTGGTAGAAAGGTGAGTTAAAGGTTGGGCTGTATTATGGATCACGCCTTGGTTACTGAAGGGGGGGGGGGAGAGAGGCATTGCATCGAGGCGTTAAATCAATTCAGAGTGTTTCATTATCTTTCCCCCGACAGACAGGTGCGCCTCACTAATGAAGGGATAAATTAAGTCCCAGGTAATCACATCCATTTGTCGAGGCTCAGGTGTGTGTGTGTTGTGTGTGTGTTTTCAGGTGTATTTCTGTAGGTGAGCGTGTTACTGGTGTGGTGATGTGACTAATAATTCCCATCCACTTGCTATGATTACCCCTCTAAATTGAGAGCATAAAGAAAGAGAGGAGAAAGGGTGCGTAGGGTAGGTGACAATGCTGGAATAGATGTAGAATTGACCCTCCATCCTTTGTATTCCGCTACCTGTTCCTCTGTTAGGGCACTGACTAGGTAGAGACACCCGTACACACACCCGGCTGCTGGTCACTTATCCCACCGCTTCCACCATTTATGTCACCCGTTTCTTTTTGTTTTGTTTTTGGAGTTAAAACAGGGTTCGCTAAATTGAGAACATAAAAAAAGGAGGAAAGTTATGAGAGTATATGGTAGGGGACAATGCAGGAATAGATGTTAGAGTTGACCCTCCATCGTTTGTATTCTTTCCGTTGTCTGTTCCTACCCCTTTCTCCATTGTGTATAGATGTAGTGTGGCTTCTTTATTTAAACCCCCCCTCCGCCGCCACTACCACCACCTGATGGTGTTGTACCCCCCCTCCTCCTATGACGTTTTCCCTTCTGAGGCAACTGCGTAGGAGCGATACTGACACTCTTTCTTTGCTCAAGGTGCGACGTAACTTGGGGGGTGAACGTTTTTAGTGTGTGTGTTTGTTAGTACAGGCTTGCTTTGAGGATGAATGAGGAACTAGTCTACACACACACACATACACACACATACACGGAGATCGCCAGTCAAAACAAACATGGTCAAAAGATACGACACATGATCGCGCCGCGCCCCGTGATGCATGCATATGCGACCTAAACAACGCCAGATGTTGACACTAGACGCACACACGCACGTGCCGCAGAGCCCGAGGTGCATAAATTTATGGCCAGGCGCCGGAACCAAACCCGGGCTCCCGCGACGACACTGAAATGACACCGGAGCCCCACCCGCGCCACATGACATGACCCCCGTAACCCCCAACTACGGCTTCGTGCGAGGGGGAATCAAGGCGCCTGGATACACAACGCAGGAACAGAGCTAAAGAACACTACTTTTACTTCTACTTACACTACTTCTTACGACGAGAACACTGCTTTTTGTATTATTTTGTATTATTAAATCGTGCGAGGGGAATCAAGGCGCCTGGATACACAACGGAGGAACCAAGGCTTAAAATACTGTCTTTTGTATTCAAGTAAGGACTGGACATTTTTGTATCATTATGAGGCGTAAGAACACTACTTTTGTATTATTAAAGTAAGGACAGGACATTTTTGTATCATTATGAGGCGTAAGAACACTACTTTTTGTATTATTAAAGTAAGGACAGGACATTTTTGTATCATGAGGCGTAAGAACACTACTTTTTATATTATTAAAGTAAGGACAGGACATTTTTGTATCATGAGGCGTAAGAACACTACTTTTTGTATTATTAAAGTAAGGACAGGACATTTTTGTATCATTATGAGGCGTAAGAACACTACTTTTTGTATTATTCAAGCACACACAAAAAAAACCTGGATAGAAAAGAATAGTGAACGGGAAATATAACGTAATATACGATGTGTTGTTTTCTGAAATGACGTGGAAAGCAAACCAAAAAAATAATACAGGAGGGACAATTTATTCATATTTTTTTATTTTTTTATTCTAGCAATGAGACTCGTGAATGTCGGTAAAGTGAGAATGTGTGAATCGTATATGCGTGTCTGTCACTACTACCTGGTAACAAGACTGAACTCACACGCGCGCTGGCTTGAAGTTGAAGAGTGGCAACAGACAGAGGGCGTGTGTGTATCAACCGCCCCCGCCCCGGCTACTCATCCAAGCCCAAACTCTCCCTTCCCTTCCCTTCCCTTCCCTTCCCTTCCCTTCCCTTCCCTTCCCTTCCCTTCCCTTCCCTTCCCTTCCCTTCCCTTCCCTTCCCTTCCCACCCACCCACCCACCCACCCACCCACCACACCCTCCCTCCCTTCTACCACTATGGGTTTTTTTCTTCTGTTCATTCCTCACTGTCGCATATCGGCCGTTGCACATTCGTTCTTCCGTGGCCGCGCATCGCATCCCGTTTTGAAGTGAACGGACTGATCATACAGGAAGTTAAGAGATATATAAACGTTCTGGTTACCGTTGGGAGAGAGAGAGAGATTTGATTCGTCACTTGAACGCAATATGATTTTTAGTGGGTGTCAAAGTAATAAGGACTTTAAGTGAAGTATATAGTGAAGTAATATGAAGCTACAAGAGGTTCCATGACAACAGGAATTAACCACTTGTTGCCTAGAACGTAATTGCCATCGTAATTTGGCTACCATATAAGACTATTTTAACGAACATAAGCAATATTCTATAGATATTAGTTCTATTGTCCACTAACTAATGGGCAATATTAATTAAGTTACTTCTCGTAATGGCTAACAGAAGATTAAGTTACTTCTCGTAATGGCTAACAGAAGATTAAGTTACTTCTCGTAATGGCTAACAGAAGATTTTATATAGCAAAGAAAAAAATATGGGTGTGAAGGGGTCAACAACAAGAGTAACCATGTCAATCATAACACAGTAACCTCAACAAGGACGATAACAACATGCAAGTAATCACAACAATAACAACTTTAATAATAATTACGGTAGGAATAATAATCTCGCTCAGGGCCAATAACATAATTAGCTGATCATTAATAACAATCGGATGATCTCGCCTAAATATTTATGCATATGTACTCCTATAATATATGTACGTAAATATTTGTAGTTAGTTTGTTACCCCCTGAACATAATATTAAGAAGAAAATGAGTAGTATTTTTTGTTATAATTGATAGAGGAAAACAGAGATTGACAGACAGACGGACGGACGGACGAAACAAAGACAGGCAGGCAGACAGACACGCAATCAGGCTGACGTCCTCCTCTCTGTCCTTGAAGCTTGGTCATCAGAGAGAGAGAGTAAAGTGTCAATGAAACACGTGAGATTTTGAATACAAATATTATAAACTGTTTTCGTGTCTTTCAACGTGATAGTGGCGACGAGACTTAGCAACATGTAGCACTGAGGAACATTTAAGAAATCGACCGTCCTTCACCCTTCCTGTCTTCCTTCGTTCCTTCCTTCGCGTATCTATCGTCGAGTCTAGTTCCTCCTCCTCCTCCTCCTCCTCCTCCCCTCCATCCCTGTTCTCATACATCATTTGCCTTTGTTGTCCCACCATCTTCTTTGTTTTCCTACGCTCCACCCTTGTTATCTCGTCGTTTCAGCCACCTTCTTTTACTCCCTGTCCTGCCTGTCTCCCAGTTTCTTATCCTGCGTTCCTATTATACGTTATATAGTGCATCTTTCCTTCATGTTTTATACTCTGCATACTACCCTCCCAGCCTTCCTCTTATGTTATTTTCAAGGCTTTATCCTCCCTGCATGTATAAGCTCTCTTTATCCCCTAATTTTACTTATACCCAGCCTTCCTTTACCTTATATCCTCCATGTTTTATACTCCCTGCATGTATGATCTCTTTTCCCCTAGTTTTACTTATACCCAGCCTTCTTTTACCTTATATCCTCCATGTTTTATACTCCCTGCATGTATGATCTCTTTATCCCCTAGTTTTACTTATACCCAGCCTTCTTTACCTTATATCCTCCATGTTTTATCCTCCCTGCATGTATGATCTCTTTTTCCCCTAGTTTTTCTAGTTGTTTCTGACCCAGCCTTCCTCTACCTTATATCCTTATACCTTATATCTTACCTTGCTTAATTTCCTTACCCTTCCTCTCGTGTCTTCCCTGCCACTAGTTTTCTTACCCTGCCTTTCTCTACTTTATATTCTCTTTTACCTTGCCTAATTTCCTTACCCTGCCTCGTGTCTTCATTGCCACTAGCACTCACTCACCCTGCCTTCCCTGTCACCTAACCCTGCACTGATGGCTCCCCTGGTGACGTGTCAGCCTACCGTCCCTTCCATCGCCCTGTCTCCCCTTCCTTCCTTGGAGACTCACGCCACACTCCCAGGACCCAACTTCCGTCAGAGATTGTAGGTGTACGAACAATTTAACCCGCTTTGGGGCTCCCGAAGGCGCCAGGCCCTAGCGAGGTGTGGGACCCTGAGGTAAGGCAGCAACTTAGCCTAACTTTGGAGCGCCCCCGAGGGAGAAAGGGGAACCAGTCGCCTCAGACTAAAAAGCCAGGAGACTCACCATGACTAAAAAATATTCAGATTGTTTTGTTTTGTGTTTCTACTCTGCGTAAGTTTGGTTGGGTTGTACCGAGGGGGTTGCTGGGTAGTTCTGGCTCTCATAATGGGGTTGGGAGGTAAGGGAGATGTGAGTAAGATGGTGGGTTACAAATAGGAAGGGTTGACTTACCTTTTGGGGTTTGTCGAGGGTAATCTTGTCCCAGCGGTGTAAGTCACTGCGTCGTAGCCTGTTGAAGATAAGAATGGACTATTAATCATCATTGTTATTTATAGTAGTAGTAGTAGTAGTAGTAGTGATATTACTAGTTGTTTGTTTCGCTGCTTATATTAACTAACGAAGGGGTTGTAGAGAATGATTATAGCAGTAATAAGCAGAACCAGCGAGGATTCAGGTATCGTACTGGCTGCTGTGGGGGAGAGAGAGAGAGAGAGAGAAGATCCACGGGTAGACTACAGATCGGATGGCTCGTCGGGAAACCTGGGACGGTAAATGAAATCAATCAAACACGACGGTTGCTCCTCCCCCCGAACGACTCTCTAATGCAGGGAAGAGATTTTGTAGTTATTACCTAAAGAGTGTTTGTGGTACTTCACGGCACGACACCGACGACAGAGGATTCGTCCCACTCGCACTAACGACTTATTTGATATCGAAGTAACCGAGAGAGGGTACACATTTTAATCCGTACTAAACACCACACTGACACCCCTTCCTCTTCCCTCCTAACACGCAATCATTCTTAATTCCAAAGTTTCTCACGGTATCAACTATCAAGTCATTTGCATCGTGGAGGACTGAGATAATCCAGGGTCTGCTTCGGGAGGCACGCGCGCACCGCCCCGGCATTCAGAGCTCGAGTGGCTCCGTCTATTCCAAGGGCCTCCGGATCCCTTTCTGTTGACAGCCGAGTGGTAGGGCTTGTCGAGGAAAAAGAAACGGAGACTCGCGCTGACGTAAAGATTAGCTAGGTTCAATAATTATGTCTTTTTTATTTTAAGTGGATTTTAGTAGGAGATTTGATATTAAGTGGCTTCCATAATGTAGTAGGAATTAGTTTGAAGTGAATGGATGTAGAGAGGTAAAAATGGGCGTGGCCTCGGTGCTCATATCCGTCGCATTAGCCCTTGAGCCTGTGGTGGATGCAAAGTTTGAAGCGAATCGAAAGCAAGAGATGTAGAAAAGGATAGTAAATGGAAAATGAAGAATGTATAAAGGTAAAAATGGGGCATGCACTAAGCTGCGCGTGGCCTCGGTGCTCATCTCCGTCGCATTAGCCCTTGAGCTGTGGCGGATGTATAGGTAAAGTTTGAAGTAGGTAGAATGCAAGAGATGTAGAAAAAAAGGTTAATGGAAAATGAAGTTGGAAGAAAGTAAGAGGGCACACAAAGAAAAGCATGGCCTCGGTGCTCATATCCGTCGCATTAGCCCTTGAGCATGCGGTGGATGTATAGGTAAAGTTTGAAGTAAGTCGAATGCAAGAGGGTGTAGAAAAAATATAGTATATGACAAATAAAAAGTTGTTGAAAAAATGTAAAAGGACACACAAAGGAAAGCAAAAAGTATTATAAATGGAAAATAAAAAAATAGAAACATGAAAAAAAGAGTTAAGAGGACACAAAGGAAAGCGCGGGAAAGAAGGAGGCACGAAGAACGGGTGCTTGAAGGTACAGGCAAGTGGTGTTTACTGAGATTATTCAGTTCATAAACATTAAAACGCGTTTCGGTTTGATAATTGTTACCTGCCAAAGAATAGCGGAGAAAGGAAAAGGTAAAGAGGAAGAGGGAGGGAGGCTTCGGGCAAGAGACGAGAGGGTGAAGAAGAGAAGGAAAGACGAGAGGAAGAAAGAAGGTGTTACTAGTATTAAGATACAACGCCGTAAGGGATTACTGTTCTAAGAATAGTGGGATCGAGAGAAGGAAGAGAGGAGGATCGGAAGAGACGAGAGGTGAGAGAGAGAAGAAAGAGAGAGAGAGAAAGAAAGGTAGTACGTAGTAGGTAAGATGCAACGGAGAATGGGAGATATAACGATATATAAGTTGTGTGTGAGAGAGAGAGAGAGAGAGAGAGAGAGAGAGAGAGAGAGAGAGAGAGAGAGAGAGAGAGAGAGGTAGTACGTAGGTAAGATACAACGTAGAAAAGGAGTTAAAGTGAGAGAGAGAGAGAGAGTTAAGGGAAAAGTAAACGGAACGGTATCGAATCCTCCCTCTTGAATCTCTTTCCGGCACGATTCTAAAAGTGGCGCTCAGCATTTTACAAAGTTTAGAGCCAAACCCTTCCCTGCCTCAGCGACCCAGCAACTCTGTCAGTCAGTGGCTTATCCAGTCAACGTGATAGCCAGATAAGCCGACCACTCAGTCTGTCAGTCAGTCAGCCAGCCAGACAACCATAGAGTGACTTAGAACATGAGTCATTCTTACAGGCAGACAGTCAAGTTCAGTCAGTCAAACTAGAAGTAATCATTGAGTAACACAGTCAAGCAATCTTTAGTATCCAGTCAGCCAAACATGCATTTGACTAACAAGTCAGTCACCAAGAGTTAGCTAGTATACTGCTACTACAGAAATCCAACACCACGCTTGCTGTATCGGCTCGCTAGGAACACTACTACACGCGTAACACAACACATACTAGCTATTTGCATGTGCAGGATTCCTAGAGTGCTATGCTTTGGAATGGCAGGATGATTGGAAAGGGGGAGAAACCACTGTATGTTATAGTGTAAATCTCGTTGAAATTGGAACCCTGCACTATATACACACTTAATTTTCTTTCATCTCAATGGGATTACATGACGGTGGTACTTAGATATTGAGTTGCTGCAATAGGTAAAGAGTGTTTTTAGTGACCTGTAATACGTTTAGAGGGTTTGTAGTGATAGCTGTAATACTGAAAGAATGTTTTAGTGGCCAGGCAAGTTTGAGAAATAGCAAGGGAGCTTTTACTTGAGTTATGCGAGTGCCGAGTGGAGTAGTGTAGTGATGGGTCGCGGGACGTTGAGAGTGGAAGGGACATCAGGACATCGTATTAGAGCGTGTTATGTCAAGTTGAAGGCTCATCTCCCATCGCGTGGCCTTCTACCCCGCCGCGCCTCTTCATTACGGTGGATCAATACCTTTCCTCAGGGCCGGACCGAGGCGAGAGGATGGGGACAAGAGTAGAGAGAGGAAGAGAGGACATGGCCATCTAATATTAGCAACTCCCTTGTTTGTATGCATTTTCCCCCCTCTCCGTATCACGTGTTAATTTAGCGATACCATTGTGTAATATTAAGATTATATACGTATTATGTGCCCACCTAATATTAGTAAACCTGTTATTCCAGTGCATTTTCCCCCCTCTATCTGTTTCACGGGTTAATTTAGTGATAACATTGTGTAATATTCAGGTTTCCGTTATTTTTTCGTGTTTGATGCAAATGTTTTGTTGTTGAAGTTAATTGGGCGCGATATTCAGTGGCATTACATTAACAGGTGAGGCTATGCGGGGTTCCTAGCCAGTCGCCGGTGATCATGGCTTGTAGAATGACCCATAATGCTTGTAATTAAGGTCCTGACGCCCTTCCCTTCCCCCCGCGGCGGAGAACTGGCTGACGGAGGCGACGAAGTAGGAGTCTCTCTCTCTCTCTCTCTCTCTCTCTCTCTCTCTCTCTCTCTCTCTCTCTCTCTCTCTCTCTCTCTCTCTCTCTCTCTCTCAATTTTTAATATTCCTACATTTAAAAAAAAACTGCCGTGACCATAACTTCGTCTTCAGTCAATTTCCTCTCTCTCTCTCTCTCTCTCTCTCTCTCTCTCTCTCTCTCTCTCTCTCTCTCTCTCTCTCTCTCTCTCTCTCTCTCTCTCTCTCTCTCTCTCTCTCTCTCTCGCAATACTTCAGGATGTGTGGATAAAACATTTACTTTTTATAGAATTAGAGTACTTCTGCCACATCATTTTATCTACCTGCTGACAACCATCTCGCGCTGCCGGACAGATGGGAACAAAGATGGCAGTGAGGCCCTTGGCTATCTCTTATCTATGCTATCAGTATATCATCAGTGGTACTCTAGTATGATAAGAAACTGAACTTGTGCCCTTGTGTGTATGGTGAGTGAACGAATAGTGAGTGTGGAGGCAGTGTTCTAGTCGCTCTGACGCTTGATATACAGACTTTATTTTCGCTGGCTGTTGTCTCGCTCTGACGCTTGGTATACAGACTCTTATTTACATAAAAAAAGTGAGTATAAATAGCGGAAGTGTGTCGATAATCATGGGTATTAGGGTGTGCGATTGTAGGTATTAGCGGTAACGAGGCTCCGGCGATGCTAACAGCGTGCTGGGCGATGGCTAGAATGTGTTTATGTAAAGTTATAGTTTTGTGAAGGTTTTTGTTTATTTAGGTAAGGTTTTAATTACGTTGTCGTGGGAAACCTGTAATATTAAGTATAGTTGATATTGATTTGAAATTTTTGGCTTCTGATATGAAATTATGAAATTGAATTAGTTTTGGTGTTTAATTTGATATCTTTTAAACTATAATTATTTTTTGATAGCCAACATATTTTATTTGATTTTATGGAAGAAATTTATGATTGAGAATCACGTATTTTATACAAATTTTGCGTTACCATGTAGTGCAGATATTATTTATATCCGGAAACCAAAAATAAAATTCGCTATTCTCCATGGAAACCCGTAAAAAGATGTCCATTTCCATTGACCATAAGTCGTCTTCGTCCCCCCCCCCCCCCCCCCCCCCCCCAGCCAGCCGAAGCCTTGCACCATTACCCTTGGAACATAACCTTAATGTAACCTATATCTAACGTAACCACACTTAACCGTAACCTAACTTAGCTATTGTTATTATTATTATTATTTTTAATTTTTCATTACGTTGGAGCCTATAGCGCCTGTAGGCTATTATCTTCCTTTCCTAGGAATCCTTGATCTTTCCTTGAGGGCTCAGGTGGGTGACCCTGCATATTCTGGAGGGCTGTGATGGTTGTTGGCCAGGGTGGATTATTATAGTGACACCTGTGATGGTTTGATTTGAGGCTCATGCTGCCCCCTGGTGCCCTCCGTCGCACTTGTCACCTCGTGCAGGTGAGGTCAATGGGCAGCATGTGGGTATCTTCGCCCACTCGACGATGGAAGATAGTTACTCTTGGCGGGACTTGAACTCGGGACCTTGTGCTCACCACTTCAAGACGCTAATCACTCGGCCACCCCCTCCCCCAAATGAAAATATGAGCTTTATTTTTGGTGTCCGGAAGAACGTATTAGGTAGGGTCGGCAGAGAGAGCCCAGTTCGCTTTAATAATAACCGGTAGGGTAAGAGGCTTACGTTCAGAGCCATCATGCTGGTAACTATGGACTAAACTATAATATGATATAATAATGTAATGCAGTGGGCACTCATTGCTTGAAGGGTTCCAAGATGGCGCCTGCTGACCTCCGAAATGCACTCGTTGGTCTATCTATAGTATATATGCACGCATACACACACACTGTTATAAAGACCTTAATTTTCGGCCACGGATATGAGATATTAAGAATTAATAAATCACGACTTGTTTAAAGTCTCAATTACTATATAATGGTTCAGAATACATTTTTTTATATTAACTTCAATATGAAATTGATATTAGTGTTCGATATTATTTACTTGTTAACTGTGACGATTTCAAATGTGATTACTATTCAATATCTAAATTTACGGTAAGGAAATGTTGTGATACAGCCAATGGGAGGAACATGGAAGAAACAGTTGAATGTCGATAAGTTGAGAAATTTGAAAGCCAGTGTTATTGTCATCGTGAGGCGGGCAACTTGGAGGCCATGGCGTCGTCGGTCGAGCTAACCAAAACATTCTCCCCCAGCCCCACCCTCAAGCACTTCACAGGCATCAACGTGTACAAAACGCTACGTAGACTTTCCCCCGTATCAACATGTATGTATAATCCAAACCAAGTATTAGACCATTGCAAAACACTAAAAACTGGTTTGTTATTGAAATCGGTAATACTTGTGGTTCTCAGCATCCCGCGAATTTGTTTTCAAGAGACAATGACGTGTTCCTCTCCCTAAGCCATTGGTATTTTGTGTTTTATCTAATGATGGGTTGTACAGGAAAGGCAGGGAGGGAAGGAAGAGGTAGAGAGAAGAGGAAAGGTGTTAGGAAGAGAAGGGAAGGGAGGGAGAGAGGTAAAGAGGGGGGGAAGGTAGCAGCCGTATAAGTTCCCGCCGCCGCCATCAGCCCTTCCCTCCTATGGCCTCATGCTTGCCTGGCTTCCTGCGAGGCTTTAAATACGGGAGGCCACCGCTGACGCCCTTCATTGACTCCTGTTCTCTATCTTGTGTCGCTACTGTGTGTCACCTACCAACGGCCTTACATCTACTGCCTTGTGCCACCCTGCGTTAACGTGTGAGTGCTGGGATATTACAGGGACGGGGTGGTGTGTGTGTGTGTGTGTGGTGCGTGTGCCTTGCTGCCGACGAAGCCGTGACCCGCAGCATAGCGCGGCGGGGGTCTGGTTAGGTTAGGTAAATTTTTATTCTAGGACCAGAATTCTCTACACAATTGAGAGTATGGTTCTTTAACCTTAAGTGGGATTGAGTAAGAATATCAAACTTACGTACCTATTGTTAACTCGGGTGATAAGTTTAGTTTGTATGGCTGATTGTACCATGCAGACAGTTTGGTATACTACTAGTCCACTACTGATTTTGCACGCGATACTATTGTTTTCTGATGCGTTTAGATATGTTTTGCATGAATTTGGCACTCGTATTAGGCGGAAATCACTATATCCTTTATACTGCGTCAACTCCCCTCCCGTTTCAAAAACTAGTTATTTCAGCCAGAAACGGTTAGTTTAAGCATTTAGCATCTGTATAATTTGACGTGGAGTTTGATTTATGTACAGATGATATTAAGTAAAAAGAAACTGATCATTACGTAATTTGCTGTTTTTTTATGATTTTGTGTCAACGTGATCTTTAGCACATCTGCGAGGGAGCATTACAGGGGAGCCTCTGGAGGGGGAGGGGAAGGGGTTAGGTTAGCCATTACTCATTACCTTAGGCATTAGGTAATGTGTCCTGGGGGACAATATACTCCTGAAGTCCGGGATGAGCGGAAATGGGTTTGATCCAGTGAAATAGCTTGTCCGGTGAAATAGTTGATCCGGTGAAATAGCTTATTCGGTGAAATAGGTGATCCGGTGAAATAGCTTGTTCGGTGAAATAGGTGATCCAGTGAAATAGGTCATCCTGTGAAATAGCTTGTCCGGTGAAATAGTTTGTCCAGTGAAATAGCTTGTCCGGTGAAATAGGTGATCCGGTGAAATAGCTTGTCCGGTGAAATAGTTTGTCCGGTGAAATAGGTGATCCGGTGAAATAGCTTGTCCGGTGAAATAGCTTGTTCGGTGAAATAGGTGATCCGGTGAAATAGCTTGTCCGGTGAAATAGCTTGTCCGGTGAAATAGCTTGTCCGGTGAAATAGCTTGTTCGGTGAAATAGGTGATCCAGTGAAATAGTTGTCCGGTGAAATAGCTTGTTCGGTGAAATAGGTGATCCGGTGAAATAGCTTGTCGGTGAAATAGGTGATCCGGTGAAATAGCTTGTTCGGTGAAATAGGTGATCCGGTGAAATAGCTTGTCCGGTGAAATAAGTTGTCCGTTGAAATAGCTTGTCCGGTGAAATAGCTTGTCCGGTGAAATAGCTTGTCCGGTGAAATAGGTGATCCGGTGAAATAGCTTGTCCGGTGAAATAGGTGATCCGGTGAAATAGCTGGTCCGGTGAAATAGCTTGTCCGGTGAAATAGATTGTCCGGTGAAATAGGTGATCTGGTGAAATAGCTTGTCCGGTGAAATAGGTGATCCGGTGAAATAGGACAAGCTATTTCACCTATTCACCGTCGTCTAGAGACCAAAAAAACCCACCCCACAAAAAAAAAAAAAAAAAAAAAAAAAGATTGCCAGGTTAATTCAAAACATCAGAATTATTCAGGAATATAATTATGATTTCATCCTCGAAATCAGTGGTGCCCGATGACGAAAATTTACCGCGATATTTTGTACTTTACATTAAGCTTGTATTTGGGGTTTCTATACATATAACTTGTGGGATTTAAGTAAGTAAGCAAATCAAACTTAGGTGTAATTAATTCTGGTGATGAGTTTAGTATGTAGGGTTGGTTATGGGTAGTTTTTGAGTACTCTGTCATGTTTGGGAGCAGACAGTTTTTAGGTAAAGGTTAGGTTAGGTTAGGTGGTAAAACTGCGCAGCAACTCCAGCCTTTTTACTTAAAATCTTCCCCGCTACCCAACAAACTTAGGGACCTTGGGAACCGGGATTTGGGGTGGCGGAGAAAAGAGAAAAAGAAATCGTGTTTAAAAGAAAAAGTGGCCTAATCTAGGGAAAAATTTAAACTAAACTTAACCTAACCTAACTTGGCTTATTAACCTCCTGGCCTTTGCCTTTGGACTTATAATTTTTCAGGCCCCTCAGACTTTGTAAAGGCAGTGTGGTATAAAAAGGTCTGACCGCACGCTGAAACCTTTGCAGATGTGAAGCACAATAAGTGTACTAAATGCTGCTGTAATGTCATTCAGATCAGCTTGGAGGAGTGCATATGTAGTTTAACCGGCTAGGCTACTCACTGTACCCACACGTTGAAAAAGGACCAGCTATTATAAGATCCCAAGTGCATAGTTATTATTATTATATTGCCATTGATAGGTGGATACTGCTGGGAAGTCTTCATAGGGTACAGGCCATTGGGAATTAAGTAAAGTATGCAAGAAAAGGGTAGGGGATAGGGGAAAATAAAAGTATGTGACGGATGAACTTTGACAAATACTATTTACTTACTTGACGTCGGTTTTGGTGAGAAGCGCGTAGACACCAAATGCACCGATGCCCACCACGGCGGCACCTATGATGGCCACCAGGGGGATGATCTGGGGGCAGAGAAACAATGACTTAGGTGCGGCTTAAAGATTGCAACTAGTACACCTTTTCATCCTCAAATTAAAACAACTGAACTTCAAATTAAAACATCTTAACTTCAAATTAAAACAACTGAGCTTTAAATTTAAATAAGTGAATCACAAATTAAAACAACTGAAGTTTAAATTTAAAAAACTGAAGTTTAAATTAAAACAACTGAAGTTTAAATTAAAACAACTGAAGTTAAAAGTTAAAGTTAATTAACAACTGAAGTTAAAATAATTAAATTTCAAATTAGAATAAAAAATACCATTTATTTGGTTATGAAATTTAATTGCTTTAATTTGAAGTTCCGTTGTTCTAATTAGAGTGAAAAGGTGTAGTATGAAAAAAGTCCAGAAAAGTAACATATTTCTTCCTGCACACTTTTCTTTTCTTTACCAGAGTGCCAGCAGCAAAGGGAAGAGAGGGCAATTTTTTTTATTAAAAGATATACCTTTTTTTTTTTGTCATTTTTACACTGCATACTTCACAGATAAAGCAACACAGAATGCGTAACGTATTGCTATTCCGTGTATGTTAGTACACATGATGTAGTTATACAAAGAAAACAAGTTATACAATGATAATGAATGGATATTTCCTGTATGTTAATATGAAAAAAAGAGAAAACAAAGTATGATGCATTACGTAATTGTCATTTCTTTTGTTTGTACACAAAATTACTTAAAAAGACATTCAGTTGGTATGTGGACTACTAGTGGGACAATGAAACTGGAAAAAATGGTAGTTTGGGGCAATTTAACTGGACAAAATGGTAGTTTGGGCAATTAACTGGACAAATGGTAGTTTGGGGCAATTTAACTGGACAAATGGTAGTTTAGGACAATGAAACTGGAAAAATGGTAGTTTGGGGCAATTTAACTGGACAAATGGTAGTTTGGGGCAATTTAACTGGACAAATGGTAGTTTGGGGCAATTTAACTGGAAAATGGTAGTTTGGGACAATTTAACTGGAAAAATGGTAGTTTGGGGCAATTTAACTGGAAAAAATGGTATGTTTGGGACAAAACTGGAAAAAATGGTTGTTTAGGACAAAACTGGAAAAAATGGTAGTTTGGGACAATAACACTGGAAAAAAATGGTAGTTCGGGAAGATCACAAGCGGCAACAAGGCAAAACATTGACCGCGTCCGTGAAATACATTTCACGGTGCATGTCAAAATTATGTCCGACAACCCCGTTATGTAAATTAAATAGAATTACAAAATAGTCGCCAAATGACGTTGGCTTTTTTAGAGATTGTTCTCATATTGGGCTATTTTTCTGTTTCTGTATTGCTAATTATTTCAAACGTTTTTGCTCTGAAGCTGAATTTTAATACCAAGTGTGGGTTTTTTTATAATTTGCCTCCAATATTTAATTCAAGTTGGAATTATCACAAAACGTGTAACATAGATGATGATGTATAGCAGATGAGCCTTCTGTTATGTAAAGGAGTTTATTTCACATGGAGAAAATGCTAATACACACATAAATATATAAACAATGATAATACACATATAATAACATTCACATATAGCTCCTCAGTTTGAGATTTTTTGTTGAAAGCATCTGCATATTGTTTTCCTGTATGCCTTCGGGTGAGAATAAAATTATTATTATTATATTTTATTATTATTTTTGTTGATAGCCTCTGCATATTACAATGTTAGTAATGACGTCTTCTTTTCTTTCCAGCTGGGACTATTAGTTTGGGCAAAGGTGACCTCAAGATGGAAGGAGTGTCAACCGGCGACCCCATGAATGGGTCATCAGGAGCTTCACAGGGAGGGTCATCGGGCCGCTCATCTCCCTCCGGTACGTATTTTTATTATTCAAACTTTTGACGTACTTGTGTGAGTGTCTTTTTAAGTATTTGGTTTTCTAACTTTTTACTTGTGTTAGCTTGGCCTCCAGTATTTCTCCTGGGTGAATAGACAACTAGCTTGGCCTCCAGTATTTCTCCTGGGTGAATAGACAACTAGCTTGGCCTCCAGTATTTCTCCTGGGTGAATAGACAACTAGCTTGGCCTCCAGTATTTCTCCTGGGTGAATAGACAACTAGCTTGGCCTCCAGTATTTCTCCTAGGTGAATAGACAACTAGCTTGGCCTCCAGTATTTCTCCTGGGTGAATAGACAACTGCCTCTCTCGTCTCCCTCTGGTGCATTATTATTTTTATTATTAACCCCTTCACGCCCAGAACGTAAATTCCATTGTAATTTGAGTACCATTAGACGATTTTTTTTCTCGCAAATATAAGCAATATTTTACAGATCTGACCTGTTTAGTATCCTTGTCCACTAGGTAATTTGGTATATTCAGTCACTTTTCGTAATTTTATGGATAACAACAGACAGTTTTATATAGCAAAGGAAAGATCTGGGCGTGAAGGGGTTAAGACTTTACTTTTGCTTGCTTGGCCTC
>JACEEZ010004706.1:845431-865431 GCA_016584305.1 Chionoecetes opilio | reverse complement strand
TCTCAAAACTTATGATCATTGTCCACGCATCTAGTTCTTGTGTATTGTAAGAAATAACAAATAGAGAAACTTTTATACAATGTTTGACTGATATGAAAAATATACTCATCATTTGTCATAAGGAAATCATCCAAGTGGTACAAACGCAAGAAGGAATCCAGCTTAAGCCTCACGCCTATGCTTCCCCCTTCACAGAGGAGCCGCGGGTTTGGCTTCATCACATTTGGAGATTCCAGTAGTGTGGAGAAGGTGATCTCTGTCCCTAACCATGTCCTGGACGGCAAGAAGATCGACCCCAAGCACGCTACCCCAAAGAACAAAGGCAAGACCAACCGTACCAAGAAGATCTTTGTGGGTGGAGTCAGCCAGGAGACCAGCGCAGAGGAGGTGAAGGCTTACTTCTCTTCCTTCGGCAAGGTTAGTACCTGTTTGCCTGGCTGCTGCTTCATTGTGAACATGCTTGCAGGATTAATGTTAGTCACTGTGTAGCTGTGAGATGAATCAGGGTTCAGTTTCTCAGGTAAACACACCCAGCCAGCCAGCTGTTCTTGGTGTCATCACTGGCTCCATGGTGTGTGCTGTGGCAGAGGCAGTGGTAGTAGTAGCAGTGTAGCAGGTGTAGTAGTGTTGGTAGTGCCGCATGGCTATGGCAGCCTCAGTGTGGTGATGGAGGACCCTTGTGTTGCCTGCAGGTGGAGGAGGCCGTCATGCTGATGGACAACCAGACCAAGCGTCACCGTGGCTTTGGCTTTGTCACTTTTGAGTGTGAGGACGTGGTGGAGCGTGTCTGTGACATCCACTTCCACACCATCAAAAACAAGAAGGTGGAATGCAAGAAGGCCCAGCCCAAGGAGGCTGTGCAGGCTGCCTCACTCCTTTCCAAAAGGTTAATAGTGGGACAGAGTGGCCTGGCCAACCCCATGGTCACTGCCCAGTCAGCCCATCTCCAGGCTGCTGCTCATGCCGCTGCAGCTGCCCAGGCTGCTGCCTTGAGTGGCTATGGCAAGCTGATGGGTGGGGGCACCTACCCCCCACTGTCTGCCTACCGTTACACCCCCTATCCCCTCCCCTCCACCGCCCTGACACAAGGCATTCCCACAGCTGGGGGACCCCACCAAGGCATCCCCGCAGGCCACTCGCTCTCAGTGTCCGGTGCTCAGACCATGGCCAACCAGGCAGCCCTGTCCAACTCCGCCAACCACCACTCTATCCCCACACTGTCCACCCATGCCGGACTCACCACCCCCTACCAGGGTTACTCTCTGACCAACGTGGACATGAGCTCCTTCCAGGGCGTGGACTGGAACGCCATGTACGGGGTGGGCATGTACGCCTAGTGGTGCTGTCACGCCACGCCCACCGCCCACGCCCACGCCCTCCCCCCACCCTCACTTCAGCTTGGCCTCCAGCTCATTTTTCTATGTTAGCAGCCTTCCCCACCACCGCCCTCACCCACCACTGAGAGGCCAGCCCGCCCACCAGTGCCACACCGAGACTCATGCCTCCCTCCCCCTTCACTCCTGCACCAGATATTCTCAGCCTCAGGGAGTTGTGCATAATTTTAAGTTTGTTCTGTGGCCACACCTTCAGACTCTCATGTTTCTTTCCCTCTATTCTTTCTCATGCCTCATGGCGTTGCCTTGCCCCTCTCTTCCCCTGTCCTGCCTTTCTCCTAGCTGTGTCAAGTCTCATCTCTCTTTTTTATTCATGTCTTCCCTTACTTTTCCAGGTCTTCCCGTTCACTTTTTGTCTTCCTGATTTTACCAAGTCTTCCCACTTTCCCACTTTTCCCTTCCGTGTTATTTATATACCGTTGCTTCATCTTCCTTCTCTCCTCCCCCATGCTCTGCCTTGCCTCCCTCCTCCCTGCGTGAGCTCCCGTGGCACTGGTGTGCTGGCGGCCCTGCTGCCCTGCTCCCCTGCTCCCCCACCAGTCAGTGCGGTGATAGGAGTGAGTGCCATAGAGGGAACCTACACTGGGCGGGGCTCATAGATCTCTCATGACGCAAGATGTACTTAGAATGACGTGCATCTCTCTCGGCAGTCTGCTGCCCAACACAGTCTTGTACTTAAGCAAATTTAGCGCGTTTTTTTTTTTTTATTTATTTATTTTTGTTAGTGGAGTAGGATACAAATGCATTTGTAGGGTGTAAGTGCGGGGCTGCCAAGACACACTTGGACCTGCTCAACCTGAACAAAGCAAGATGTACATATTTGTGTATGGAGTCACATATTTTTGGTCTGTGTCAGTAATTTGTGGTCCCAGGTTTGGACCCCGGCTGCCCCGGTGAGGCCCGTCCCAGGGACCCTGAGCCAGGAAGGGCAGCCTTTGTTCTGTTGGATACAGCCAGATATCATTTTCTTGGAGCGATTTTTGCATGACACTTGGGATCAAGAGTTTTAAGTTGAGTTAAGGTTAAGGTCACAGGAGCAGGAGGGCCAGGGGGGGACAGCCCCTCTGGCCCCCCTGCTGAGTCAGTGGAGTTAGTCCCCTGCTGGCTACATTCCACTTTGGTCAGTTGCTTTGGCTGCCTGGTCTGGTCGGTCGGGACTAGCTTACTATAGCAAGTGTGTGTAGTAATAAGTGCGGAGCAATACTCAGTGTGCGTTGCGTTCGTTTGCTTCTGAAGTCTTCTCTGTGAAACACATAACACCTCAGTGGTACTTGATGTGACCCACCCAGCTGTGTCCCTTGTTCCTCAACCCCACACCACAGGTTTGTGTTAACAACTTAAGTCATCCACCACACGATTCCATCATCCCCCCCCTCCCCCCCCACCACCACACCACCATACGTCTCTGCCCCTGCCCCCTGCCCCCCACCCTGCCAGCTTGCCTGCCTCAAGGTGTGCCAACAAGACTGCCGCTCAGGCCTTTTTCGCGGGTGGAGCCTCTTGTTGCTGCACTCAGAAGGCCGCACAGCCCCCTGCCTCCCACCGGGGCCGCCATCGGGGGTGAAGCGCTCCCCTTGTCCTTCCAACAGTAAGTATGTGAGCCGGGAGGAGCAGAGCCACCCCCACCTTGGTCTCTGGCATGCCATGTATCCATTAATATCCTTCTAGGCCTGTCTAGGAAGTTCTGGTACAGTCGTAGGCAGCATAACAACTTGATAACTTTTATTTTCGTTACTTGCACCACATTGGAATGTCCAGCAAATACCATGTAGGCCTTTGATAATCAATTTTGACTTCTGTTGTGCAACATTGATCTCTGTTCTCCATGTCTCTGCCTCGGCCTAGAGTGAGCCTTTAGCCTTAGAGTGTAATGTATATAGCTTTATGTGTGGAATACTGACCAGGATATAAGGCCATTGTTAGACTATGGAGACTTTGTAGTCGACATATCTGGGATACTGTGTTATTCATTTTTTTATTTGAATGACATGAAAGTTGTGGCTGTTGTTTGACCAGAGGAACATGGAATGCCTAGACGGTCCCTTCCCTCCTTCCTTCCTTCCTTCCATCAGCCCGCTCCTCTAAGCCTCCCAACCCTTCCTTCTGTCCTGTCCTCACGAGTCTTCCTTTCCTTGCCTCACCAGCCTTCCTTTCCTTGCCTCACCAACCTATAGCCATGTTCCTACCCAATGAGGCCCCTTCCCTCCGTCCTGTGTGACGTCATCCCCCTCCTACACCCCCTCCGTGGTGGTAAGGGTGGCAGGCTTGACCCATTCAGTTGTAGTACCTCTAACCCACACACCTGCCAACCATATCAGATATCAGTGGATATCATTATTTCCTTTAAGTTATATGGAACCCAAACAAAAGGACAAGTGATCCACATTATGAACCGGCGATCTATACACTAGACGTCTCATTATTTTTTTTGACTTTGCAAGATAAGGGTATTTTTATTTTATAGTTAGAAAACCTCCTTAGAGCAGCAGGGGAAAAACACATGACTTCTTACAGCAATGCGTTGTCATTATACCCAATTAACTGCTTAGAACCCCTTGCTCGGGTCACCCCCCCACCCCAACCCACCCCCACCCACCCCAACCCACCCCAACCCACCCCAACCCACCCACCAACCCACCCACCTACCTACCTCCCTCCCCTCTCCCTCCTTTCCTCATTACGATACTGTACTTGACTTTCGTGTATCATTCTACACTGTAATTTTTTCATTTTGTATTGTACCATAACCATGTGGGCCTGAGCGCTGGTGTGTAGGCCATGGTAGCGTCGTGGGACTCCTTCCCTGTGTATCCCGGCACTCAGACACCTTCAGCTCAGAGACGCGACTCATGGCAACTCCTCCCTATGACTGTATGCAAAGTTACAGTACGTACAAACATGAAATTCTGAAGTTTTTGTTGGTTACGCCCCCTTTTTTTTTCCCCCCCCTTTTTCTGGCGCCTTATTTAAGCATGCCTTGTCCTGTGTAAAAAGGGCATTGGTACTTTTTTGTACGGGTATACCATTAGGAGTCGTCTGTGAGCTGAAGTGTAGATGTTGTGTTGACCTGTTATCCTCTGGGGTATGTTGATTAGCCTGGTAACTCACATCATCTCTAGCTTAAACCATCACTAGTAAAGTAGTAGTGCTGCGACTTGAGACCGTAACCTTTTCATCACCTCTCCTGTTGAATGTGCTGCTGCTGCCATCACCTCCCTCGACTTCTATCATGATACACACAGCATACAGCCTTATCTTAACCCTATCGTTGCTAGCCAAGCACTATCTATCTAGCCAGTATAGAAACTTAACTTTTTGTATTTGATCTGTATTGTTGTCTCATTTCTGTTTTTTGTACTTAATGGAGTGTTTTAAAAGACATCAATTTCGAGTCTAGTCATACCACATGTGATGCTTACAATCCTTTTTTTTTTTTATCTTTGTTTTTGCCTATGATTCGCCTAGAAGTACTTCATAGTTTTGTCCTAGTTGACTTCCTGGATGTCACGTAGAGTTAACTGCTTGTCTAACCCGCCCGCCGGCACCCCAGTCAGCCTCACCAGCCTGTAGTAAAGTAGAGGAGTTGGTTTTATAATGGCTTGTTTTGATTTTATCCCCGCCGGTAAACAGTTCGCCGGTCTGGGCGACTCCCGGCGTCTCCAGACGGCCGGGCGTCGCCGCCGCCAGCAGGGCCACTGGCTTGTCCCCGCGCCCGCTCGGGAGCCTCCTCACGCCCGGAGACTGTCCATCTGGCCCCTCGCGGCCCCCTGCCGGCCTTGCCCACGCGCGTCCTCACCCTGTAGTGGTGGCATTGTGCGAAGATTACCGCTACTTTGTTCCTCATACTGTTGCAATGCATTTGTCTTTCTATTAAATACTTAAACCCCGTTTCAAAGGATCTTCCAGTTCACAAGTAGTGCATTTTTCTACCTCATTGTAAATTTATTTTTTATTTTTAGAAAGCGTTTCTTAACGTACTTACGTGTTGAGTATAGAATAGACCCCTCCCATCATAGCTGTAACAAGCCGTGGCTGAGGTCTGGGCGCGGGGCGAGTCTGTGGCCGGTGCGGCGGGCGGGAGCGCTAATAGATAGTGCACTGGTTACCAATGATCGGCGGGGCCCCCCGACCCCTAAGGCCCCGCCACCCACACAACTCCACTTGCGGACCAAAAGAATAATCAGGAAGCAATAAAGTGTTCTTATTTTCATGAACAGAATCAATAAAGACATATTGAGGGAATATGACAGTATTTTTTCTCTACTTTCTCTAACCTTTGTGTGCACACATTGACATACACGCAGCGTGCACACACGACAAAATACCAGGGTAGTCAAAGCCTCAGAGGATAGCGGGGACCGGGGGGAGATAAGAATGGAAAAAAAAAAAAAAAAAACTCCCGCCGTGACCAATCTCGCATGTTTTGGTGTATGGCGGGGGACGTGAGTTCACCGCTGGGTACACTTTATCCCACATTGCCTGAAGACCCAGGGCGTGACCTACACACCAGCGCGAGGGCCGAATGAAGTAAGGCGGCAGCAGCAGCAAGTGTAGTGGTGGTGGTGGATGAGGTCCTAAGTTTGGCCACATTTTTGATAAGCTTATGGTAAGGGAAACTACCTTGTAGGGTGGACTTCACATTCACAGCATGAGTGTAATAGATCTTGGTGTTTCTAGAGAGAAAAGTTACTAGGGTTAATGGGAGTATCGCAGCGGGTGTGTCCAGGTGACTTGGGATGAGACAGAAGGGACATGCCTCGCGGTAACAGGTAGCGGCGTCAGTGTCTAGGCTACAGGCACGCAGGACTTAATGTCAGTTAAGTAAGGGCATGTTGGTTGGTCACATTAGTTTATAAGAAGGATTGATGCATTTGCTATTAAGTTATGTTTACGGAAAGCGGCAGCTGTCTGAGTAATCTTCCCTCCCATCCCATCACCCCATATCGTAGCTACAGGCAAGCTAGGTAGTGATCAGGAAGATAACATAACGTTGTAGCTCTAATAGGCAGTAGGTAAGTCGCCAGAAATAATACTATATGTGTGTGTGTGATGTCTAGTTTTTTGCCAATGTCAAAGATGCTGTTTGCTGGACATGATTCTTGATATGTTATATATTTTTGCTCTCTATGAATTAGGCTGAATTTGTGCCATAGACAGCGTTAGAAACTTGAGGGCCGGCGGTGCAGCCTCCAAGAAGGACCAAATATACTAGTTAATGCAGTATACAAGGAGTCCCCGGATTGCGTTCAGATTTTAATGGCAGTTTGAGTTTCTTTTTTCAATGCTCTCAAATTGTACCAGATAACTTATGCTGCATTCATAGTTTTTAGATACCAAAAAATATTTTCTCGAGCATAAGAAGTACATTAATGGAAAAAAAAGTTAAATACAAAGAACTCAACCCGGGGACTTTGTTTACAGACTTAGATGCAGGGTGAGTGTCGGTATGTCGTCGTGTTAGCATTGTAGGAGTCGTGCGGTTAAAGGCATCAGTTGATCACCGCGGTCAGACAAACTAAGCATTATAAGAAATCAGCTGATCTCTCCCTCCTGAGTCTTCCTAAATAGCGGGGTTAATAATCCTACAACGGTGTTCATATACGGTACTAAAACCCTCTGTAAGCCTCTTCCTCCCGATCATTCACACCACGCGTTTATTTTTCTTGCTTCAATTGGTCTTCACAGCCTCCTGGACGCAAAGGAAGGCACGCAGTTCAGTCGTCACTCAATACTAGTGCCAAAAGTGACCAGTTGAGTCATCTGTCTGTCTGTCTGTCTACGCCATCATCGCCTGTCACTGACCGTTTTTCGAAAGATAGGTGTTTATTTTTGACCGCAAAGGAAAACTTTACATTTATCATACTTATTATTAGTCAAAATGGATATAACTTTGGCTGCTAACTGGGAATTCAGTTTTTTTTTGTTATTATTATTTCGTATATTCTCTCCTCCGTTGTCGGAATTATATGGCGGCTCTTGTGGTACCGTACATCTGGCAGACTCTTGGTCACTTCACGCGTGCTTGTGTGTCGCGTCGCGTCAACACGATGGCGCGGGAGGCCGGAGGAGCGAGCGGCTAATGAAATTTTTTCGGTTAATTTAGAAATGACGGAATCCTTGATCGCTGTACTGCTATCTCATGGAATATTTTGTTACGGATTCACAAACTCTCTCCTTATGACCTTCAATTTAAAACATGGAATTTGTTAGTTTTAAGAAAGGACATTGTTTTCTTCTATTGCCACAGTAAAACGGAACATCCTTTCCCTCCACACTGCCGAGTCCGGCAATCAAGGTTTTCCCGCCTCAGTTCACGGCTGCAGAGAGACAATGGTCGTACAAATAATGTCCTTATCGAAGTGACGCCGATAACGCCACCACACCACACACAAAAAAAAGAAGTATTGCTGCGGAAATAGAGATGAAAAATCCAGTCAAAGAATCCAGTACTTCATTCAGACAGGTTCATGACTGTTGAATTAGCTTGTATACAGGATTTCCATGCCGTGAAGCAATAAGTGTCTAAACCCTCTATTTTTGTACATAAGACTATGAACATTAATGATATATATATCTATATATAAAAGTCAGTAATAAAGGTGACATATTTTCCAATGCCCACAGTGTATCTATTATTTATATATATAGGAGCATCTTATTATTCTCCGAGTGTAGGACGGAGTTAGTTATTCATGGCGGTAATGATTTTTTTTCCCTATTAAGAGGAACTATATATTGATTAGCTGCAGAAGGACTATAAATTCTGAAGGTAATATTATGTTTTGCCTATTATGTAACTTTTGGTTCCAGACACCTTTCCCTCCCCTCCCCCTCCCTTCGCTTTTGTGTTCTGGCATTGGACCCTTTTCCTGTGGTTTGCTATTCTTAATCATTATCATTATTAGTATCATTTATTATGATCATCATCGTGTGCCCAAGTTGCCCTGAAGCTTTGGGTGACGTGTTTTCTTGTATGTACTTCACTGTGTTGTAGACTAGTGGTATCTATATTGTATACCGATCAAGGCTGTAGAGAGCGGGAGGCCGGGGTGCACGTGGCGTCAGTCCTCCCTGCCGCCGCTGCCAAGGGTGACCACTGCTGCACGGCAGGGGCTTGCCAGGGAGGCGCGGTGACGTCACATGCGGCGGCCGAGAAAACCTAGCGCACGGCCCGCCCCTAGTGACGTCTCCTTGGCGTCACATGCCTCGCGTGACGCCCACACAGCGTCACGCCGCTCCCCTCGCAGCCAGGCCGGCCATGCATGTCAAAACTTCCCTCAGTCGTGAACTAGGGGAGTCTATTATCTTTTTCTCGCTGTGGTAATGTATTGAATGTGCTAGAGTGTCTCTTACCATTTATTTATTTTATTAATTTTTGGATTTATTTGTAATACTTTAATGAAGTAGAACTTTCACATGGTAACAACAATGACATTTTGTTTTGACGTCAGCCGGATGGCGTCGTGGCCGGCACGGCGCTGCCGCCGCCGGCCAGACACCGTCACGGCAAGACAAGACCACAGTTGTGTCGTCGGTGAAAGATCTGCTTGAGAAACACAAATGAACATGAGAAACACTGGACTGACTTGTGTTACGCCGGGAAGATAAACACAACCCTTACACCGACACACCTACACACACACCAATATAATGCAAGGCTGTAGGGCTGACCTCATCGCGGGTCAGCCCTACGAGGGATAACCTCGGCCCTGCCGCTATCCGTCCCGCCGCCACCACCACCACCGCCACTAACACCAGCCCCGATGGAGCGGCGGCTTTGCTTGATCCCAATAGTGTAAGCAGGGCCCATTAGGCAAAACCCTGAGTGCTCCAATCTCACAAGTGCCCGACGTTGCCAGGGCACAGCGCTGCATTGTCAGCACGTGGGGTTAGCTGAGGTGGTGGTGGCGGCGGCTACGGCAGCGGAGGAGTGTGTGAGAGACAACTTAGAGTGGTACTGTAGGTACAGCTGTATTGTAGTCGTGTCTGAGCTGTAGGTTTGGTATTGTAGCCGACCTAGCATCATCATAGTGCTCGCCCGACGCCTCTGTACAGGACCTTAGCCAGCCCGCCGCTCGCCGCGCCCCGCCGTGCCCCGCCAGGCGGCAGCCGCCGTGGTACCCACCGCTCACGCCTCTTAGTTACCAATAGTGGCGACAGTACTTTGTCGGCAAAATCATTCACAGCATCAGGCTGCAGAGGAGGCGCCGCGGCTGCCACGGCGGGCCTGCTTGGTCATCCTTAAATGTCCAAACATTTTTTTTTTTTCAAAAGTGAATTGCCTTGAGTTGCAGGCAGGGCGACAGCGTGTCGGCGGCTGGACCTGAGCATTGCACAGTGTAGTTTGTACATCTAGTAATAAAATGTCTATGGTAGAGAGTAACTGCTTGTCTTTTTACATTTTATCTATTTTTTAGCCTGTGTAGCTCTCCTGGCTTTGGGATCTGGCTAACGGTGTACCTCTACAAACGCCGAACACTTGACTACCTTCATCCATTTAGCGAGAAGTTCAACTAATATCCCGGATGACAGTGCAAGTAAGAGTAACAGTGGATGATAGCAACCTAATCAGTAATAACGAAGTATAACGCCTAGTAACGTAGCATTCAGGTCGCAATCTAACAACCTAACGTAGTCGACCTTCCACTGTTGAGTTGAGCCCCTGGTGACGCCCCCTCCCCGGTAGTGTTGACTTCCCTCCCTCCCCGACTCACAAGTACCGTATGCATGTTTCCGCCACGTATGGGAGCCTCACGACTCCCGCGACCTCTTAACGCTTGCAGTAGTGTGAAGAGTACCGAAGGTGGCAGGTAGCAGGGGGATACAACATTGCCTACATACTACTAGACTACTGTAACTCAACACTTGATTCTTCCTGAGTAATGCCTTCCTGCTGTTGTAATTTATGGCATTTTAACAGTACAAATTATAATAACTGTAGACAGTAATGTATAAAAAGTAAATTAGTGAATCTATGTAGAATTTTACATGTAGTTTGATCACCGAGTGGTGAAAATGGGGATTTCTAGTCGCCTAACATTCACCAGTATATCACACTAGTCCACCATATAAGCTTTCATAACAAGTTTTGTAAAGACCTATCTAGTGAGCCACAATGGTCAGCGGTCACCCAGTGGTCGTGAACAGTGCCGCGCCATGGCTGCACCTCAGGCGGTAGTCAGTGCCAAGGTAGTGCCGCTGTGCTTTGACCTTTGACCCATCATCGAGGAGTGCATGTTTTGCCGGCACTGGCGAAGACGTCCCGGCCCAGACGTTAGCATTGCGTCAATCTGCTTCGTGCCTTTTTTTCGTAGACTAGCTGAGAAAGAAGCATGCGTCTTGATATGGATGCTTGTTTTTATAAGATCCATCTGATATATGCGTGCCCTCACACAACACGCACACACGCACACACGCAGCAGGTGTAGAGGCGTGTGTGTGGAGGTAGGGCCTGGCCACGGTTCGGGGCCTGTGGTAGCGGCCGTCCGCGCTTACTCCGACCGTAACACACAACCCACACATCACTTCCCATGCCACATTTGCATTTCAATTAAGACACTGGAGGAGGCTGCCTGATTTCCATAAAACTAAGATAATGGAATACGCCATTTTGGCAGGCTTTTTTTCGTAGAACGTCCCCACCCCTCAGAAATTATAATAAAACTGCTCAAGTATTTTTATGCATAGGCTGCGTAAGGACCCTAAGGAAACACCAGGCAACTTTAGTTTTCTTTTTATTTACTTACTATTGTTTTATTTTTTTCATTACGGACTCGCGTAGAAAATTGAAATGAGCGGAAGTTGCCGTGTAGCGTGGACTGTGTTGACTCTGTTGGGTCCTGTGTCGTCGTTCTAGTTTAGTTGACCCTTTAGTCTAGTGTGGCATAGAGGGCTTGGCTTAGATGCTTCCCATGGCCTGTGTGTGAGTGATGCCCGGGCTCAAGGCATCCTCCCGTAGAGCTTCCTGTGTTGGGGGTTGAGTTCCGTCACCTGTCTTCTGAAGCTTTGCCATTTATGTGTCTTAAATGTTTTTGGTGTAGTTCCCCCCTCCCCCTAAATAGTGTGCTATTTTTTCAGACGATACATGTATTTTCGTGGAGTGTATTCGCGAAGGCAATTCAATGATTTTCCTGCCGTGGGTTTTGCCGTGGGTTTTGCTTTAAGATCGGCAAAACAGGACGATATACCTACCTATCATAAGAAAAACGGGGAAGGGTGTAGCATTCCCTCCACATACATGAATAAAATCCGTATTATACAAGGGAGGAATCAGTAAATACCATGAATATAAATGTAATATGCAACAACGATGAAAAAAAAAACTGACGCGGTGAAGAGAGGCACAGAGTTACAGGTAAGGTAACAAACAGCTTCCTTCTCCTCCCAACGCCTGACGCTGCAATCAATGAAGTGATGTACAGGTAAGTCCGAGCTATAGGTAAGTGAATGGTATGGGGTATGGGAGTCTGTCAATTATCATGGTTTGAGAGGAGACGGGTAGCTTGAGTGGGTGGGGAAGTGGTGAGGATCTCGAAGACGCCACCATCCTCCAACTCCTTCCCTTCCACCCCTGCGTGTCTACAACCAGAAACATCTATAACCATGAATAACTAATGAAAATAAAGGAATAAAGGATGTATCTTACTTTGATTGTCCTTGGTATTTCATATATATCACTGCTAATACTTCTATTTACGTATATCACTACTACTTATCTATTAATGTATATCACTACTACTATTTAATGTATACTATCACTGCTACTATTTCTATTAATGTATATAACTGCTAATACTTCTATTCATGTATATCAATGCTACTACTTCTATTCATGTATACCAATGCTACTACTTCTATTCATTTATACCAATGCTACTACTTCTATTAATGTATACCAATGCTACTACTTCTATTCATGTATATCAATGCTACTACTTATATTACAATGACTACTTCAACCTAACACTACATAATGATATAGTTAACTTCTATTGTAACTCATCTTAAAATCACTTCCCTGATCTGTACACTACTAGCATTGTTGTTATCATGGTTATTATATATATAGTATTACTCTTATGTTGTGGTATCCATAACTGAAGATGGTAATAGCTGCTCCTGCTGTTATTGTGATACTTTGGGCGAGTGAGAGGAATCCCCGCCGCCGACAGTCAAGATGCAACGCGGTGAGGATTATTTTCTCACCAACACATGTATTCCCCTCCCTATTTTCTCTCCTAGTGACAAATGGCAGCTCAGAGAGACAGACATGGAGAGGGACGTAAACCCGCGACCACTTTTGCGCGAAAAATATCCCTCAAAAACTCACCCCAAACTACCCGGCGTCAATTCCTTATCTTTTTAAATGCCTTATCAAAGGTCACTAGATAGCAGAAGGGAAAAACACACACACATCTCTGACTCGGACGAAAGGAGAGAAGAGAGATAATGGACAAGAAATAAGGATAGGGAGAAGAGTCGCTCTCTCCGACAGGCACTTTAATTTAGAGGAACCCTCAAATTCTCCTTTCCTCCCTCCTTCCCTCTTATCTTTGCTAAATCTTCTACAAACATCACGAGGTCATTATTGTCCTGAGTCGTCCTCTCCTTCCTCTTCCCCCTCTTCTTCCTACGCCTCCTCCTCCCCTTCCTCTTCCTCCTTCAAACATGCATTTTTATTGGTTTCTTAATGTTTTTGCTTATTTCTCATCGTATTTTTCACCTTGCTATCTCCTTTTTTTTTCTCGAGATCATTTAGCAACCAGTGAGAGAGAGAGAAGAAATAAGGAAAGGGAAAGGAGGCCTTTCTCTCTCTTTTCTACTTTTGCTTGGGGTATCTTTACGTGAAGGCGCAAGTCTGCTTAAGGTTTGAGCAAAATTAATAGACACTAAAAGTCGATTGATATTGGGTTTGAGTAAATATTTGTCGGCGTGTTTTTTTTTTTTTTTTTTGTGCTCATATTTTTTTAGGTTTCAAAATGTTTCCATCTAATCTCGTCTTTAGTTATTATTTCTTCGTCTCGTCTTCATTTAAATTTAGAAAATTGAGATGAAGAGATTCATATGAGATTGAAGATTTCATTCATAATGAAACTTGCAAAATATTAGAGAGAGAGAGAGAGGGACATTTATGACCACTCAAATCTCTTTATTTTCCCTCCTGCATCTCCCCTTGTCCCCCACTTGTATTTATTCAATTTATTTATTATCATTATTTTATTTATTTAAGCAATGGCGCGGGATGCGAATATTTTTTTCCCAAACACGTTAGGTTACGGTTAGGTTATCCTCACTTTGGATATCTAGGGTGCTGTATGTAATCATGGTAACCTTTGTGGGAATCACAATGAGGGTATTTTCAAGAAAATCCTGTGGTTAGTTTCGGAGCTACAGCCAAGCGTAGAGGGCCGTGCACCAGTGCAAACCTGTTTGGAAAAAATATTTACTGGGACAGGATGGATTGGCTGGGTGGGGGAGCCTCTGTGTGGAGGAAGAAGGAAGGGAGGCTTATCTCTCTTCTACCCTCCGTTTATCTCTCTCTCTCTCTCTCTCTCTCTCGGCATTGGACTGAAGTGGAAAGGAATGGGCATTTCCTCTCGGTCGTAATATAGTTTTCCTCCCATTCAGCAAAATATATAACGCGTTAAAATAGTGTTCTAATTATTATTGCAGTTGATTTTCTTCCATGATGATTATGATAACTTGTTCCGTTATCGCCACCCCCCTCCCCCTTTCTCTCTGTATTTTCTTTCCTCATCCTTTCCTTTTCCTACCACGGTAATATGACCCTTTCTCCCGCCTACCCCCCTCTCCCCCCTCGCTTCCTCTCTATTTCTCTACTTTCTTTCCGCACTCAAATTTATATTAGTCTCATTATATTAGGTGGTTCTCTGTTTTATATTTCTTCTCCATTAACTCTCTCTCTCTCTCTCTCTCTCTCTCTCTCTCTCTCTCTCTCTCTCTCTCTCTCTCTCTCTCTCGTCAGAGTATCAGAGATACACAGATGTGTGTGTGTGTATATTCCCCTTCTATTATCTAGGACCGTCGATAAGGCATTTAAAAGGAAGTGACACGCCAGGAGGTTTGGGGTAAGCGGATTTTCGCCGGGCTATGTCAGGGAGTACATACATACATACATACAATATACATGCCTGCCAATTTAACCCTGTCCACGAGTAATATTTGTCATGTATATCGTCTGTCAACATTGCCTGACCACCCACTCCTCTGAAGCGACCCACCCACCCTCCCTCCCATGCAAGGCCCCACCACCCTCCCTTCCTCCCTCCGCCCTCACACACCACAGGCAATACATTTAATCGGTATTTAGCGAGGTGCAGCCGGCGGCCCGTCAACACAGCAGCCATTACCATTAAGTTTGACATGGGTGGAAGGCTCTTGACATGGAGGTGGCCGGGAAGGGGGATGGAGGTAGGGGATATCGAGGCTCCCGGTAAAGTCAAAGCGATGTTGAACTGAATATTGGCTCCTAGCAAGGCTGAAGTACGTTTCATTATGCTCCAGTGTCCGTAAAAGTTCTT
This sequence comes from Chionoecetes opilio, assembly GCA_016584305.1. NCBI lineage: Eukaryota > Metazoa > Arthropoda > Malacostraca > Decapoda > Majidae > Chionoecetes > Chionoecetes opilio. The sequence continues at coordinate 850,496 of JACEEZ010004706.1, read as the reverse complement.
AATATCCAGTATCCTTTGATCTTAGATGTGAATATAGTAGTTTGAATTTTCCCGCAACACCACTGATCACGTGAGGCCGCGTCCGAAAGTGCTGTCTGCAGTTTGCATTGTCTTCCATAATCTTGTTTTCAAGCTAATATATTTGCGCCCACAATTTCTTTACGTAGCCATATAATATCTTGTGTAATTAATCATTCTTAGCGGTAACCATGAAGGCTTGTGGATATATCTGAAATAATTAATACTGGAAACTTGGAAAAATTTGTTCATCTAACATCGGGAGGGACAGATTAGTGTTTACTTTACGTCAGTGCATCTGTTTCCTTGGCGGTGGAAACATTACGCGTGACCGCTGGTGATTTATTGTGCTCTTATGGACTACACACGGAACTTCGGGCATTATGGCAGTGACAGGTAAATATTGATATACTTGAGATAAGGCTGAGAGTATCAAGGGTGCATATGAATTGGCTACGACGCGTAACAAGGTGATTTTGTATGCAATTATGCCCTCGTTGGGTCTTCTTATACTATGAAAGCCGCTAACAAAACTTCTTCATCACCTCGCTCCCTCCCCTCCACCTCCTGATAGGGTGACAGGATGACAGATGGTGATGGTGTGGTGTGTCGCTATGGCTTGGCAGTCAAAGATTCTCTGCTTCATGGCATTGTTCACGTAGCTTATGTGGCCTGTCGGTGTCTGAAGCAGAAGTCACCAGTGGTGGGTTGTAAATGGAATGTAAAAAATCGGAGTGTGCTAGGGAGGGATTGCTGCCCCCTTTCCCATTCCTTTAACAGTTTGATTTACGTTCATAACTCATAATTCAATACCCTTAGAACATGATATCCTCCTCAATCTCCGGGTGTTGTTGAAACTAAGCGAAATATTGTCTCCGATGATCACTAAAACTCAGCGAGAATGACAGTTGTTGTAAAATAACTTAAGTCTGAACTAAATTACCGCACTGTATAGTATGCTTATTGTACTTCACATCTGTAAAGGTTCCAGCTTGCGGTCAGCCTTGTTGGTTAGCCCACACGACCGCTATGCAATATGTGTTATTAAAGCATTATTTAGTGAATAGGCTAATTATTGTCGTCAGTGATAATGATGATAATAATAATCTGAAGCAATTTACAGAGCAGTGAATTGTCAGTGGAGAGAGAGAGAGAGAGAGAGATTTACATATCTATGATATATAATCGTGTTCGCGTGGAACGGTGAACAAAATTAGGTATTATTCTAGTGTTTGCCCATACTCCCCCTCTCCCACAAAACAAGCTTGGGGACCTGGGGGAATGCGGGATATTTTGGATATTTGGCTGGGGTACAAAATATGCGTCGCAGCCACATCGTTTTCGAGTTAGGGGTGTTGAAAAAATTCCCTAGATCTAGAGAAAATTCATTGGATTTCTTCTGAGTCCAGAGACGTGTGAACTTGACGATCATCACAGAATGATGACCGAAGTGTCGAGAACCCCCCAATAGGGTGGAGCGAAAAACACTTTTTTTTATAAATGACTCGTAATAGTTGGTAATTTGTGCCAATGTAACCAAATTAAAGTTTTTAAAATTTCACGTGTTTAATCTAATATCTTCAGGTGGCCCAAGTGCTGATAAAATCGAAAATATGTAAAAAAAGAAAAAAAAACGAAAAAAAAACATTGTAAAAAATTTCAAGTTGCTTTTATTAGATCGGAATACCGAAAATATGCTGCAGAATGACCATAACGTGCACAAAAAAGTATGAAATCAATATATTAATATTTAGAGGTGCCCCAAACACAGTGAATTATAACGGTGTGAAGGCAGAAATGCAGCTGTGATGTTGTTCTGCTGGAAGTGTGTGAGTTGATGCCGTCTTTATATTTTGAAGTGTGTGGGTTGATGCCGTCTTTATATTTTGAAGTGTGTGGGTGATCCTCTAATTTTGAAGTGGTGTGGGTTGATTGCCGTCTTTATATTTAAGTGTGTGGTGATCCGTTTTATATTTTGAAGTGTGTGGGTTGATGCCGTCTTTATATTTTGAAGTGTGTGGGTTGATGCCGTCTTTATATTTTGAAGTGTGTGGGTTGATGCCGTCTTTATATTTTGAAGTGTGTGGGTTGATGCCTTCTTTATATTTTGAAGTGTGTGGGTTGATGCCTTCTTTATATTTTGAAGTGTGTGGGTTGATGCCTTCTTTATATTTTGAAGTGTGTGGGGCACTCCAATCTGTCTTAGTATAGAGTTGGAATAATTAAATTCGAATCAAACAAAAATATTCAATGTATTAAAAAAAAATTTCGAATAAATCTAGATTTTTCACCCCTCTGGGCACCTCAAAAAATCTGCGTAGAAAGTTTGCACAACATTTATATTCAAAAGTATGTGTTCGTGAACACTTTCAGCTTTCCAACAAAATATTCAAGAAAAATATTTTGATATATTATGATAATTTAAAAAAAATTGTCATAAAACTAAATCTTTGACATCTTGGGGCACCTTAAAAAATTCCGCAGAGATTTCATTTTTTTTTTACGTGAACATAACTCAGTTTCGCACAATTCCCCCACTATTCCAAACGAATCACAGAAAAAGTTGCAAAAAAGCGTCATTTTCGCTCCACCCTATCCACCAACTAGGAGGTTAGGTTAGGGTAGGTTAGATTTGGTTAGGTTAGGTTAGGTTAGATTTGGTTTGGTTAGGTTAGGTTAGGTTATCGGTGGGTTAAGATCCCCGCTAGGTTAGGGTAATTTTGGCTAGGCAAATTTCTCTAGATATAAGGAAATTACCCTAAATCTAGGGAATTTTGACCCCCTCTACACAACTCTTAAATTACGTGTTTCCGACGCATAATTTGTTCCCCACCCGAAAACCCCGCATTCCCACTGGTCCGCAAACTTGTATGGGGGAAGTGGGAGAGTATGGGCAAACACTAGAAATTTACCCAAAATTATTATCATTATTATTATCATTATTATTACTATTATTATCATTAGTTTTATCATCATTATCATTAGCGTTATTATTATTACGCCGCAACTTCATGAAGGGTTGTAAAGAAGGATAATAAAAAGAAACTGCTCGCTCGATGCTACACTGAAGAGCTGAATTAGTGATAACAAAACTCCCGCAATTATTTTCGAACATTTTTTGGGTGAGTTCCTACTAATGATATTCAAGGTAACTAACAATAATTCTGCTCCCGTAATATATATTTCCTTTGTTTTTGTGGTCAGGGAACAGTAAAAAAAAAGTTGATAGGTAGGCTACTTGAATCATGAGAAGTTATTATTTTATACTAATGGTGATGCTTACTGTTAGTACTTTATTATTTCTACTGCTACTTTGTACTTTCACACCACTTTTGCTACTACCACTACTACTACTGCTACCACTACTACTACCACTACTATTACTGCTATTACTACTACTGTACCACTACTACTATTGCTACCACTATTACTAACACTACTACGACTACTACCACTATGACTACCACTACTACTACCCACTTTGCTCCTACTACTACTACTACTACTTCTACTACTATCACTATTACCAATACTAATACCAGCACCACTATTACCACTACTACTTCCTTTATACCACTACAACTACCACTATTACCACTACAACTACCACTATTACCACTACTTCTACCACTATCACTATTACTACTACCACTACTACTATAAAACTACTACTGTCGAAGTCAAAGGTTTTACGGTACTAATATATGATGCTCGCTGAAGAATCTCAAATCGAATCCAGAGAGAGAGAGAGAGATGAGAGCGAGCGAGCGAGCGTGCCTTTACAAAATGTACAGCCTTAGATAATACATACACCATCGCTCTGTGGCTGCCGCAAAGAAATGTCACAGACGAGTTCGATTGACATTTGAGACGAAAGCTAAATGTCAGCCGCCGAACCCAAAATTGACTGTGTGTGTGTGCCCGCCTGTGTGATGAGGATTCTTACGTGACTGCCGGTGCCTGCCAGCCGGAGAAGAGATGGAGGGAGGGAGGGATGTAGATAGCGAGAGGAAGGCTTGGCAAGGGAATAGAATGGGAAAGTTTGTAAGGGTGGAAGAAGAGGAATGGTGAAGGATGTAAAGTGAAAATGGGAGGAGAGGAGTAAAAGTGAGTACGAAAAAGGAGATAGGAGAAGTGGAAAGAAAGATGTGAATGTGGTAAAGAGGAAAAAGTGGAAGAACGTAGGCAATTGTGGGAAGAAGCGAATGGAATGAGACGAATAGTGAAAAGTTTAAAGGGCAAATGGAAGGAGAGGAGTAAAAGTGCATACGAAAAAGGAGACGGAAGAGAGAAGTGAAAAGAAGGGAGAAAGAGAAAATAGAAAGAAACTGGGGAAGAGGGAATGGGGATCTAGGCAAAAAGGAAGGTAAAAGAGAAGAGGGGGAGTGTAGAAGGCAAGGATTTATCTCACCTAGAAGTAAAATATTCAATGGTTTGTTGTTGCGTGTGCCTGAGGGGACGGAGGGGAAGCAGAGAGAGAGGGCCACTCTTGAATATAGACGAGATTGTAGTACAGGTTAATACTTGCAAATTGTATCAGGTTAGTGAAATATAAACATTGTGCTGAAATATCAAGCGACACACACACACACACACACACACACACACACACACACACACCACACACACACACACACACACACACACACACACACACACACACACAAGTATTGATAGATTGTTGAAAAGCTCTATGTATATTTTTTACCACGACATGTGAGCTTGTGACTAATATATATAGAAAAATTCCAACAGTTTAATAGCATCATTAGGTTTGCTTTATTGTTCCGCCACATCCTCCCTGGCAGTGGGATGCTGAGTACTCCACACACACACACACACACACACACACACACACACACACACACACACACACACACACACACCACACCACACACACACACACCACACACACACACACACACACATGCTTGGTGCTGACGCGGAAAACTGCAGTGTCGCCGGATTACAAATGAGCGCGGCGACTGACTGACTGACCTACTTACAGTGTTATGGATTATGAGAATCAGTCAAACAAAGTATACGA
>JACEEZ010004706.1:832931-837931 GCA_016584305.1 Chionoecetes opilio | reverse complement strand
GGGAGGGAGGGAAGGAGAGAAGGAGGGAGGGGAAGGAAAGGGAGGAATGGAGGAAAGAAGAAAGTGAAGGGAGAGGAGGAGGAAGGGAAGGAAGGGAGGAAGGAGGAAAGGGAGGAAGGAAGATGTATGAGTTAGTAGAGAGAGAAAACTCAATAAAAGATGGCAACTCATGGGAGAGAGAGAGAGAGAGAGAGAGAGAGAGAGAGAGAGAGAGAGAGAGAGAGAGAGAGAGAGAGAGAGAGAGAGAGAGAGAGAGAGAGAGAGAGAGAGAGAGAGAGAGAGAAATATTGTTAGGTAAAAAAATAACCTTCAAGAATAAACACAGCACTTAAGTCTCATGAACTGCAAAATTATTACGAAAGCTTAAGAGAAAAATGCAATTATTATATATTGCCTTAAGGAAACGAAATCTTGTGCCTCGACCTTTGTTTTGCACTGTTGGAAAGTTTGCAAGGTAAGGGAGAGGGGGGGGTGGGGGTTGAATTTGTGTTTCTATCTATTTTATTCATCTCTTTATAACATGGACTGGTAAATGGATGTTAATGTATGAAATGAAAGTGTATGAATAATGTGTGAATTAGAATGTTTTGTTTATGTGAAGTGTATAAATGTATGTAGGTTTTGTGTGTGTGTGTGTGTGTGTGTGTGTGTGTGTGTGTGGGGTGTGTGGGTGGGGGTGGTGAGTGATGTGCGAGAGAGAGGAGATGAGAGAGAGAGAGAGAGAGAGAGAGAGAGAGAGAGAGAGAGAGAGAGAGAGAGAGAGAGAGAGAGAGAGAGAGAGAGAGAGAGTGTACGTTTTGTGTGTGTGTGTGTGGTGTGTGTGTGTGTACCTGTCTGTGTGTGTGTGTGTGTGTGCGTGTGTGTGTGTGTGTGTGTGTGTAGTTTAATAGCAGACGCAGCACTGAGATTTAGTGGTGTTGTTTGTGATGCAATTAATGGACGTAATTACTAACCAGGTTAAGGAAGGAAAAAATGTGTGATGTAATACCGAGTAAACTATATACACACGCACACACACACACACACACACACACACACACACACACACACACACACACACACACACACACACACACACACACACACACACACACACACAACCACACACACACACACACGCAATTTTTCAATTTTTTTTTTTTTTGCCAATGACATTATTAGTCCTAGAGGAAACATTAATAGGGTAACAACAAACAAACGTTAAGCTTGAGGTGTTTTCCCTATTGATATAATAGGTATCTCAAAAAAGGGGTACACCTTTGATTTTCAGTAAAAAATCATATTTCCTTAAATAACTCGAAAACTATGAGGTTTACAGGAAATTTTTAGGATTGAGTCAAGAGAGAGCTTGAGCAGGCCTTTCTGATGAGCCATAGCAAAATGAATTTGAAGTTTAAATAAATGAGAAAATTGTATTGGTGTATTTTTGACATACAATTAATTATCTCAAAATCTGCAAGAGATAATTGACATCTGATGATGGCATTCAATAGAATACATCAAGCTTTGACAACTTTGCTTCTAGGCAGTTTTACTCTCGGCCTAATAGTTACGGAGTAAAATGCTTTTATAAGGAAACAGGGTGAAATATATCCGCAATAGTAATACACTTATTTAATAATCCCTATTAAGAGTACATATAATTAGAGGGGTAGGATATTATATACCCTTAATAGGGGTACAATAATATACCCCTAATAATCTCCTAAGAGATAGTTTAGTAAATTATGTGAAAATACCTGGCTCTTATATATATATAGGTTTGATGAGGTTAGGTTAGGTTTAAGTTTTTTATGTTTTGTCAATGAAATTATTAGTCCTAGAGGAAACATGAATAGGGTAACAACAAACAAACGTTAAGCTTGAGGTGTTTTACTTATTGATATAATAGGTAATCTCAAAAAAGGGGTACACCTTTGATTTGCAGTAAAAAGATCATATATTCTTAAATAACTGGAAAACTATGAGGTTTACAGGAAATTTCTAGGATTGAGTCAAGATGAAGCTTGAGCAGGGCTTTCTGAGAAGCCATAGCAAAATGAATTAGGAGTTTAAATAAGTGAGAAAATTGTATTGGTGTATCTTTTACATACTCTTAAATATCTCAAAATCTACAAAAGATAATTGACTTCTGATGATGGCATTCGATAGAACACATCAACCTTAACAACTTTGCTTCTATGTGTTTTTCCTCTAGGCCTAATAGTTACTGAGTAAAATTCTTTTATAAGGTACTTTTATAACATACGGAATTTGCGGACATATTTGCGTTTGCAGAATTACTTCCGCAAAGGCAAATCCGCAAACATTTACACTTCTGCACATCCGCAAACGAATTCGGACTTCCGGAAGTTGCGGTTTGCGGAAGTGTTTGCGGAAGTGCCTACCTCTGACATACACACATACAACCACACACACACACACACACACACACACACACACACACACACACACACACACACACACACACACACACACACACACACACACACACACACAGTCGGCATGTCACTTGTTCCACTATGGTATTTCGGAACATGATTTGTGTTCCTCATGTCGGATCTGCTTCGTGACATGACACACACCCACAAAGCCTCTGCAATATCATGTCAGGCGAGGAAACAAGAATAGGGGATAGGGAGGGAAATAAATAAATAGGATAGGGAGGGAAATAAATAGGATAGGGAGGGAAATAAATAAATAGGATAGGGAGGGAAATAAATAGGATAGGGAGGGAAATAAATAGATAGTAGGAAATATAGGATAGGGAGGAATAAATAGGATAGGGAGAAATAAATAGATAGGAGGAATAGATAGGATAGGGAGGGAAATAAATAGGATAGGGAGGGAAATAAATAGGATAGGGAGGAAATAGATAGGATAGGGAGGGAAATAAATAGGATAGGGAGGAAATAAATAGGATAGGGAGGGAAATAAATAGGATAGGGAAGGAAATAAATAGGATAGGGAGGGAATAAATAGGATAGGGAGGAAAAAAATAGGATAGATAGGATAGGGAGAAAAAAAAGTGTCCAGGGAGAAAAAAAAGTGTCCAGGGAGAAAAAAAAGTGTCCAGGGAGAAAAAAAAGTGTCCAGGGAGAAAAAAAAGTGTCCAGGGAGAACAAAAAAGTGTCCAGGGAGAAAAAAAAGTGTCCAGGGAGAAGGAAAAAAGTGTCCAGGGAGAAAAAAAAGTGTCCAGGGAGAAAAAAAAGTGTCCAGGGAGAAAAAAAGTGTCCAGTGATAGGCCTGACACCCTCCTCATGATAGAGAAAGAACAGAGTACCGATAGATAGACATAGATAGATAGAATAGAGAGATAGAGATAGAGTAGAGATAGAGAGAATACAATATTATTTACCCTCGTATCATAACACTTTTCGGGATTAGGTTAAGTTAGTTGAGGTTAAGCTTAGATGCAATTGAGTTTGTTCCGCTAAACTTCAGTTCATTTGCAGGAAAATTATTAAATGAAAAATGCAAGTTTCTGTAGATTTTTGGCCCATTTTTGTAAATTCTACTTTTTTATATATTTTCATTGTTTATTTCATAGTTTTATTTTCAGTTATTTATTGAGGCCATAATTTTGTTTTTCTCTCGCTATTATTTTTCCTTATATGCTTTTAAATACTGCTTTTGACTATAAAGAAAACTCAAATTTCTCTCTCTCTCTCTCTCTCTCTCCTCCTCTCTCTCTCTCTCTTCGTCCTCTCTCTCTCATCTCTCTCTCTCTCTCTCTCTCTGTCTCTCTCTCTCTCTCTCTCTCTTTCTCTCTCTCTTTCTCTCTCTCTTTCTCTCTCTTCTCTCTCACTCACTCACTCACTCACTCACTCACTCACTCACTCACTCACTCACTCACTCACTCACTCACTCACTCACTCACTCACTCACTCACTACCACACATAAATAAAATACAGTAACCTATATTTTCAAGGTACATAGAATATCAAAGAACGTGCACTTTTCCCCTCTCCTCTTCACCCTATGGTCGTGGGTGAGGGTGTGAGTGTATATATAATTTTGTTTTTAACGAGGTGAAAAATCCTGACCCCTTGCTGCTTACTGACTGATGTTTGATGTCAGGAGAAGGAAATACTACGCTTCTTCTAAATTTCAGCTGTATTTTATCATAGTTAACCCTATTATCAGATAAACATAGGCCTCTTTTTAAGCATGAGACCTTAAGATAGAATGGAATTTTCGCCTCGTTAAAAAAAATAGACTATAGGTAGGTTTATTTAGTCTCTGGAGAGGGTAGAAAGACATTTTTAGGACCCGTAGTGGCAGGTTGATATAACTATTTATATATATACCTGTGAGGGGACTCGCCTTTGCATCTCATACACATGGAGAAGAGAGGGTAAAGGGGAAGGTTAATGGACAGCTACCTGGAAGGGCGAATGTGATGAAATTCTTTAGTTTTCCCATTCGTGTTGATGTATTTTACTACTGGGTTGTTTGTGCTAGATTTGGCGAGTTTTGTTTTCGAGGTTTGGGCTATTTTTGGGCGATTATTATTATTATTATTATTTGGTTTTTTTACGTTAAGGTATTTACATGATTTTCCTATCTTGTTCCTCTTCTTTTTTTTTTTTTTTTCATGTATTCATATGTATCTTTGTTTTGTGCCTCCACTCACTTACGTATTCATTTCTTTCTCTCTCTCTCTCTCTCTCTCTCTCTCTCTCTCTCTCTCTCTCTCTCTCTCTCTCTCTCTCTCTCTCTCTCTCTCTCTCTCTCTCTCTCTCTCTCTGCTTCACACATCTCCATTCATCTCCCATCCACATGCCCCCACACACACCTTTCCTCCTCCTCCTCCTCCTTCCTCCCTCCCCCTCCTCCTCCTCCTCCTCCTCCTCCTCCTCCCCTCTCTCCTCCTCCTCCTCCTCCTCCTCCTCCTCCTCCTCCTCCTCCTCTTCTTCCATCTTCCCTTAGCCTCCCATTCGTCTCCTCCTCACCACAATAAATACTAATAAATCTAATTTCTGGCCGGAAGCACACA
>JACEEZ010004706.1:817931-825431 GCA_016584305.1 Chionoecetes opilio | reverse complement strand
TTTAAATTTTTCTTTCTTTCTCACCGTCTCTCAAAAAAGGAAGTAGATAAATACAAAAAGAAAACAAACCCTCCTGCTCCTCCTCCTCTTCTTCCTCCTCCTCCTCCTCTTCCTCCTCCCCTCCTCCTCCTCCTCCCTCCTCCCCCCTCCTCCTCCCCCCTCCTTCCCCCAAATTTACATTCTTCCTCCTCCTCTTCCTCCTCTTCCTCCTCCTCTTCGCCATGGACTATTACCTTATCGATTTTTCGCTTAAACCCACATCTCTTGCCCTCGACTCCCCTCTGCCCTCCCCTCTTCCTCCACGCATACATTTACCCTCAACCCCTTAAACACCTGTGGACTAGGCGGCCGGTGGTGTGGCCCCGTCAACACCTCGCTGCCTACACCTAATGCCACGATTAAGGCACGGTGGGAAGGGGGGAAGGGGAGGGAGGGGAGGGGAAGGGAAGGGAAGGGGGTAGAAGTGTGATTGTGGTTGGTATTATTTTTTTGTTTGCGCTGTCTGTCTTACCTATGTGTGTGTGTGTGTCTCTCTCTCTCTCTCTCTCTTCTCCTCTATCCCCCTCTTCTTCTCTCTCTCTCTCTCTCTCTCTCTCTCTCTCTCTCTCTCTCTCTCTTCTCGTGATTAGCATGGTTCAGTGTTATTATTACTATTGTTGGAACATTGAGACAAGCTGGAAAGGGAGGTGGAATGAGACAAGAGGTTGACGAGGTGAGTTTACTCCAGAAAACAATACTGAGCGACACCACTCGGTAATTGACTTGCCTCCTAACACCCGTATCTCCTTCCACCCAGTTCTATCATTAGTATCATCATCATCATTATTATTATTGTTATTATTATTATCACTTTTATTGTTATTATTATTATTTCTTTTATTGTTATTATTGTTATTATTATTATTATTATTATTATTACATAGTAGTAGTATTAGTAGTAGTAGTTCGTAGTAGTAGTACTAATACTACTACTTTTACCACCACCACAACAATAATAATGACCATAACAACAAGAATCATAGTAATAGTTGTAATAATAATAATAACAATAATACTAATGGTAATGAATCGCGTCACATCGCAATAAACTCCTTAAAAACGATGGATATGAGAAGCGAAGCGCCGTCTGTCAGCCACTTTTCCCTTCCCTGAATTGACTTTAAACGTAATTGAGGATCCAATAAGCGAAAGTTATACGCGAATCACTTACTTCCCTCCACCTTGTCTTTATCGACGTGCCCTCTCGCTCCCTCCGTCTGTCTGTGTGTATCTGTCTGTCTGTCTGTCTATCTATCTATCTATCTATCTATCTATCTATCTATCTATCTATCTATCTATCTATCTATCTATCTATCTATCTATCTATCTATCTATCTATCTATCTTAGTCTCTGATAATAAACCTCCCGTCTGTCTGTGTCTATCTATCTATCTATCTATCTATCTATCTATCTTAGTCTCTGATAATAAACCTCCCGTCTGTCTGCGTCTATCTATCTATCTTAGTTTCTGATAATAAACCTCCCGTCTGTCTGCGTCTATCTATCTATCTATCTTAGTCTCTGATAATAAACCTCCCGTCTGTCTGCGTCTATCTATCTATCTATCTTAGTCTCTGATAATAAACATCCCGTCTGTCTGCGTCTATCTATCTATCTATCTTAGTCTCTGATAATAAACCTCCCGTCTGTCTGCGTCTATCTATCTATCTTAGTTTCTGATAATAAACCTCCCGTCTGTCTGCGTCTATCTATCTATCTTAGTTTCTGATAATAATCCTCCCGTCTGTCTGCGTCTATCTATCTATCTATCTATCTTAGCCTCTCTGATAATAAACCTGTCTGTCTGTGTCTATCTATCTATCTATCTATCTTTACATCTCTCTGATAATCAATCTCTCTTAGTGTCACTTTTAGTCTGTGTGTATCTATCGTAGGAGGGAATGAGACGTGCAGTTCGTAAGACCTAAATATCGGTATCCACGAAAGATACGAGGAAGTACGAGGATAGTACGAGTGTAGTAGATACGAGGTAGATACGAGGTAGATACGAGGATAGTACGAGATGTGAAAGACTCTGAACTATTTTATGTAGACTATTTATAAGACTTGACAGCGATTGTTTACATTGTTAAGAAAAATATGTATGTAAGTTTCTCTCTTGCTCTCTCTCTCTCTCTCTCTCTCTCTCTCTCTCTCTCTCTCTCTCTCTCTCTCTCTCTCTCTCTCTCTCTCTCTCTCTCTCTCTCTCTCTCTCTCTCTCCTATAATCCTTCTCAATTTCTTGTTCCTCTTCAGTATATCTTTTCCATTCTGATTTATATATACTCTTCTTCTCCCTTCCTTCCTTCCTTCCTTCCTTCCTCTTCCTTCCTTCCTTCCTTCCTTCCTTCCTTCCTTCCTTCTCTCCTTCCTTGTGCATTTGTTCCTTTCATCCTTTCTCGATAAAGTGTATCCTTCATTTAATCGTCTCTCTCTCTGTCTCTCTCCTCTCTCTCTCTCTCTTCTCTCTCTCTCTCTCCTCTATCTACTCTCTTCTCTCTTCTCTCTCTCCCCTCTCTCTCTCTCCCCTCCTCTCTCTCTCTCTCTCTCTCTCTATTATCCTCTTTGTTTGCATGATATTCCTCCTCCATTATTTTCTTGCTCTCATCTTTTCTCCGATATCTCCATTCCTTTGTTTAGTTCTCTCTCTCTCTCTCTTCTCTCTCTCTCTTCCCCTCTCTCTCTCATCTCCCCTCTCTCTCTCTCTCATCTCTCTCTCTCTCTCTCTCCCTCTCTCTCTCTCCTCCCCTCCTCTCTCTCTGTCTCTCTCATGCAAGTTCTTTGTTTGTTTTCCCAGTACTACTCATTATTATGTGACCTGAGGGTGTCTTTGAGAGAGCAAGAGGAGAGAGAGAGAGAGAGAGAGAGAGAGAGAGAGAGAAGAGAGAGAGAGAAGAGAGAGAAGAGGAGGAGAGTGTGTATGTGTGTTTTACGTACAATCTACACGCAGTTTTGTTCAAACATTTTTTTTTCATTAATTATATATAGACGTTTTTTAGAGACGGATTTTTCTAGTAGTTTTTCTTTAGACGAAAAGGCGTTCTCTCTCTCTCTCTCTCTCTCTCTCTCTCTCTCTCTCTCTCTCTCCTCTCCTCTTCTCTCTCTCTCCTCTCTCTCTCTCTCTCCTCCCCCTCTTCTTTTTCCCCTCTATTTCCCCTCGTCTCAGACAGACAGACAGACAGACAGACACAGACAGACAGACAGACAGACAGACAGACAGACAGACACACACGAACAGTCAGGAATAGAGTGAATGTGAGAATGAACATCTGAGTTGCACCTGTTGATGAGACATAGCAGGGAGCGCGCGCGTCCTCACACACGGTCTTATCAATAACAGATTGCATCACTAAACACTACCTTGGCCTTGTATAGATTGAAATACCTTCCTTCTTTATTAACTAATGTGCTGCGCCTATTTATATATTTCTTATTCATTTATATTTATACATGACAAAGGACTGGCCAAGGGGGAAAAATGAGGTAACAAAAAGTTCGCTTAGTTGCCAGTCCCTATAAAGAAGACAGTAAAAAGGTTCCAGTGAAGGGGATGAAAGAGTGAAAGTACTGATTAACTCTTGCATTAGGGAGATGGACAGAATAGGGATTAGAATGATCTTTTTTTTCATCGCAAAGGACTGGCCAAGAGCAAAAAAAGAGGTAACATAAAGCCTTCCTAGTTGCCAGTCCCTATAAAGAAGACTGTAAGAGAATAAGAAAAGTAGGGTGGGCCAATTTTAGTTCGGGAGGTGTCTTGTCACTCCTCTCTTGAAAAGATTTAAGTCGTAGGAAGGTGGAAAAATAGAAACAGGAAGAGAGTTCCAGAGTTTACTCAGTGAAGGGTATGAAAGAGTGAAGATACTGGTTAACTCTTGCATTAGGGAAATGGACAGAATAGGGATGAAAATGACCTGCGAAATTCCGGCTTAAAAAACTACTACTAAACTACTACTACTACTACTACTACTTCTACTTCTACTACTTCTACTACTAAACTACTACTTCTACTTCTACTACTTCTACTACTAAACTACTACTACTACTAAACTACTACTACTACTACTACTTCTACTACTTCTGCTACTAAACTACTACTACTACTACTACTTCTACTTCTACTACTTCTACTACTAAACTACTACTACTACTTCTACTACAAAACTACTACTACTACTACTACTACTTAAAACGTGTCAGTGGTTTGTTGATATTCAGTCTGAGTCTGTGTGACTTATGAGGGAGTTCTTAAGGGCGGTGAAGTTATTTTTAGTTTATTTTTGAGGTTATTTTTATTCCAGCCGGTTCATATGCATAGGTATTTTTATGTATTTTATGTTGGGGGTTTTTCCAGCCGGTCAAGGTGCGTGCGTTGTTTTTACGTTGCCAAGTCCATTGTGCTCGGCGCGTAATGGATTCTATTTAATATCTTCGTCGTAACACAGTCAATGAATCGTGTTTTTCTTTATGAGTTCGTACTGAATGGAATACTGATTACTTGTGGGTCTGTTAGGGAAAAGAAAATGACGCACCTGTTGATCTAGGCGTCGGAAGGAGACGTTGCCCTTCTTTACTCTTTCGTTTGTGTTTCTTTATGTTAGTTCTCTCCAGGAAACTTTGTCTAATTAGTGGATAAAGGGATACAATAAAGGCGATGTAGGAAAAGTTCTTACGGCTAGCAATCAGGGTAGAACAAGAAGTAACGGATTCAAGCTGGAAAAGCGTAGATTTCAAAAGGAAATAGGGAAAACTGGTTCATAAATAGGGTGGTAAATGATTGGAATGGACTCAGTCGTCAGGTGGTCAATGCGGAGTCATTGGAGAGCTTTAAAAGAAGGCTGGATAAATTCATGGATGGGGATGAAAGCTGGATGTAGGTAGTATTAAGTAACAGGAACTACCACGTGTAGGTCTCGCGGCCTCTTGTAGCTTCCTTATTTTCTTATTTTCTTATATCCGTTTATGTTAGTTTGCATAAGAAAAAGTGTTGGTTTCGCTTTGCTCCTTGCCTATCTATTGCTATATTTACAATGCCTGGAACGGCTGTGTTCGTAATTCGTTCGTAGAATTCATCCGTACTTCCAAATTTATTGCTATGACGTTTCGTTGGTACGTAAAAGTATGCGAAATGAAGCATGGGAATAATTCTGAGTACACCATCAAATATGATAACCAAAGAGGAATATAAGAACATCTGAAAAAACATAACAAATAAGGAAGCTACAAGAGCTAAAATATTGGTAAATACTCGTTGACATCAGAGTACACCAGTGACATCAAAAGTTTGGAACACAACAAAAGGAATATGTGCGAAATGAAGTATGGAAATCATCTAGAATACGCCATTAATTGATACCAAAGAGGAATGTACTATATATATAGGCAAATACTCGTTGACATCAGAGCTCACCAGTCACATCAAAAGTTTAGAACACAACAAAAGGATCTATACGTAAAAGTTTGCGAAATGAAGTATGGAAATAATTCAGAATACACCATTAATGGATACATAAGAGGAGTGTATATAGATAAATACTCTTTAATATCAGAGCTCACCAGTCACATCAAAAGTTTAGAACACAGCAAAAGAAATCTCGGTCTGGCAATGGCATGATATCAGCCGTCCTGTGCGAAACTCAATATGGAAATAATTCAAAATACACCATTAATTGATACCAAATAGGAGTGTATATAGGCAAATATTCGTTGACATCAGAGCTCACCAGTGACATCAAAAGTTGAATATAAGCAAAGAATGATTATAGCAAAAAGTTTTGCGAAATGAAGTATGGAAAAATTCAGAATAACCATTAATTGATATATAAGAGGAGTGTATATAGATAAATACTCTTTAATATCAGAGCTCACCAGTCACATCAAAAGTTTAGAACACAGCAAAAGAAATCTCGGTCTGGCAATGGCATGATATCAGCCGTCCTGTGCGAAATTCAATATAGGCAAAATATATATAGGCAAAGAGGAGTGTATATAGGCAAAGAGGAGTGTATATAGGCAAAGAGGAGTGTATATAGGCACAGAGGAGTGTATATAGGCAAAGAGGAGTGTATATAGGCAAAGAGGAGTGTATATAGGCAAAGAGGAGTGTATATAGGCAAAGAGGAGTGTATATAGGCACAGAGGAGTGTATATAGGCACAGAGGAGTGTATATAGGCACAGAGGAGTGTATATAGGCACAGAGGAGTGTATATAGGCAAAGAGGAGTGTATATAGGCAAAGAGGAGTGTATATAGGCAAAGAGGAGTGTATATAGGCAAAGAGGAATGTATATAGGCAAAGAGGAGTGTATATAAGCAAAGAGGAGTGTATATAGGCAAAGAGGAGTGTATATAGGCAAAGAGGAGTGTATATAGGCAAAGAGGAATGTATATAGGCAAAGAGGAGTGTATATAGGCACAGAGGAGTGTATATAGGCACAGAGGAGTGTATATAGGCACAGAGGAGTGTAAAAGTAATAGGCACAGAGGATGTTATATAAGCAAAGAGGAGTGTATATAGGCACAGAGGAATGTATATAGGCAAAGAGGAGTGTATATAGGCACAGAGGAGTGTATATAGGCACAGAGGAGTGTATATAGGCACAGAGGAGTGTATATAGGCACAGAGGAGTGTATATAGGCACAGAGGAGTGTATATAGGCACAGAGGAGTGTATATAGGCACAGAGGAGTGTATATAGGCACAGAGGAGTGTATATAGGCACAGAGGAGTGTATATAGGCACAGAGGAGTGTATATAGGCAAAGAGGAGTGTATATAGGCACAGAGGAGTGTATATAGGCACAGAGGAGTGTATATAGGCACAGAGGAGTGTATATAGGCACAGAGGAGTGTATATAGGCACAGAGGAGTGTATATAGGCAAAGAGGAGTGTATATAGGCACAGAGGAGTGTATATAGGCACAGAGGAGTGTATATAGGCACAGAGGATGTATATAGGCAAAAGAGGAGTGTATATAGGCACAGAGGAGTGTATATAGGCACAGAGGAGTGTATATAGGCACAGAGGAGTGTATATAGGCACAGAGGAGTGTATATAGGCAAAGAGGAATGTATATAAGCAAAGAGGAGTGTATATAGGCAAAGAGGAGTGTATATATAGCAACAGAGGAGTGTATATAGGCAAAGAGGAGTGAATATAGGCACAGAGGAGTGTATATATTGGCAAATACTCATTAAAATCAGAGCTCACAGTAACATCAAAAGTATAGAAGACAACAAAAGAATCTCAGTCTGGCAATGGCATGCTATCAGCCGTCCGTCCCCTCCCCGGAAGGACCTCATCCACGGTCGCCGCTGCTGCCTGCTGGACTTGGGAATAAACTGTTAACTGGTGTTCACCGCCCCTGGAGTTGAAACTAATCAAGGCAGAGTTTCGGGAGGTAATGTCGGAGGGTTTCCTATCCCGGCGGGAATACGAAATGAACAAAGTTACCGTCGAGGTCCC
>JACEEZ010004706.1:800431-810431 GCA_016584305.1 Chionoecetes opilio | reverse complement strand
TTCCTTTAATTTAATTTTTCTCTCATCAGTGTCTCACTTTTTGCGGCTTCGTATTTTTTTTTCGATATTGGTTTAATTTTATATGAATAGGTTTTTATCGTTCCTCGTTCACACACACACACACACACACACACACACACACACACACACACACACACACACACCCCACACACACACACACACCACACACACACACCACACACACACACCACGTATACGCACACACGCTTGGAAAGTTTCATGTTAATCATAACTTTAGAACTGAGACTTGCCATAGTTGAACGCATTAAAAAAGAATCTAAAAAAAACTCAAGTATTTTACGTTAGATATAATATTATAATAGCTTGAAAGTGTCCCTTATCGTTACACACACACACACACACACACACACACACACACACACACACCACACACACACACACACACACACCACACCACACCCACCCCACAAAACCACACACACACACACACACACACACACACACACCACACACACACACTACATAGATTTGCCTTAAGTTCATCATACTCCAATTAAAAGTTCCATTAATTATAGTACAACCTAAACTGTCCCGGGTTAATACCACGTCCATTTTTACGTAACATTAATTATCCCGATAGAAAAAATATATAATGGAGCGTGCCAGGTGTGAGGGGAGAGAGGGAAGGGGGGGGTAGAGGAAGGAAGGGGGAAGAGGAGGAAGGAAGGGGAAGAGGAGGAGGGAAGGGGGAAGAGGAGGAGGGAAAGAGGGGGAAGGGGTGGTTAATGAATCTGATATTAATTAACACACTCATGGTCTCGCCGGATGATAATTATGGGCTGCTGTTTTTCATTGGCCGCTTGATAGACTGACCTAAGCTTATGTTTTTCTCTTTATTTTTCAGGATTGACTTAATTGTTGGAGTCAGTGAAACCTTGTGAAGCATTTTAAAAGAAGCTGCAGTGAGGTCGTTTTTTTTTTTTTGTGTGTGTGTGTGTGTCTGTGTGTGTGTCTGTGTGTGTGTGCGTGTGTGTGTGTGTTACAGTGATGGTTTATCGTGGAATTCGAATGTGATCTGAGATAGTTTCGAATCAGTGAAACATTGGATACATTTTGAGGAAAGAGAGAAAAATGAACCGTGAACTCTTTTAATATATTCACAGTTATGCCGTGTTATCATTTCTCATTTGAAGTTAATCACGGAACTGGATAGTGATATGAAAATGAACTCGTGAAGCATTTTGAATATTGAAGGATTTTTAGAAGTGATTAACTCTTCAGATTTTCTTTTCTTATATTAATGTAGTTTTATTTGCATATAAGTAGCCTATTCTATTCTTTGTTAATTATTACTATTATTTATTTTTATTATATTTATTCTATTATATAATTTAGACAGTATATCTTTTAAGTGTTATATATATCATGTATTTTCCACAGTGGGCAAAACCAGGATACTATAATATATAGAAACGTTTTATTACACGAGATATCAAAAAGTGTTTTATAAAGTGTACAGGCAATTGGAAACACCTTTGTAGTGAAGAAAAGTTATAAACATGCTTAGCCCCTTCACGCCCAGATCTTTCCTTTGCTATAAAAAATCGTCTGTTGTTAGCCATAAAATTACGAAACTGAATATACCAAACTAGTTAGTGGACAAGGATACTAAACAGGTCATATCTATTGCTTATAGTCACTAAAATTATCTAATGGTTCCCAAATTACGATGGAAATTACGTTATGGGCCTCAAGGGGTTATTTTTTTTTTTTTAGGGGGTGGGAGTCGAAAAAAAGTTTTATCAAAAGTGTTTTCTAAAGTGAACATACTATGCAAAACACCGTAGTAGCGAAGGAAGTAAAATTTTGAGCATGCTTAATATGATTTTTTGGGGGTTGAGTGGTGAAAAAAAGTTATCTAAAGTGTTATCTAAAGTGTTATCTAAAGTGTTATCAAAAGGTTTTCTAAAGTGTTATCTAAAGTGTTATCTAAAGTGTTATCTAAAGTGTTATCTAAAGTGTTATCTAAAGTGTTATCTAAAGTGTTATCTAAAGTGTTATCTAAAGTGTTATCAAAAGTGTTATCAAAAGTGTTATCAAAAGTGTTCAAAAGTTTTTATCTAAGTGTATCTAAAGTGTTTCAAAGTGTTATTAAAGTGTTTCTAAATGTTTCAAAAGTGTTATCAAAATTTTTTGGTTTTTAATGTTATAAAAATTGTTATCTAAAGTTTATCAAAGTGTTATTAAAGTGTTTCTAAGTGTATCAAAGGTTTTTTATAAAAAGTGTTATTAAAGTGTTTTTAAAAGGCTTCTAAATAGCAGAATATTATAAACACCTTTTCATTCTTTCATCATCAAAATTTCATCATCAAAAAACATCATCTCTCATCAAATTCAACCTTTATATTTATAGCAAAGTAAAATTATGATCAAGTTTAATTTCAATGATTTATGGGCTTATTGTTGTTATTTTCATGTGTTTTTTATCATTAAATATAAAATCATTAAATAAAGTATGTAAATCAAAATAATCATCACTAAAAAAGCTTAATTTGATTTTTTTGGGGGAAAGTATCATTAAAATTTCATTAAAAGTATCACTAAGTATCATTGAATAGTGAGGGTATTTATAAATATCATTAAAAAAGCTTCATTTGATTTTTGGTGTTCGGTACGGTGGTGGGGAAAGAGAAGGGGAGTGAGGGGTGTGTGCTGGTTAGGTGAACTTAGTGGCCGTTTAATTTCGGTGTGTGTGTGTGTGTCTGTGTCTGTGTCTGTGTCTGTGTCTGTGTCTGTCTGTGTCTGTGTCTGTGTATGTGTGTGCTAACCGGACCCGGAGCAGTGTGGCAGCGATTCCGGATTATTGGCTTTTTAATTAGATGAAAAGGGTTGTTTTTTTTTTTTTTTTTTTTTGTTTGTGTGTGTGTACATTTTGAAAAGTTATGTTGCGTATCCATTACTATTATTTGTATTGTATTCGTATGGTTGCTGTTATTATTTTATTATTATTATTATTATTATCAGAAATAGTAGAAGTAGTAGTAGTAGTAGTAGTAGTAGTAGTAGTAGTAGTAGTAGTTGTAGTAACCTATTTTTTCCCTGATATATGTATGTTTTTTTTAGATTACTAGTATTTTGTAACAGTTTCAGAGAGAGAGAGAGAGAGAGAGAGAGAGAGAGAGAGAGAGAGAGAGAGAGAGAGAGAGAGAGAGAGAGAGAGAGAGAGAGAGAGAGAGAGAGAGAGAAGCCAAGTTATCAGTTTAGCTAAAGATCGAAAGTCCCTAATGGAGGCTTGGATGGCTGGAAAGAAGGAAGGAGGAGAGAGGAGGAGGAGGAGGATGATGAGGAGGAGGAGGAGAAAGGCTTCATAGGATTATATATATAGGAAGAATAAATACCAGGAGACCCTTCGATCTATAACGAGGATATCTACTGAAGGAGGAGGAGAGGAGGAGGAGGAGGAGAAGGAGGAGGAGGAGGAGGAGGAGGAGGAGGAGGAGGAGGGAAACTTTGTTAGGGAAGTGGAGGAAGAGGAGGAAATGAGATGGAGGGACGGAATGAGGAAGAGGGAGGGAGGAAGGAAGAGAGGGGGAGGGAGGGAGAGAGGGAGGGTAAGCCTGGTAAGGGAAAGGAAGGGGCATACACACACACACACAACAACACCCCACCACACACTCAACACACACTAAACAAAGGTATTTTAATAACAATCCATCTTTTCACCTTGAGTTAATGAATTCAATTAACAGATAAAGACAACTCGTTTATACATTCATACATACACCCCACAAACCTCTCCTTTCTTTCTCCTCTACTCTCTGTCCCTCTAGGATTGATATCTAGACAAGTTTTCGTCATTAGTGTCAAAAGAAAATCAAGAGAGTCACCGTTTGTCACTTGTTAAGCCTAATTTTAGCTTCAACCTTCCCTTTTCTTGCTACTTTTCTTATCAAGTTAGTAAGAAGGAGAGAGAGAGAGAGAGAGAGAGAGAAGAGAGAGAGAGAGAGAGAGAGAGAGAGAGAGGGGCTTGTATAAAGTTGTGTTCTCATTCTTATATTATTTTAACCTTCTTTTTTTCTTACCTCGCGCTCTCTAGTGTTTGGTATCAGAGAGAGAGAGAGAGAGAGAGAGAGAGAGAGAGAGAGAGAGAGAGAGAGAGAGAGAGAGAGAGAGAGAGAGAGAGAGAGATGCAGATTTCCATATTCCATTAACATATCATTTTTTTATCACTCAAGATTGCAGCGGCGAAAATAAATAAGAGAGAATAAGAAAGACTAAGAGAAGAAAAAGGGAGTGAGACAAGAAGAGATGGTAAAAAAATAAGAGTTGGAATTGACAGGTCATGATAGCATTTTAACCTGATGAACTACACACAGTATTAGTTAGGATCGTGCTAGTTAAAGTTTACAAGTGTTTGTTTAAGCTTTTCACCACCACGCCCCATCAGTAGTGGGTCCTGGCCTCCATGCCCCCCCTTCACTTTTTCAGACCAAGATATTTCAAAATAATCCTGAATCAGAAACAAAAACTGAAAGAAATGTGTGTTTTAGCACTTTTATTGTGCACGTAATTATTCATTATCATCTTGCATACACCCAGCAGCAGGTTTAGTTAGATCACGGGTAATAATGGACGAGGACTTCGCGGTCGTTTTCAGAGACCCCGACAATTTTTTCCTGGCCTACAATAGGTGCTTTTTCTAATGGAGATAGTTTTATTTTGCGCAAACCCATAAAAAAAAAAAAAAAAAAAAAAATCATCACCGAATTTTAGTTTAAGTCTAACCTAACCTTATAGGCTTTAATGAAACCTAACCTAACCTTATAGGTTTTAATGAAACCAAACCTAACCTAACTTTAACCACAAAGTATACCTAACCTAACCTTATAGGTTTCATTAAAACCTATAAGGTTACGTTAGGTTTCATTAAAACCTATAAGACCCTGACTAATTTTTCCCGGCCAAGTTATAGTGCTTTTTCTGATGGAGATACAGTGTTTTTAATGGAAACGGTATCATAAAATTCGGTGTTGATTTTTTATTTATTATTACTTTTTTTTAAAACTGGGTTTGCGCAAAATAAAACTATCTCCATTAGAAAAAGCACCTATTGTAGGCCAGGAAAAAATAGTCGGTGTCTCTGAAAACGACCGCGAAGTCCTTCGTCCATTATAACCAGATCACGTTTAAGGGCTGCCGCTCACCAGAAGGTACGCGTTATAATAATAATGATTAAAATAACAATAATAATAGTAGTAATAACAACAAAAAATAATATTGCATAAAAGTATACGGAATTAGTAAAACCAGTCACCGCCGAGTTTTCAGCCATACTTTCTTCTCTGTACAGATTTTCTAAGCTCACCCTTTACAGTTGTACCTTTTTCTCTATTGTCTCACGTCCCCCTAATAATTACTCACGCCCCACAATTTAAGAACCGCTGTGCTACCGTAGATAACAGTTAATAAGTCGCCAGGACAACTTTTTTTCTTCTGTTTACAGACGTGTGGTGGCGTTAATACTTACATTTCTACATCCATGATTTCAGGAAAGTTAGAAGGGGCTACCTGGAGAGTCTGTGTCATTTTGTGTCTTCATCTGTGTCATAGTAGGGCTATAAATGAACAAATTATAAAAATATCTACAAAGTGGCTACCAACAGTAGAGTCGCCATCTAGTGTTTATTTACTGAGTGTCGTACCGCTGTCGTCGTCGCCCGAAAAAAAAATGCGTAGTGAAATTTGAAATCATATATAGTACTTGCAGCTACAAAGCATAAAACAACGCTGAAACAGAGTAGATTATACAGTCATGATATAAACTACTGTGTATCATCTTCATGGCACATAAAAACCAGTAGTGATGCTATAATTCGTAATATTTGGCGGCTGGCGACATCACTGCAGGTGGCGACTATACTGTTATCTACGGTAATGTGTTCAAGGCCATAGCGTAGTGGTGGTTGTAATGTAATAGTCTGGGAAAGCCCGTTCTCTTCTATATCCCTGCACAGAAAACTAGCTAATTTTAAGTGTGACTCTTAGAAAGGTTTTGTCTTCCTATCTGTGTTACTATTCTTGTGTTGCGGGGAGGAGGTTTGATTGGAGGTTGTGTTGCAGGGAGGGAGTTTGGCAGCCAGATATTTATAAACTAAACCGAATAGAGACGTTGATAGATGTTATTGTAGGCAGAGTAATCAGTATAGATATAGCCAGCGCCGGAAATTCGCACGTAAATCTGCCAAAGTTCTAAGCAGTCTTACATTTTACTACATATGTCGCGCACTAAAGCTTACTCTTCATAATGCATTTCATGAGTTCAGCCCAGAAGTGGAGGTTTGGATAGCATATTATGTGTAACACTTTCACGCCCAGATCTTTCCATTGCTAGATAAAATCGTCCGTTCTTACCACTAAAAGAACGAAAAGTAACTTATTATACCAGATTAGCTACCTAGTGGACAAGTATACTAAACAGGTCATATCTATAAAACACTGCTTATATTAATTAAAATCGTCCAATAATTTCCATTGTAATTTGGTTACCATTAGACGATTTTTAGTGAATATAAGCAATATTTTAGAGACATTACCTGTTTAGTATCCTTGTCAACTAACTAATTTGGCATATTTACTTACTTTTCGTAATTTTATGGCTCGACAACATAGGATTTTTTATAGCAAAGGAAAAATCTGGGCTTGAAAGGGTCAATGGTGTTTTGGTTGCCTTGTCTCTTTACGTAACTTTGCGGTCCCTGGGTTTGCCTTTCCATGTGTTGAAATTACTACACTCACCTCGTAGGAAAGGAGAAAAAAACTATAAATAATAATAACAAAATAATAATAATAACGAGGCATGTGGAGAGTGAGAAGAGAAGAAGAAATAGAAGAAGTAAAGAATCACAAGAATAAGGATAGGGGTGGAACATAAGGAACTACTAGGAACTACCACATGTAAGTTTCACGGTCTCTTGTAGTTTCCTTATTTTCTTATGTTCTAAATTCTAGAACACTCACCTCGGGGTAGAGTTTGAAGGCGCGCATGCTGAAGCCAGGGGAGCGAGGGGGCTTGGGTGCCATGGTGTTGTTGGTGTTACGAGCTGTTGCTTTTATTCACTGCAAATAGGAGAAAAGAGAAGATATTAATGCGGGAACAGTTACAGTTAGTTGCACAGTGAGTGGTCGAATAATAATAATAATAATAATACTAATGAAAAAATAATAATAGTAATAATAATAATAATATAATAATAATGTGGTCGAATAGAGAACAGCTCTGTAATTCTCTGTCCTCCTCCTCCCCTCCTCCTCCTCCTCCTCCTCCTCCTCCTCCTCCTCCTCCTCCTCCATGTCATCATCATCACCATCATCATCAGGATCCAAAATAGGATGGCAGAATGCGACTGCTATTGCATTCGTGAATAAATACAGTTCAGTTTGCCTTATTATTTTTATATATAATCAGTACGAGGTCGGACTCGAACCCTGGACAGAGCGTCGTAGCCACCTCACCGCAACGGAGGTTAAAAGGTAATGACAAGACACCCCAACCTCTCATTACCCCAACCTCAACTCGGTGTGGGCAGCAAGTGACTTTAACCCCTTCACGCTAGATCTTTCCTTTGCTATATGAATCATCTGTTGTTAGCCATAAAATTACGAAAAGTAACCGAGTATACCAAATTAGCTAGTGAACAAGGATACTAAACAGGTCATAGCTATATAATATTGCTAATATTCACTAAAAATCGTCTAATGGTACCCAAATTACAATGGAAATTTCGTTCTAGGCCTCAAGGGGTTAATCTATAACTTTCTGCCGAGTTGAGGTTGGGGTAATGAGAGGTTGGGGTGCCTGTCATTACCTTTTAACCGAGTGAAGAGGTGGCTACAACGCCTTGTCCATGGGTTCGAGTTCGGCCACACACACACACACACACACACACACCTCTGACCACACCTACAGCCACACCCTCGACCACCACCACCACCACCACCACCCAGCCACGTCACCTAACACGGGATCGTCTGGTCGCCTCGTGTTTATCTATTAATTAGCGTCCTTTCTCTCTCTCTCTCTCTCTCTCTCTCTCTCTCTCTCTCTCTCTCTTCTCTCTCCTCTCTCTCCTTCTCTCTCTCTCTCTCTCTCTCCTCATCTTCTCTCTCTCTCTCTCTCTCTCTCTCTCTCTCTCAACTTTTCTCATAGTTTCTCTTGAATTTTTTACTTCCTCCTCCTCCTCCTCCCTCCTCCTCCTCCTCCTCCTCCTCCTCCTCCTCCTCCTCCTCCTCCTCCTCCTCCTCCTCCTCCTCCTGCACTGATGATCTCCCAGGGTAGTGTCTCCAAAAACCTGAGCCTCCTCATAATAATTCTCTCTCTCTCTCTCTCCTCTCTCTCTCTCTCTCTCTCTCTCTCTCTCTCTCTCTCTCTCTCTCTCTCTCTCTCTCTCTCTCTCTCTCTCTCTCTCTCTCTCTCTCCCCTTTGCCCCGCCCTAAAGGATATTGATGAGATATTTTTACCTTTCCCTCTGTTTGTTTTTTGTTTGGTTTGACGTTTCTTTTCTTCTTTATACGGAGGAGGAGGAGAGGAGGAGGAGGAGGAGAGAGGAAGAGGAAGAGGAAGAGGAAGAGGAAGAGGAAGAGGAAGAGGAGGAAGAGGAAGAGGAAGAGGAAGAGGAAGAGGAAGAAGAGGAGGAGGAGGAGGAGTGGTTAGGAGAGAGGCGACGGTGGGATTATCAGGTGAGGTTTTTATTTGTTTCCTCTAGTTTATTTTTTGTCCAAGTGGAAAAACAGTAGAGGAAAGAAGAACAAAATAGTATGTAAAGAAGACTTAGAGATGTTGGAGGGAAAAGAAGAGGAAAATCATTAGAAGAAAGGGGAAAAGAAGAGAAGAAGAAGCAGAAGAGATGTAAGGGAAATAAGAAGAAACAAATGAAGAAGGAAGAAAAGCAGGAATAAAGGAAAGGACAAAAAAAGCAGAAGAAAAATAAGAAGAAATAAAATAGTTGGGAGTCAGGAATGTGTGTGGGGGGCAAGGATGGGCGTGCTGAAGGGTGGCCATGCGAATTGCCTCTTTTAATATTAGTGGTGACATCACACACACACACACACACACACACACACACACACACACGCTCACACAACACACACACACACACACACACACACACACACACACACGCTCACACACACGCTCACACGCACACACACACGCACGCACACACACACACACACACACACACACACACACACACACACACACACACACACACACAACAAACGAAACCCACCTTCTATGGGTGGTATGGGAACAGTATTATGAAGGTGTCAGGAAGCTCAGAGACTTGTGTTAGTAGATAGGATGGCATATAGATGGAAAAACCTTTAGAAGGCCTTGGCTAGATAGGTGCTCTGCCTGGAGTTCGTATACCGAATTCTCGTATATCGAATGCATTACTATATTGATTATTATCTATACTGAGGATGTACGAGATGCCGGGACGTGGGTTATAGAGTGGCAGGGTAAGGTGGGGTAAGACAAGGCCCGAGGGGTGTGAATCAGCAACCTTGGGAGTCTGTGAAGGACGGCAAACGATTCACCTTTACAAATCACTCCCATGCATACCAAAAACTCGCTGCAGAAATAAACTCCGCCATCGTAAAAGGTTTCCACTCTAAATATTTACGCCAGTTGTCTAAAAATACGTCACTTCTTCGTACGGTAATAGAACAGTGACGTCAGGGGCAGGAATACGTCATATCCACTGTATGTATTGATATAAGGGACATAGCGTAGTAGAGGTGGTGAAAAAGTACTGAGTAAACGTACAAGAGGAAAATGCTAATACTAATAGAGGAGACTATTAATACAGCAGGAAAGAGCGAGGCTGTTTACTAGAAGTCTTGGAAGGGTAAGAAGGGTGAAAAAGGGGGTAAAGGGAAGGAGTAAGGGGAAAGTGGGGGAAGAGGGAGAGAGGAAGGAAGAGGGTGGAAGAGGGTCAGAGGGAACGAGAAAGGAAGA